>OX421975.1:5756826-6356826 GCA_949128135.1 Parasteatoda lunata
TATAAATAGTTTCATATAACTCACTCCATAAAGTAAAATTCATCTTTGAAAAACTGCTCCGTTCTTAAAATTCTGATTCTAAAAATAGTTTCATATAACTCACTCCATAAAGTAAAATTCATCTTTGAAAAACTGCTCCGTTCTTAAAATTCTGATTCTATAAATAGTTTCATATAACTCACTCCATAAAGTAAAATTCATCTTTGAAAAACTGCTCCGTTCTTAAAATTCTGATTCTATAAATAGTTTCATATAACTCACTCCATAAAGTAAAATTCATCTTTGAAAAACTGCTCCGTTCTTAAAATTCTGATTCTATAAATAGTTTCATATAACTCACTCCATAAAGTAAAATTCATCTTTGAAAACTGCTCCGTTCTTAAAATTCTGATTCTAAAAATAGTTTCATATAACTCACTCCATAAAGTAAAATTCATCTTTGAAAAACTGCTCCGTTCTTAAAATTCTGATTCTATAAATAGTTTCATATAACTCACTCCATAAAGTAAAATTCATCTTTGAAAAACTGCTCCGTTCTTAAAATTCTGATTCTATAAATAGTTTCATATAACTCACTCCATAAAGTAAAATTCATCTTTGAAAAACTGCTCCGTTCTTAAAATTCTGATTCTAAAAATAGTTTCATATAACTCACTCCATAAAGTAAAATTCATCTTTGAAAAACTGCTCCGTTCTTAAAATTCTGATTCTATAAATAGTTTCATATAACTCACTCCATAAAGTAAAATTCATCTTTGAAAAACTGCTCCGTTCTTAAAATTCTGATTCTATAAATAGTTTCATATAACTCACTCCATAAAGTAAAATTCATCTTTGAAAAACTGCTCCGTTCTTAAAATTCTGATTCTATAAATAGTTTCATATAACTCACTCCATAAAGTAAAATTCATCTTTGAAAAACTGCTCCGTTCTTAAAATTCTGATTCTAAAAATAGTTTCATATAACTCACTCCATAAAGTAAAATTCATCTTTGAAAAACTGCTCCGTTCTTAAAATTCTGATTCTATAAATAGTTTCATATAACTCACTCCATAAAGTAAAATTCATCTTTGAAAAACTGCTCCGTTCTTAAAATTCTGATTCTATAAATAGTTTCATATAACTCACTCCATAAAGTAAAATTCATCTTTGAAAAACTGCTCCGTTCTTAAAATTCTGATTCTAAAAATAGTTTCATATAACTCACTCCATAAAGTAAAATTCATCTTTGAAAAACTGCTCCGTTCTTAAAATTCTGATTCTATAAATAGTTTCATATAACTCACTCCATAAAGTAAAATTCATCTTTGAAAAACTGCTCCGTTCTTAAAATTCTGATTCTATAAATAGTTTCATATAACTCACTCCATAAAGTAAAATTCATCTTTGAAAAACTGCTCCGTTCTTAAAATTCTGATTCTATAAATAGTTTCATATAACTCACTCCATAAAGTAAAATTCATCTTTGAAAAACTGCTCCGTTCTTAAAATTCTGATTCTAAAAATAGTTTCATATAACTCACTCCATAAAGTAAAATTCATCTTTGAAAAACTGCTCCGTTCTTAAAATTCTGATTCTATAAATAGTTTCATATAACTCACTCCATAAAGTAAAATTCATCTTTGAAAAACTGCTCCGTTCTTAAAATTCTGATTCTATAAATAGTTTCATATAACTCACTCCATAAAGTAAAATTCATCTTTGAAAAACTGCTCCGTTCTTAAAATTCTGATTCTATAAATAGTTTCATATAACTCACTCCATAAAGTAAAATTCATCTTTGAAAAACTGCTCCGTTCTTAAAATTCTGATTCTATAAATAGTTTCATATAACTCACTCCATAAAGTAAAATTCATCTTTGAAAAACTGCTCCGTTCTTAAAATTCTGATTCTAAAAATAGTTTCATATAACTCACTCCATAAAGTAAAATTCATCTTTGAAAAACTGCTCCGTTCTTAAAATTCTGATTCTATAAATAGTTTCATATAACTCACTCCATAAAGTAAAATTCATCTTTGAAAAACTGCTCCGTTCTTAAAATTCTGATTCTAAAAATAGTTTCATATAACTCACTCCATAAAGTAAAATTCATCTTTGAAAAACTGCTCCGTTCTTAAAATTCTGATTCTATAAATAGTTTCATATAACTCACTCCATAAAGTAAAATTCATCTTTGAAAAACTGCTCCGTTCTTAAAATTCTGATTCTATAAATAGTTTCATATAACTCACTCCATAAAGTAAAATTCATCTTTGAAAAACTGCTCCGTTCTTAAAATTCTGATTCTAAAAATAGTTTCATATAACTCACTCCATAAAGTAAAATTCATCTTTGAAAAACTGCTCCGTTCTTAAAATTCTGATTCTATAAATAGTTTCATATAACTCACTCCATAAAGTAAAATTCATCTTTGAAAAACTGCTCCGTTCTTAAAATTCTGATTCTAAAAATAGTTTCATATAACTCACTCCATAAAGTAAAATTCATCTTTGAAAAACTGCTCCGTTCTTAAAATTCTGATTCTATAAATAGTTTCATATAACTCACTCCATAAAGTAAAATTCATCTTTGAAAAACTGCTCCGTTCTTAAAATTCTGATTCTAAAAATAGTTTCATATAACTCACTCCATAAAGTAAAATTCATCTTTGAAAAACTGCTCCGTTCTTAAAATTCTGATTCTATAAATAGTTTCATATAACTCACTCCATAAAGTAAAATTCATCTTTGAAAAACTGCTCCGTTCTTAAAATTCTGATTCTAAAAATAGTTTCATATAACTCACTCCATAAAGTAAAATTCATCTTTGAAAAACTGCTCCGTTCTTAAAATTCTGATTCTATAAATAGTTTCATATAACTCACTCCATAAAGTAAAATTCATCTTTGAAAAACTGCTCCGTTCTTAAAATTCTGATTCTATAAATAGTTTCATATAACTCACTCCATAAAGTAAAATTCATCTTTGAAAAACTGCTCCGTTCTTAAAATTCTGATTCTAAAAATAGTTTCATATAACTCACTCCATAAAGTAAAATTCATCTTTGAAAAACTGCTCCGTTCTTAAAATTCTGATTCTATAAATAGTTTCATATAACTCACTCCATAAAGTAAAATTCATCTTTGAAAAACTGCTCCGTTCTTAAAATTCTGATTCTATAAATAGTTTCATATAACTCACTCCATAAAGTAAAATTCATCTTTGAAAAACTGCTCCGTTCTTAAAATTCTGATTCTAAAAATAGTTTCATATAACTCACTCCATAAAGTAAAATTCATCTTTGAAAAACTGCTCCGTTCTTAAAATTCTGATTCTATAAATAGTTTCATATAACTCACTCCATAAAGTAAAATTCATCTTTGAAAAACTGCTCCGTTCTTAAAATTCTGATTCTATAAATAGTTTCATATAACTCACTCCATAAAGTAAAATTCATCTTTGAAAAACTGCTCCGTTCTTAAAATTCTGATTCTAAAAATAGTTTCATATAACTCACTCCATAAAGTAAAATTCATCTTTGAAAAACTGCTCCGTTCTTAAAATTCTGATTCTAAAAATAGTTTCATATAACTCACTCCATAAAGTAAAATTCATCTTTGAAAAACTGCTCCGTTCTTAAAATTCTGATTCTATAAATAGTTTCATATAACTCACTCCATAAAGTAAAATTCATCTTTGAAAAACTGCTCCGTTCTTAAAATTCTGATTCTAAAAATAGTTTCATATAACTCACTCCATAAAGTAAAATTCATCTTTGAAAAACTGCTCCGTTCTTAAAATTCTGATTCTATAAATAGTTTCATATAACTCACTCCATAAAGTAAAATTCATCTTTGAAAAACTGCTCCGTTCTTAAAATTCTGATTCTATAAATAGTTTCATATAACTCACTCCATAAAGTAAAATTCATCTTTGAAAAACTGCTCCGTTCTTAAAATTCTGATTCTATAAATAGTTTCATATAACTCACTCCATAAAGTAAAATTCATCTTTGAAAAACTGCTCCGTTCTTAAAATTCTGATTCTAAAAATAGTTTCATATAACTCACTCCATAAAGTAAAATTCATCTTTGAAAAACTGCTCCGTTCTTAAAATTCTGATTCTATAAATAGTTTCATATAACTCACTCCATAAAGTAAAATTCATCTTTGAAAAACTGCTCCGTTCTTAAAATTCTGATTCTATAAATAGTTTCATATAACTCACTCCATAAAGTAAAATTCATCTTTGAAAAACTGCTCCGTTCTTAAAATTCTGATTCTATAAATAGTTTCATATAACTCACTCCATAAAGTAAAATTCATCTTTGAAAAACTGCTCCGTTCTTAAAATTCTGATTCTAAAAATAGTTTCATATAACTCACTCCATAAAGTAAAATTCATCTTTGAAAAACTGCTCCGTTCTTAAAATTCTGATTCTATAAATAGTTTCATATAACTCACTCCATAAAGTAAAATTCATCTTTGAAAAACTGCTCCGTTCTTAAAATTCTGATTCTATAAATAGTTTCATATAACTCACTCCATAAAGTAAAATTCATCTTTGAAAAACTGCTCCGTTCTTAAAATTCTGATTCTATAAATAGTTTCATATAACTCACTCCATAAAGTAAAATTCATCTTTGAAAAACTGCTCCGTTCTTAAAATTCTGATTCTATAAATAGTTTCATATAACTCACTCCATAAAGTAAAATTCATCTTTGAAAAACTGCTCCGTTCTTAAAATTCTGATTCTAAAAATAGTTTCATATAACTCACTCCATAAAGTAAAATTCATCTTTGAAAAACTGCTCCGTTCTTAAAATTCTGATTCTATAAATAGTTTCATATAACTCACTCCATAAAGTAAAATTCATCTTTGAAAAACTGCTCCGTTCTTAAAATTCTGATTCTATAAATAGTTTCATATAACTCACTCCATAAAGTAAAATTCATCTTTGAAAAACTGCTCCGTTCTTAAAATTCTGATTCTATAAATAGTTTCATATAACTCACTCCATAAAGTAAAATTCATCTTTGAAAAACTGCTCCGTTCTTAAAATTCTGATTCTAAAAATAGTTTCATATAACTCACTCCATAAAGTAAAATTCATCTTTGAAAAACTGCTCCGTTCTTAAAATTCTGATTCTATAAATAGTTTCATATAACTCACTCCATAAAGTAAAATTCATCTTTGAAAAACTGCTCCGTTCTTAAAATTCTGATTCTAAAAATAGTTTCATATAACTCACTCCATAAAGTAAAATTCATCTTTGAAAAACTGCTCCGTTCTTAAAATTCTGATTCTATAAATAGTTTCATATAACTCACTCCATAAAGTAAAATTCATCTTTGAAAAACTGCTCCGTTCTTAAAATTCTGATTCTAAAAATAGTTTCATATAACTCACTCCATAAAGTAAAATTCATCTTTGAAAAACTGCTCCGTTCTTAAAATTCTGATTCTATAAATAGTTTCATATAACTCACTCCATAAAGTAAAATTCATCTTTGAAAAACTGCTCCGTTCTTAAAATTCTGATTCTAAAAATAGTTTCATATAACTCACTCCATAAAGTAAAATTCATCTTTGAAAAACTGCTCCGTTCTTAAAATTCTGATTCTATAAATAGTTTCATATAACTCACTCCATAAAGTAAAATTCATCTTTGAAAAACTGCTCCGTTCTTAAAATTCTGATTCTAAAAATAGTTTCATATAACTCACTCCATAAAGTAAAATTCATCTTTGAAAAACTGCTCCGTTCTTAAAATTCTGATTCTATAAATAGTTTCATATAACTCACTCCATAAAGTAAAATTCATCTTTGAAAAACTGCTCCGTTCTTAAAATTCTGATTCTAAAAATAGTTTCATATAACTCACTCCATAAAGTAAAATTCATCTTTGAAAAACTGCTCCGTTCTTAAAATTCTGATTCTATAAATAGTTTCATATAACTCACTCCATAAAGTAAAATTCATCTTTGAAAAACTGCTCCGTTCTTAAAATTCTGATTCTAAAATAGTTTCATATAACTCACTCCATAAAGTAAAATTCATCTTTGAAAAACTGCTCCGTTCTTAAAATTCTGATTCTATAAATAGTTTCATATAACTCACTCCATAAAGTAAAATTCATCTTTGAAAAACTGCTCCGTTCTTAAAATTCTGATTCTAAAAATAGTTTCATATAACTCACTCCATAAAGTAAAATTCATCTTTGAAAAACTGCTCCGTTCTTAAAATTCTGATTCTATAAATAGTTTCATATAACTCACTCCATAAAGTAAAATTCATCTTTGAAAAACTGCTCCGTTCTTAAAATTCTGATTCTATAAATAGTTTCATATAACTCACTCCATAAAGTAAAATTCATCTTTGAAAAACTGCTTCGTTCTTAAATTCTGATTCTATAAATAGTTTCATATAACTCACTCCATAAAGTAAAATTCATCTTTGAAAAACTGCTCCGTTCTTAAAATTCTGATTCTAAAAATAGTTTCATATAACTCACTCCATAAAGTAAAATTCATCTTTGAAAAACTGCTCCGTTCTTAAAATTCTGATTCTATAAATAGTTTCATATAACTCACTCCATAAAGTAAAATTCATCTTTGAAAAACTGCTCCGTTCTTAAAATTCTGATTCTAAAAATAGTTTCATATAACTCACTCCATAAAGTAAAATTCATCTTTGAAAAACTGCTCCGTTCTTAAAATTCTGATTCTATAAATAGTTTCATATAACTCACTCCATAAAGTAAAATTCATCTTTGAAAAACTGCTCCGTTCTTAAAATTCTGATTCTATAAATAGTTTCATATAACTCACTCCATAAAGTAAAATTCATCTTTGAAAAACTGCTCCGTTCTTAAAATTCTGATTCTATAAATAGTTTCATATAACTCACTCCATAAAGTAAAATTCATCTTTGAAAAACTGCTCCGTTCTTAAAATTCTGATTCTAAAAATAGTTTCATATAACTCACTCCATAAAGTAAAATTCATCTTTGAAAAACTGCTCCGTTCTTAAAATTCTGATTCTATAAATAGTTTCATATAACTCACTCCATAAAGTAAAATTCATCTTTGAAAAACTGCTCCGTTCTTAAAATTCTGATTCTAAAAATAGTTTCATATAACTCACTCCATAAAGTAAAATTCATCTTTGAAAAACTGCTCCGTTCTTAAAATTCTGATTCTATAAATAGTTTCATATAACTCACTCCATAAAGTAAAATTCATCTTTGAAAAACTGCTCCGTTCTTAAAATTCTGATTCTATAAATAGTTTCATATAACTCACTCCATAAAGTAAAATTCATCTTTGAAAAACTGCTCCGTTCTTAAAATTCTGATTCTAAAAATAGTTTCATATAACTCACTCCATAAAGTAAAATTCATCTTTGAAAAACTGCTCCGTTCTTAAAATTCTGATTCTATAAATAGTTTCATATAACTCACTCCATAAAGTAAAATTCATCTTTGAAAAACTGCTCCGTTCTTAAAATTCTGATTCTAAAAATAGTTTCATATAACTCACTCCATAAAGTAAAATTCATCTTTGAAAAACTGCTCCGTTCTTAAAATTCTGATTCTATAAATAGTTTCATATAACTCACTCCATAAAGTAAAATTCATCTTTGAAAAACTGCTCCGTTCTTAAAATTCTGATTCTATAAATAGTTTCATATAACTCACTCCATAAAGTAAAATTCATCTTTGAAAAACTGCTCCGTTCTTAAAATTCTGATTCTAAAAATAGTTTCATATAACTCACTCCATAAAGTAAAATTCATCTTTGAAAAACTGCTCCGTTCTTAAAATTCTGATTCTATAAATAGTTTCATATAACTCACTCCATAAAGTAAAATTCATCTTTGAAAAACTGCTCCGTTCTTAAAATTCTGATTCTAAAAATAGTTTCATATAACTCACTCCATAAAGTAAAATTCATCTTTGAAAAACTGCTCCGTTCTTAAAATTCTGATTCTATAAATAGTTTCATATAACTCACTCCATAAAGTAAAATTCATCTTTGAAAAACTGCTCCGTTCTTAAAATTCTGATTCTAAAAATAGTTTCATATAACTCACTCCATAAAGTAAAATTCATCTTTGAAAAACTGCTCCGTTCTTAAAATTCTGATTCTAAAAATAATTTCGAAGTATTCATAAAAGTTTTTCTAAAATATTCGTGTAATGTTTTAGAAAAATCTTCTTCTAAATATAGTTCCAGAATTTTCTTGAAAATAGTTTTAGTAGTTCCATATTATTCTTGAAAATTCAGCTTTGAAAAATATTTCCATAGCATTCGTTCTATGGAGTGTAATATTAATTAAAATAGTTCCGTAGTGCTCGAATAAAAACTATTTCTAAAAATAATTCCATTATATTTTAAAAATTCTATTTCTAAAAATAGTTTCATTGTGAACTTAAAAATGTTGTTTCTAAAATAATTTCAAAATTTTCTTTTAAATTCTTCTAACATAGTTTCATAGTGATTGTGATAATTCAGTAATACTGTTTGAGTAGTCTTGAAAATTCTGCGTCTAAAAGTAATTTCATAGTTTTTATGAAAATTCTGAATCTAAAAACAGTGCTCTTACTTAATTTTTTTGAAAAGTGAGTGATCTCTCTTGTTGTAGATTGCAAAAAATTTACACTTAGCGGAAAGGGAAAAAAAACAGAATCACTACTGGAGAAAGCGGTACTGAAATCATCAAAACCTTCATTGCAGGTGGAAACAGCAGATTTGAAAACTAATAATAAGAAACAACTAGAAGCTTTATCGGGTAATGCAACTGGTTTTTATATTTTGTAACTGGTCTTTTCCTACCAGATTTAGATTGGATTTTTGTTTCGTCCTTTCTACACAGTTAATTTTGGATGCCAAGCATATATGCTACTTCATTCATTGACAATGGTTCTGAAGATTTATATAAAGGGTAATGATTAGGGAACACCTTTTTATTTAACAATTAACCTCTTAACCTCTCAACCTTTTTATTAACCTTTTTATTCATATTTTGGAAAAACCTTGTATTTATATTACGGGACACCTTGTATTTACGTTATGGAAGGCATTTTATTACTTAGTACTAAATAATTTGCTTAACGTTTTTAAACAGTAAAAATAATCAATTCTACTAGTTCTTCCTTTTAAATACCAATTTCTTTAAAAAATATAATTTTACAAAAACCGATTTATTACTTTCTACTCTGCATAAAATATAACTTTAATTCTGGTCTATTTAAATCACTCATGTTCCACCTGAAATGATTTTTTCCCCAATAATATTTTGTGCATTAATGTCAAAATAAATATATTAAAAAAATGAGAGAGCATCTTTATCTTGACCTCAAACCTATGTGTTTCATTATGTTAAATCAAGAGTAATTTATAAAAAGAAAAATTACAATAAAAGGGAAAGATAATCAGAAATATTGAATGAGTTAGCTACACCAATAATATAATTTTCGAATAATGCGGAATTGGATGAAACTTTCTTTTTGATTCATTAGACTTAATTTCTAAAAAACGTAATCAAATACTAAATATCAGGGGAAAGAGTGACTTGCAATTATAAAAATAGGATAGTTCTAACCTTTTTAATTTGTTTATATTGCTGCTTGAATTCCGTGAGTATGCACATTGAGATAAGCGAGGATGGTATCAAATGTTTTCCACGTGTAATGTGCATATTAACGGCTAATTCTGCCTGTTATGTAATTTATTAGTATCTGAAGTGGTAACATGTAAACAGAAATTGTCTAAAAAAATCCCCACGCTTCTCCTTCTCGACTGCCTAGTTCACCTCAACCTCTACCACCAATGCTCCGTGGCAAAACGTTGCCAGCAAAAGATTGAAGTTTCATCAGATCAGATGGCCACCGTGGATTTGGTTGGTTTGGAAACAACCGAAGCAGCGGCTATCCTCAAATCTGCTTGTATGTCTTGACACTGCCTATGGTTGATATACTGTTGTTAAAGTGGTATTTTTGATGGAAAAAAATTAATAGTTAATTAAAGCGCTGGAAAATAAGCAGAAAGTGCTAACGTGCTCATTACATAGATAATCTGGGACACTGTTTACTTTTACGATTCATCCCAGTTAATCTGCATATAATATAACTAATTTCTAGAATAACTGATTTTGAACCGTGGTGGCTCAGGGGAGAGAGCGTTCGCCTACCAGTAAGGTGAGTCAGGTTCAAATCCCTGCGATGGCTGGTCCATACGAGTTACACACACGGCTCGCACCGACCACAGTGCTGATGTAAAATATCCTAAGTAGAAGGATCATGGATTCGATTCCCCTTGCCGTCGGGCTAACCGTGGGAGGTGTTCGTGGTTTTCCTCACCATGTAACGTAAATGCGGGTTAGTTCCATCAAGAAGGCAATTTTCTCCCTATAATTGATTCAGAAGTTCCCTTGTCTTCTGGATTAAGTTCTAAGCTACAAGGCTATGGAGGTGAACATTAGAAGTCGTAAACCCAAAAAATTGTGTCGGCTGTTCAACTACGGTAATAAAATAAAATAACTGATAACTGGCCATGACAAAACTGGAGGAAAATTGTATCGCAATATTTGAGAGAGAGATTTGCGGAGTAATGAAAATGTGCGTAAATGAAAACAATAACCGGAGAAGGAGATTTAACTTTGAACTGTACAAGATTTATAAGCAACCTGATTTTATTAAATACATAAAGATAAATAGAATGAATTGGGATGCAACACCTGATTCGAATGAGTGATGACAGTATAATAAAATATTACTGCTTTTTAAACCCATTGGAACAAGAAAGCGGGATAGGCCGCGGTAGAAATGGAATGACTCAGTGGAGTCTGATTTTCTTGCAATGAATGAAAAAAATTGGAGATCAAAGATAAATCTGAAGTCATTATGGAGAAATCTTCAGAGGAAGGCATTGGCCCCTATTGGGCTGTTTGGCCAACTATGACGATGATGGTCACACATACATATATTCCATTCAGTTTTGTGTATGCTTGGATCAGTGTTGATTAATAAAGATTGAATATTTACTACAAACTGGTATTATGTGAATATAAAAACACTTTTTTTTAAAAATCATTTTTTATTTAACCTTAAGGTGAATAAATACGTATCTTTTACAAAAATAAAATAGTTTCCAAAACATTCCAAGTGAATATCTTTGTAAGTAGATCTCAATTTATATCAATGAAGGGTCCCCCTTTTGGTCAAATGGACGTCTACATTTTATCGAACGGAATGAAGGGCCATTCCGTCAAAATACGTTCGAGGAATTGAATTGGAGTAGACGATTGTTTTCCCTTTTTTCTATTTCACACCCCTTCTTTTCTTTTTAAGCCAAACTTTCTTTCTTCTTTTGGAACAAATAGCGCTTTTTCTAGAATGCTTTAACTAACAACTTTTCGAATACACAAATTGATAGAGAGATTCTATTTTATATTCAGTTTAGTCATGAAAAAGCACTTATTACTAATACATTTTAATACGAAAATTGTTATCATTTATCTGAGTAATGCTTACATTACTAATGTTATCTTTACTTTCTTTATATTTTCAATTAGAACAAATAAGAAATTCTATAAAATGAACTAGTTACTTTTCAAATAAGAAAATCTATATGGAAATCTGATTTTAAACTATAATTAGCAATGGAAAAAGTATGCAAGTATTACTATATATTTTAAAACTAAAATTATTGCTACTTATATTATTTCAATTATGAATGCTATTTTTTATAATATTTTTATAACTATTTTTTATAACTAAAATAAATACTTATTAAAATTTTAAAAAAATAATAAATTTCACAATAATCTCTTTTTATTTACTTCTAATTTTTTTTTATTTCTTAAAAACATAATGGTTTAAAGCTTACGTTATTTCTAAAATATTTTCAGAGTATTCGTTCAAGTTCTTTTAAAATAGTTCAATCGTGTTTGTGAAAATGAAGTATTACAGTTCTAGAATAATCTTGAAAATTTTGCTCCGGTAGTTTTACAATGTTTTTGAAAGCTGATCTTTTCCGATAGAACAATTTACACTTATCACAAAATTGAGAAGTCTTGGTTGATTATTAGTAAGGTGTCAAATTATTTTTTAAAAAAAACACATTATTTTCGTATAAATCGAGTTCTGTTGCACTGTAAATTCTTCCCTAGTCAATATTTCAATACTTGCAAGAAAAGATGTTTACAACTTTATTTTTGTTTAAATCACTATTATGTTTAAAAACAAAACTATAATAATTTTCTATCCAACCATAATGTTTTTAAAGAAACAAATTTCCATTAGAAATAAAATTATTCAACAAGTGATTTTAAAAATGCTTCTGTAAAAGATACAAAAATTGTATATTTATAAAAAGTTAAAAATTACCGGCTCCTGTCATTGCGACAAGTAAATTTTTTTTTACTCTTTTATTTATTTATTTTTTACTTATTTATTTTATTTGAGGAAGCATACTTACCTCTACTTAAGTGAACATTATTTAAAGATTCAAAATGGAACATATTTTCATTTATTTTTCATATCCCCAAATTGATACTTTTATAGTTATCTGATACCACGCGCCATTTTTTTTTTTTTTTTTTAAGATTTCTACTATTAGTTTACACTCTCCCGCTATCTTTTTTCAAACATTCAATCGTTAATAAAACTTTTTATTCATCCATGCAAGCTTAAATACATTTTTAAAACTTTTATTGGATGACACTCGATGTTAATACATCGTAATGAATTAATAAATGTAATGAATTAATTTTAGTATTTCATTGGAGAAAAAATTTTAATTATTTAATAAAAAGTAACTAAAATAAAAAATTTTCTTTGTTGACCTAAGTGGGAATTGACTTTAAGAAAAATATTTTTCATTACTTGTTTAATTGGAAGATAGTGGGCGATAATAGTAATGGCATGAAAATTACAAAATGAATACTTTTCAATAAAATGTACTATGCGTAAAGAAAAAAGCGTAATAAAAACATTGAAGCCCGCATTTTTGTTCTGACACCGATAATAGAAAAAACTGTAATAAATAAATCATTTAAATGAATGGTTTAATTAAAAGAGTATTATAATAACAAATTAGATATGCAATTTATTGACATATTATATGACAGTTTAATGTGGTCGTGGAGAGATCCTAGTTTGTTGAAATAATTGAATTTTATTTGAATATTTGTGTGCCGAAGAAATAGGAAATGTAATTCATGTAAATGACTTTGTAAATGCAATGAGAGCGGAACGTGTAATTCGGAAGGACGATAGAACAAGCTATTCTAATGGAGTAAATGGTATATACAATGGAATTCGAGTTAAAACGATGAGAGAACCCCTTCCTTTAAAGATCCCGGGGTATTGTTGTGAGTAGAGAAGCCTAATTTCATGGAATATTCCAGGCTATATTCCGCCTTCTAAGACTTTACAAGGATCCCCGCTCTATTCAGACGCAATTCTCCTAAAATCGTTTGCCAATATCAGATGATTTATAATTGAAATCTTGAAATACATATCTGCGTGATATTTTAACCTTTATAAAGACGAAAGTTTAATTTACAAAAGAAAATTCTCGTAGTTTTGTTTATTCATTTTACTTTTCATTATTTAATTTCGTTTTTTTAGTCTTTAAATTGCCGTTAATAAAGGACTTTTATATTTATTACGAGTCGTGATAGTTTGCGCCCAACTTAATAGAATTAGAGACATATTTACGAATGTACAATTGGTGTTTTGAAAAAATGAAAACCAAAAAGATGACATGTTAAACTCATTTTAATCTGTAACCAAATATACTGACGTACTTTTTTGCAAATGTTTTTTTTTTTTTTTTTTTTTTTTTTTTTTGGAAAAAGTATTGTTTACTGATTATGTGGTTATATGGTTGAATCTAGGTAAACACGGGCACTGTTTTATTAAAAAAAATGCGAAAAAACATTTTGTGACTTTAAATTTGAATAACTTTTAATTTTAATGTAATGTAGTTTTAATGAATCTAAGCAAGCACAGGCACTAAAATTTTATTGAGAACATTCAGGTGCGTATAAAAACTTGTCAACTTAAATTTGAATAGCTTTACATTTTAATGAATCTAAGCAAACACAGACGCTAAAATTTCATTAATTTAAATAAACTCTAATAACTTAAATTTTACTAAACCTTTAAATAAACCTTAATTTATTAACTTTTAATTTTAATGAATCTAGTCAAACAGGTGCTAAAATTTCATTCAAAACAATATGGTGTAAAAAAACCTTTGCGACCTTAAATCTGAATAACTTTAAATTTTAATGCAAATTTAATGAATCTAGATAAAAACAAGTGCTAAAATTATATTGAGAGCAATGTGATAAAGAAAAACATTGTTAGCTTAAATTTGAATAACTTTTAATTTTAAGGAAACTAGGCAAACACAAGTGCTAAAATTATATTGAAAACAATGTGGTAAGAATAAAAAATTTTAAACTTAACTTTGAATAACTATTAATTTTAAGAACTACTAATTTTAAGTAACTTTTAATTGACTGTTAAGAAACAAAAATTAAGAAACTATCTTGAGGGATAATAAGTGAAACGAATTAGAAGAGGGGGTCGCGGAATCTCATAGGATTCAAATAATAGTTAAAAAGTGAATAACCATTTTACCTTACGTCATCTTTCATGAATGACCATATCTTCACCTTTTTAACCCAAACTTCTGAAAAAATATTGCCTCCGTCTTATAATAAGATTTAAGTTATAAACCAACCGTTACACAACTTTTCGAGAATTCGAATGATGGATATCCTCAATCAATTCTGAAGGAAAAGAAATTCTGAAAATGGACGCTTGTTATGAAGCAATTGTTGCAGAGCTAATCGTTTGGAAGAATTATCCTGTCATAATACTAATATCATTGCAATCACTATCTAACTATATATAAAAATCGACTGATGGTGTCGCAATTGTGGTCGGTGCAGTTTTATTGGCCGCAAAACTCACATGACAGGATCCCTTCATTCGTATTGGTTTGGTTGTCATCAGCAAATAATGTAACGTTGCATTTTAAGATATTCGAATCGGTGTCTGATCTTATGAACCGTTTTACAATTATTATTCTTTGGTGCAAATATACTATTATTAATTACGGTTAAAGAGATTCCTTAAATGATTTAAATTTTAGCTTCATTCACAAAGTGATGAATGCAAAAATTGTATTTTAAATATATGTTTGTTAAGCAAAAATACTAAATTACAGTTGTGAACTCTCTCAATTTGTTATAACAATATACTTTCAATTATAAATGTTATTTCAAAAAATGACTCATGTCCAATAATAGATCTTAAATAGTATCACAAGGAAAATACACTGGTGTATGATATTAAGAGAATTTGCAGACCTGGTCGATTATCTCTAGAACTACTGGACTGATTTTAATGAAATTTGATCTGTACATACATTGATACAATACAAAACAAATAACCATTCAACAATTATAATACACACTCATGATTGTGCGTAACACTCATTGGAGTCTGAAGGTATGAAATTGCCACAGGACAATTCAGACCAAATGCCACAGTAAATGATAAACTGCATTATTTCAAGTATGAAATCAGACTGAAAGGCCTGAAATATCTGTAAAAGGGGACCTCTATTAACCCATTTTGTTTATTCCGCAACCGTTGTTTCATACCTTCCAACAGTGTTGCACGCACGATCATACGTGTAAATTACAATTGTTGAAAAGTTATTTGTTTTGTATTGTATTTACACATCAAATTACATTAAAATCTGTCCAGTAGTTCTAGAGAAAATCAACAAAAGTCTGCAAATTTCTTACAGCAGTGTATTTAGTCGTGGTGGCATATTTATTATTATTTATTTTTATTTGAATTATTTGTTTGAATAAATAGCTGTTTTATGCCAAGAATCATCAATTATTGGACAGTCATCATCGGGGTTGGTGAGCGTCAGCAGAAGCATACAACTCTTGCTTAGATTAACAATTTTCTTTAAATACAATCCCTTCCCATATTATTAGACGCACCATAAGATTCTATGTAAAATTATAATTATCGGGTGAAACTCTACAGCTGTATTGTTTTTACTCGGATGAAACCGGCATTTATTTACGCTCCTATATCATTGGGTTAACAATGTAATTCAATACGTTAAAAATAAATACAAATAGAAAGTATATAAAAAAAACCATGTTTAAATATAAAAGTATTGCTGTAAGTTTTTTGCAAATCATGTCATCATTATAAAACTACATTGCGTCTAATCATTTGATCTCATTATTATAATATAATGCTTGATAGAAATATTTTATATTTATATACTATATCGTCCAATTGATTCAATCGTCGAATTTATATTATATATTGTCTCATTTAACCAGGTGATACAATAACATAAACGAGTGCAAACCGGTTATACTGTGTAGTATACAATAAATCTGTATAGTATCACTTCGGAATTAAAATTTTACGTAGAATCTTATATTGGGTCTAATAATTTGTCCACTAATAGATCCTAAATAGTATCATAAGAGCTATATTGTGTCGTGGGAAGTGGTGGCACAAGTGTTCTTTTTGGTTAAATAATTAGCTGTTTTATTGGCAAGAAACAACAATTATTGCAAAGCAATCATCGGGGTCGGTGAGCGTCAGAGAACCGGGAGCTTAGCCCCCTATTCTAGCATAAAACGCTTACTAAGATTAAGAATTTTCTTTAAATATTTGAACCATCAAGTTTTTAAACAACCTCATGTGCGTTGAAGATTCCAAAAAGCAGTGATTTTTAATCGATCTCACCTAGTTCAAAAGGAGGAAATAAAATCTTTATTACTAGGCGCGCATTCTAAAACAGACAACAATCGAAACGATTGTTTTAATTTACGTTCATAATTGGAGGAGATGCTATAACAAATCCACCAAGTGATGATGAAGCCTTTCCTCTTTCTAACTTGTTGCTCAATCGGCCCTTTTCATTCTGAGCACGTCTTCTCTCTCTTTTTTTGTTCGTCCCTTATAAGGAGCGAAATCTCCAGCGTTGTTTGTGGAGTTAATTCCTCATTGGGAGGAAGAATTTTTCTTTTTCCTTCAAAAGATCAAAGAGATGTAAATGAGGGAAGGCGAAAGTTAAGTGAAATAATTACAGGGTTGTGGAAATGCGATGCACAATTATGTAGAAGAGGGGGGGAGGAAGAAACGCGTAACTAATGGATAGAGAGATGCTTCAGACAAATCCACTAACGAGGCTAAAAAGGATCGATGCGCCGAGAAATTGTCTTCTCCTGTTGACTTGTCGATGCTCGTGCATCGATAGACCTCTCCCCCGCCCCACTTTAATCATTTCGATTTTCAAGACATTCGTTCCCGAACTGGGGCTTGAAGTGATTTCTAGAATAAAAGATTCGAAAACATAGATTAGCTTGTAGCCCAAACAGTTTGGAAATCGTTTGAGCTATTTTGTCAATCAAATTTTGTAGAACAAAATCGCTCTTATTTGTTAGCGAGGAATCAGTCTTTTTTTTCAAGCAAGAATCTAAACAAGTAGCTAAATTCAATTCGTCAGAATGCTACGTTTTGCAAGGAGACTAAAAAGATAAAACAATAGTTCTGTTTTTTTTTTTCGGTCACGTGTTTTTCAGGCATGAATCTAAAGAAGTAGCTAAATACTAATAATGAATACGCCAGAAATTTCAAAAGCTACGTTTTTCAAGCATGAATCGAACGTAGCTAAATTCCAGTAATGATTACGCCAGAAATTTCAAAAGCTACGTTTTTCAAACATGAATATAAAGAAGTAGCTAAATTCTAGGAATGAATACGCCAGAAATTTCAAAAGCTACGTTTTTCAAGCATGAATCTAAGGAAGTAGCTAAATTCCAGTAATAAATACGCCAGAAATATCAAAAGCTAAAGAAGTAGCTAAATTCCAGTAATGAATACGCCAGAAAGTACAAAAGCTACGTTTTTCAAGCATGGATCTAAAGAAATAGCTAAATTGTAGTATAAATACGTCAGAAAGTTCAAAAGCTACGTTTTGCAAGGAAGCAAAAATGTTCCGATTTTTTTCACATTTAAAACATATTACTTTCAAAATATAAGAGGAGAACGGGAGTTTTCAATCTAGCTGAAAGCTTAAGACATGATTCATTAATAATATTTCGCACACAACAGACACTAGAAATTTAATTTCCAATTCCCTAGTACATAAGAGACGTGTTAGCTTGATTCTATTTTGCGTTGAACTGCAAACTTTCACCCTCTCTATTAGAATCCAGGGTTTCCGCGGTTCATTAACCTTAATGCTAGAAGATATTTTTTATTTTAATATACCACTTTGTCGATAAGTAGTTTAGAATTTACATGCATGTATACTTTCTTTGGAAAAGAATTTTTAGTGGTGGAAATTAAATTATCGACATTTTTCGTTACCACTTTTTGAAATTCTTTAAAAGTGATGCCATATTGAGTTTTAACTCAATGGTGTTTATTTAGTGATATTGCAATATATGTGACGATATTCCATAAGAATATATATATACTTAAAGCGTTGACACAAATCAATTTGATTTGAAATGGCACTATTCACTAGATTTATCTTTGGACTGTTGATGAAGCGATTTATAGTAGTTGAGACATGTGTTGTTATACTGACAAACTTCGTACAGGAAGTATCATTTTTATTATCTTTTTTCATTTATGTATTTTCATGTACATCTCGGATGATACATCCTCGGGTAATGTGCCCACGTATTAATTCTTACTTTTATTTTTAGGCTACAAGGACCGGACTTCAACGATCCTGAAAGAATAAAGGCTTAAGCACCCTGATTTCTTCTATCTGGATTTACCTTTTGATAGATGAGGGTTGGCACCGTCGAAAATTAATTCCCCTTATGGGTCATCTCCGGACGTGATATGAATTTGTCAACATCAATGGATGATCTACATTGAACAGTTGATTTGTTCACAACATAGAGTTCAAAAATCCGGTGAAGTAAATACAGTTATCCCAGCCAATAAATAAATAAAGAAAAAAAATAATAAGCGATATAAAAATAAAGAAATAAATAGACAGTATTCATCAACTAGTGTTATTCGTTCATCGAATTCTATCACAGATGAAATTCTGGAAGAGGAGTCATGTGGCGTACATACATATAACTACCATTACAAATATTAAATACTAATTCCTTAGTATATAAGAGATGTTAACTTGATATTATCTGGAGGTACCTTTTGATAGATCAAGGTTAACATAGTGATAATAACTCTGTAACCAATCAGGACGTAAAATCTTATGATATATATATTTTTTTAAAGTAAAATAAAATAAGATAAAAATGTATCATTATGAGTTGTTTTCTTGCTTTAACACATTTGTGTAAGATTGGTTTGAAAAACTACTGTGGGTAGTGCCGACAATGTCAACCTTCATCTATTAAAATGTACCCCAACATAGAATAGAGTTAACATGTCTCATAGGTACCCCCCTATAGAATCCAGTCAGCATGTCTTATGTACTAGTGGATTCGAATTTTATTTTTGTAGTGGAAGACTACTTCATTCCAATTACAATTTTAAGTTGAGGGAATGGGGAAAAAGTGAAAGAAGTGATTCTAGATTCCATTTTTTGATAAAATAATTAAAAATAACTTCATTTTTTTTATGTTCGTAAACACTGATTTCTTATCAATTGTACTCCAAGAATTATAAATGATCAGAGAAATTCAGAAGAGTTTCTCTAAAACAAAATCTCTCTAAAACGAAATTTTTTGAATAACATAATATTTTCCTTGTAACGAAGAAGTTTTCTCCTTTGAACGAATTTTTTAGATCTTATCGAATTATTTTACAGATATTTTTTTTTTCAATTTCCGTCAATTTTGCACGTTTTCGGATATCTTTTCAAAATTTTCCATTTTTCTGAATTTCCTTTATAAAAGATCAATCATTTAAATTTCCCTCATAAATATTTAGGCCCAAGATTTTTATTGAATGATCTGATTTATTTAAAGTTAATTTTTACCATACCATTTTTTTAATAAATTCAACAAATAAAGAGTTTTAATGTACACTGCTGTAGAAAATTAAGAGAATTTTCAAACTTTGTCGATTATCTCTGGCACTGCTGGACCAATTGTTATGAAATTTGATACGTACATACACTGATTGATACCATACAAAACAAATAGGCAACAACAGTTGTAATACAACACTTATGATCGTGCGTAACACTGGTTGAAGTTGGAAGGTATGAAATGGCCACTGAACAATTCCAGCCAATTGCCACAGGAAATGATATACTGCCTTGTTTCAAGTATGAAATCACGCTGCATGACCTGCAAGAGGGGATCATACCCTTTTTTTTATTCATTCAGCAACCGCTGTTTCATACCTTCCAACTCCATCGCGTGTTACCCATGATCATGTGTATGTATTACAATTGTTGAATTGTTATTTGTTTTGTATCAATGTGTGTACTTATCAAATTTCATTAAAATCGGTCCAGTAGTTCTAGAGATAATTTACCCAGTCTGCAAATTCTTTCAATTTCTTACACCAGTGTATATCTACTTTCCGTCGATTTTGTAAGCTTTCAAATATATTTTTAAATGTCTTCATTTTGGAATAAAAAATGCGAACTTGAGAAATTCGCTCTGAAAGCAAATTCGTTTTCCACTCTCATTGTACATACTGTATTATATAGTATGCATAAATGGCACCATTCATTCCAGTGATATGCGAAAGAAAATAACGTAGTGAAACTATCAAAGCCAACCATCGTCGAACCACTGAAAAACAGTGATTTTTCCCATAATGCATCTTCTGTGTTTTTAATTAAAAATGAAAGTGACAATTAAATGGGAGGTTAATACGCTGTCTGAATATCGCGAGGGAATGGGAGGGGAGACACAAAATAGGATTATATTAAAAGTCTCGCTTATGATTTTGAGAAATTACTGATGCCATTTTCGAGGGAAAGAAAAATAAAGAGTCTCGTTTCATTTGCCTAAGAAGTTGGGGATTTTATTTTTTTCCCTGGAGGGAATTTTGGAACCTCTATGAATATTTCATGGGGAAATTCGTGAAACGAGTGCGTTGAAATATTTAAAGAACTCTCCTCCTCGGGTAAAAGTGTTTTTCTTAAGTGAATACAAACACACAACAAAGATGTTCTTCGATCCATACCTCCCCCCTTCACTCCCTTAAGCAAACTGATCACTCGTTTTCCTTTAGACTCCAAGAGACAGAACAAAAGAACAACAAAAATAAAAATGAGTCGTGTTTTGAGGAAAACTTTTCTATTGAATGATGAGGGGAAATGGGTTGTGTTGCCAATACTCAGAATTTGCGTTTTTAGGCGCAGACGATAATAAAGTCGGGACTCTAACGAGATTAAAACCTTCCTTCCAGCAGATTAAATTCTTTCGAATTATTGACAGCCAATTGAAATAGGGCTGATGACTTTTTTTTCTTCTTATTCCAATGAGCATCAAGTAAAAGTTTATTTGCTGACGGGAGAGTATGGCGCAAATGCATAAAGAACACTTTAATTGGAATTTTCATTTTCCCGATAAAGAACAAGTTTTGTATAACTTTTTACGCAAATAATCGAGGACAAGCCGACATGTTTTTCTACTGTTTTAAGATTACGACGTTTCTTAAAACGTTATGCCACCCACATTCATTGTCCAATAGGGAGAGATAAAAACTACCACACAGAAAATAGCAAATTAATTTTTTTTTTTAAACCGGTTAATATCGTGACTAATACAAAAGGAAGGCGAAACGAAAATCTTCCGAATCCAGCTAATTCGTCAGGTAGAACTAAAGAACGTTCGCGTTTTATTTGATACGGCTTTTTTTTATTTTTTTTTTATTTTAATTTAATTTTTTAAATGATTGAACTCTATAATGATTTGGTAAACATCAATAGCATTTTTTTCAATTAAAGCTGAACATTAGTCTGAAATCCTTTATGTAAGTGTTTTCGTCACTTCATTGTTGAAAATTAACTAATATGTGAACCACAGTGGCTCAAGGGATAGAACATTCGCCTTCCAATGAGGTAAACCGGGTTCGAATCCCATTGATGGCTGATTGATACGAATTTCCGCATCCGGGTAGCACTGACCACAGTGCTGACGTAAAATATCATCAGTGTTAAATGGATCATGGGTTAGAGTCCCCTTGCAGTCTGGCTATTAGTGGGGCATTTAAGTGGTTTTCCTCTCCATGTAACGCAAATGCAGGTCAGTTCCACGAAAAAGTCTTCCACGAAGGCAAATTTCTCCCAATATTTGATCCAGAAATTCCCTTGTCTTTTCGATTGGGTTCAAAATTACAAGGTCACGGAGCATTAGTAGTCTTAACCCAAAATTGGATCACCTGTTCAACGGTTATAACGTAAAAAAAAAAAAAAACCAGTATGATTATATTCAGTTTTGAAACTAGGGAAAAATAAATGACTTAAGATAAAATTAATGAATAGATAAATTATAAAGTTTTTTAACATTCGTTTGGTCACCACAGGTGGTCAGACTTTTGTGCTAGCCACTACGTAATAAAACCATTCCCACACTCCAGAGGTCCAAAGGCCCATCTGGCAGGGAAAACACTAGCTGCCACCAAGAAGCAGCGCTATTGCCCATTCCTTCAAACCGTAAGTACCATTACCAAATCAAACTTTTAACCATAAGTCTCTTACCTGCAGTTTCATTTCTGACTGCTTTGTCAGCTCTATTATTGCAAAGTATGCCTGTGTGTGCTGCAACACAGTTGACCCTGAAGCTGCAGTGTTCTGCTGTTTCTATAAGATTGATATCAGTTTGAGAAAAATTTGCCGTTCTGTTTTGTTTTATTTAAGGCTTACTTGCTAGGCTGTTTTTATGGTTGCTGTTATAATATTATTGTTATTTAACCATAGCTGGGCATGATTTATTGCTAGTATTTCTGCTTGGAATATTGAGTCGTCTGAGTTTAAGGTTTATTCCATAGATTCTATTAAGGTGTAGCGCTCACGCACGTATACACAACACAATCTCTATATTATTCTAGAGCTGTTTTTGTAGGATCAGTTTTATTTTCGATTGTTAGATTTCCATACTTGTTTTTTTTTTTTTTTTTTTATTTATTTATTATTTTTTTTTTTTTTGAGGGGTGAATTAAGTTTGTTCTTATTTTACACTGATAGTCAACTGCGCGATAATGATTATTTTTACAGATGTTTTCGTTATTTTATTTTATTTTATAACCATCATTGAACAGCCGACCCAATTTTTGTGTTTACAACTACTAATGTTCAACTCCGTAGCCTTGTTATTTTGAAACCAATCCAGAAGACAAGGGAACTCCTAGATCAAGTATTGGGAGAAATCTGCCTTCGTGGAGAACTTTTTGATAAACTCACCCGCATTTGCGTTACATGGAGTGGTAAACCACGAAAACCTCCTATGGTTATCCTAACGGCAAGTGAACTCGAACCATTATCCATCTACGACTGAGGATATTTCACGATGTCTTCTTTTTTTATTTTATAACTGTCGTTGAACAGCCAGCTCAATGACTATCGTTACAATCTGTAATCTAATGTTTAAATATGTTCTGTCTTAACTTTATGTAGTTCTCTCTGTAATAAGTTCTCTCTATATAAGTACTTCCGCGTTAACTTAACATTACATTTTGTTTAGCAGCACAAACTCTATAGAACTTACAATCCTGAAGAAACATGTGCAGGGCATATGATTGAATTTTAAAAAAATTAGCAGTCAATAAATAGTTCAAGTATGTTAAACAAAAAATAATCCATGCGGACCAACAACGGAGTTTAAATTTGGCCTGCTTAAGTTTTTGTGCACCATTTTTGTTTATTTAATTTATTCCTTTTAAGTTTATCAAGAAAAAAAACATTAAGAGAGAAAATGTTTCTATGTTAAATATATGCTCTTCTATGTTAAATGTTCTACCTCAATATTTATATAGAAATTTCTAAAAACCAGGAACACTCCAGATAAATGAAATTCCAGGTTTAAATATTATGTAACATAAGGTTATTATTTTATATTAAAGTGTAAAATTGCTTCTAATTCTGTCCGACATTCCTGAAGTTTAAATTTTTGTTTTCAAGTACAATTGATTATTTTAAACCTTCCTTTCATTCCCTCATACAATATGCTTACTTAAAATTATAACAATTATATATAGGTAAAATGAAATTTTTTTTGTTTTTAAAAATATTGATTTTTAAGAAAAAAGAATAAAGATAAATGAGAAACAGATACTGGTGATAAAGATTAGTGAACGGAATTTCTTAGTTAATTAAAAAGAGAAAGATTTTTAAGATAATTGTTTTTTCAACAACTTTAATGCTGTATAAGTAATTATCATTTATTTATGCTTATTTTAATGAATATCTCTAGGAATAATCGAAAGCTGTATGATCGTTTTCTTTCTCTAAATAATTGTTCATTCTAATACTAAAATTTTCAAGTTTCTTAATTTTCATTTATTCAGAAACACAACTTATTTTACGTCCAACATTTCAACATTTAATTTTTTTTACGGTTTTTATTTTAGTTGACTACTCAATGCTCGATTTAATACTAAGCTATGAAATTTCTGAAATATTTATCTATAATTGCATTTGTAATGAAATAAATATTATAGTTTTTGAAATTTAATTTTATTTTTCATTTAATGTTAACATTGCATAGGATATTGTAAACTTTATTCTTGATTTAATGGTGACCTCGTTAGATAAAATATTGTAAATTTTATTCTTATTTTGATGTTGGCGTTGCATAATATATTGTTAATTTTATTCTCAATTTAATGTTGACGTCGTATAAAATATCGTTAATCTTATTCTTAATTTAATGTTCACGTTACACAAAATATTGTTACTTTTCTTCATAATTTAATGTTGACGTTATACAAAATAGTGTGACTTTTATTCTTAATTTAATGTTGACGTTGTATAAAATATTTTTAACTTTATTCTTAACTTAATAGTTTATATTAAAAGGTCAACATTGTTAACTTTATTCATAACTTAATGTTGACGTTGTATAAAATATTGTTAATTTTATTCTTAATTTAACGTTGTATAAAATATTGTTCCATCATGAACTCTTCACACGATGGAGAACAAAAGTTCCGTATTCCAAGATTTAAATCCATCACCCCTTTTCTTTCCCATTTTCCTTCCTTCTTTCCAGAAGCGGTTGTGCGGGTAAATGCTTTTTCAAATACTTTATGGCGGTCCCGGATTGCGTACGGGAGAAGTTCAGTGGCGGTTAAAGGGGAAAAAAAATGGATGTTGATCTAAGCTTTAAGTGTGCTTAAGGATTTGACGCAGTTCACCATGTTACGGTCCCAGCCATTGAACCTAAACGCAGCTGCTCCCCGCGTCAAAGGACACTAGGGATCATCCCCTCATTGCCACTTATTAGGAGCAGAAATGATATTTCGTTCTATTAAAAAATAAAAGAAAAATAATGCCTGCGTGCAATTAAACATACGAAAACTGTTTTTCAAAAATGTATTTTTTTTTTAACAAATTGCATGGGGAACACATTTTTGTTAGCATTTATACAGTCAAACCCTGCTATACTGAACCTTCTAGCAACCGGTATATTATACTATATCACTATATCCGTACTGCAAACAATTTTAACTCATTTTTCCGATCCCTTTTATGACACATTATTTAAATAAATGACACATAAAATGAAATATACAAATAATTAAAAAACAATATATAGTAACAAAAAATGTGTTAACTTTTATTTTAAACGAGTCTTCGTCTTGCGTACAAAAAATGTAGGGACGGCCTTTATTTAGGGATGGGAAACTGAAGAAAAAACTGAGAATAGGGAAACTGAAAAACAAGAAAAAAAAATGCTTATGGCTACATTCAGTTCAATAGATAGTTTTAAAAATCGGTATATGTATTTTATATATAAATTTCAAAATTACCAGAAATTGAAGAAAAAAATCAGTCGAAGACAGAAAAAAGTTCATAATACAAAGTAACTAAAATAAAATGTTTCTTTGTTGACCTAAGTAGGAATTTACTTTAAAAATTCTTTTTTATATTACTTATTTTTAAAGGTAAGACAAAAATAATGATGAATTAAACAGGAAAAAATTGAATTACAATGAACTTACATTGCAATTTTTCTGAAAAAATTCATTTTTTTTTTCGAAACAAATTTGACTTAACAAGCTTTCGAGAGGATATCCTTCGACAAAGGAATTCAAATTAACACGAGGCGAATATGGAATGCCAAAGGGGAAAATACTTTTTTGACATAACAAGATTTTCGAGAAATCGAAGTTCGAGATATCGAGAGCATACTGTATTTAGATTTCATTTTATTGCGATTTTAACATTAAGTATGTCTAATTTCTTATAACGACACACTCACTATAACGATATTTTCATCTCTAACGAATTATCGTTATTACAGTCTTTTTCTGATTTGCTTATTTTATAAGTTCTTCACACATGCTTATAAGGAAAAGTTTCGCTATAATGCAATGCGCTTGAAATTAAAAATTTTCATAAAATCCTCTTAACTCTAAAAAAGATAAATTACAAAAAGAACTTTTTAACAAACATAATATGTTTCTTCTTCCAAAGTTTGTTTTGGTGGAAAACAAATAAAACATCGAAAGAATGTAGGGACAAAATATTTTCCTTTTTTTTTATGAAAATGTATTCAAATCCTGAGAAAGTTTATAACAGGAAAAACAAATTTGTATTCCTTTACTTCAAGAAAGACAAATTGCCCACAGAAAATGACGTTATTAATTTGAGGGCAAGAAAACAAATGCGGCGCGTAATTAAAACAATAAGTGGTGGAAATTAAATTAATTGTGAGGCAGCCATCCAAAAACGAATGGGTTCATTCATTAATCGGGAAAAAAAGGAATTTATAAAAAGTGATGCAAACAAATTCATTTTCAATTTATTAAGAAATCGAAGGGTTTTCTAATAAAATTAACATCTCGAGGAAAATCGACATTTTATTTTATTTAAATTAATGGGAAAAAAAACTCAATAAGCTTCCGCTTTTGATTCTTTAATTTATTAAACATTTTCTTCGTGAACAGTTTAAAGCGTTAAAAATAATGAAAGTAATATAATAAAAAAACATTTACATTGTAGTAAGTTTTTAATACAAGTGCCGTGGTTAATAAGAGTGAAATAAAAAAAACGCTATTATTGTTGGCGAAAATTTAGAAGTAACATAATTTGAAATATAAAAATTTAACAAAAAAGAAAAAACTTGCAATCGCATTATTGCTATCACTGGTTACCCATTTGTTTTTTTTCTTCCTAACAAACTTGCATAAGCAAGCCAACATTTCAAATTATGGATATCAAAAACTGCATCATTTGTGTACTTGCACTTCAAGAAGAACACGGATACCCACACATGTCACCTATGACGTCAGATCATTTTATATTTATATTTTATAATTCTCGTTGAGCAAGTAGCTCAATTTTGGGTTTACACCTATTAAAGTCCAACTCCATAACCTTGAAGTTTTGATTTTAATCCATAAGACAAGATATCTCCTAAATCAAGTATTGGGAGAAATGTGCCTTCGTGGAGGACTTTTTGATGAAACTTACCCGTAGCGTTACATAGAGAGGAAAACCAGGGAATCCTCCTACAGTTAGCCTAACGGCAAGGGGACTAACCCATGATCCGTTTTTCCACCCAGGTTCTAAAAAAAAAATTCCAACTACTTTAAATTGACCTAAATAATTGCCAATTCATGTTCACTGAACTTCTAGTATGTAATGATTTCATTATAAATTTAAATCATGTGATGCAACATCAGAAAATACTTCACGGGAAAATGTTAATTACTAAATTCAACTGATTTTCAGTTGCAAATTAATAATAATGAAATTCATAAAAATAAATATAGATGAAAAAAAAAAGAAAATTGAAATTAACAGAAGCAAATACACTCAAGAGACAAAACATTATGACAACACCTTCATTTCACAATGAACTCTCCTGGATGCAAGGAAGGCACGTGATCAGGTGGAAGAGTTGCTGGAGAGTTTGAAGAATCATTCTTTCACTTACTTCTGTGTGTGATGGGAAAGGCTGCGGATCAAAGCGACTTTGATAGAGGGCAGATTATAATGGCTCGAAACTGCACGACTCGTGGGTTATTCGCGATCTACAGTTGTTAGTACTTATGCAAAGTGAATGAATGGTGGTGAAACCAGCAGTAGACGACATGGTGTTGGATATCCACACGCTATCAAAGAAAAAGGTCGTCGGAGATTGTCTCGCTTGGTGAAGCAAAACCGGAGCCAGGCAGTGGCTCAGCTGACAGCACAATCCAATACAGTGTCAAGTACAATAGTATCAGAGCACACTGTTCAGCGGACACTGTTGGATATGGGGCTACGCAGCAAACGTCCCACTCGTGTGCCTTTGCTGAACAAGCGTCATCGCCAACTACGCCTGCGCTGGGCCCGGGAACATCGAGACTGGTCCATGGATCAGTGGGAGACAGTTTGCTGGTCAGATGAATCACGGTTTGTAATTCATCACGCCGATGGCCGTGTCAGGATATGCCGTCTTCCAGGCGAACAGTTGCTCCCTCAATGTACAGTAGGTCATACACAGGCCGGTGGTGGCGGTATTATGCTTTGGGGGACGTTCTCTTGGGCGTCTCTGGGACCCGTGGTTGCGGTAGAGCAGACCATGAATGCTACAGGGTACCTGAACATCATTGTGGACCAGCTGCATCCTTACATGGCCTCTGTTTTTCCAGCTGGAAATGAAATTTTCCAACAGGACAACGCCCCGTATCACAAGGCTAAAATTGTGTGAGTGGTTCCAGGAACATACTGCTGAATTCCAGTCAATGTCCTGACCGCCTAACTCACCGGATCTCAATCCGATAGCACACATTTGGGATGTCATGGAACGGCAGCTCAAAGTTCAAAGACCACTAAGTCGCAATATCTCGGATTTGCGTAACCGTTGCTTAAGCTTCTGGTATAATCTGTCTCCGGCCATCTACCAAGGACTTGTGGCATCCATGCCAAGGCGGGTTGCAGCTGTGTTGCGGGCTAAAGGTGGGCCAATTCGTTATTAAGAGGTGGTCATAATGTTTTGGCTCTTGAGTGCAGTTAAAAATCATAATATAACAAAGCTTTAATTTAGTTAATTTTATAACCTTTGTTGAAAAACCAAACCAATTTTTGAGTTTACGAGTACCAATAATCAACTCCGTAGCCTTGTCGTTTTGAACCCAATCTAGAATACAAAAGTACTCCTGGATAAAGGCTTGGGAGAAATTTACCTTCGTGAAGGACTTTTTGATGGAACTAACAAGCATTCATTTTTTATTTTGAAAAAAATTAGACTTAGCAAGTTTTTGAGAAGAAACCCTTCGACATATGAATTCAAATTAACATTAGTTGGATATGGAATGCCAAGGGGAAAAATACTTTTTTAACATAACAAGATTTTCGAGAAATCGAGAGTATACAGTACTTAAATTTCATTCTTTGTTCATTTTTATTTTTTATTGCTATTATAACAGTAAATATATCTATTCTCTTATAACGACTAACTCGCTATAACAATATTTTCATCTTTATAACGGTCTTTTTCTGTATTACTTATACTTTATAGGTTTTTACAAATGCTTATAAGGAAAGGTTTCGCAATAATATAATGCGCTTGAAATTAAAAAATTTTATAAATACATTTCAACTCAAAAGATACAAACTATAAAAAAGAACTCTTTAACAAACATAGTACGTTTCTTCAAAAGTTTGTTTTGGTAGAAAACAAATAAAACATCGAAAGAATGTAGGGACAAAATATTTTTCTTTTTTTTTTTTTGAAAATGTATTCAAGTACTAAGAAAGTTTTTTTTTTTTTTTTTTTTTTTTTTTAACGGCAGGCACTGAATTTTTCGTTCTTCGCCATACTATGCCAGAATTGTTGCTCATTTCGCGTTACCCAGTGGGCACCTGTGAACCAAAGTCCCGGAGACGAGCAACATTGCCCACGCCACACTGCCACAAACCCGTATTAAAGGGTGGGCCTCATTCACACATCATACACACACACAACAGAGGACAGCACAAAGAGAGAGAGAGAAACATCCATGCCCAGAGTGGGATTCAAACCCGCAACTTATGGCTTCGCAGTCAGGCACGCTAACCGCTCGGCCACCTGGCCGGCGATCCTAAGAAAGTTTATAACAGGAAAAACAAATTTTTATTCCTTTATTTCAAGAGAGACAAATTGCCCACACAAAATGACGTAATTAATTTGAGGGCAAGAAAACAAATGCGGCGAGTAATTAAAACAATAATTGATGGAAATTAAACTAATTGTGAGGTAGCCATCAAAAAAGGAATTGATTCATTCATTAATCGGGGAAAAGAGGAATTTATAAAAATTAATGCTAACAAATTCATTTTCAATTTATTAAGAAATCGAAAGGGTTTTCTAATAAAATTAACATCTCAAGGAAGATCGACAAATAATTTTAAATTCATGGGGGGAAAAAGCTTAATAAGCTTCCGCTTTTGCTTCTTTAATTTATTAAACATTTTCTTCGTGAACAGTTTAAAGCGTTAAAAATGAAAGTAATGTAAAATAAAAATCTTCACAAAAGAATTTTTTTTTAATAAGAGTGTCATGGTAAATGAGACTGAAGTAAAGAAAAAAACGCTATTATTGTTGGTGAAAATTTAGACGTATAAAATTTGCAAAATAAAAACAAATTATCAAAGGAAAAAAAACTTTAGATCGCTTTATTGCGATCACTGGTTACCCATTGGTTTATAATTTTTTTCTCTTAATAAACTTTCATAAGCAAACCAACATTTCAAATCATGGATTTCAAAAACTGCATCCATTGGGTACTTGCACTTCAAGAAAAAGATCACGGATACCCATACATGTGATCTATGACGTCATCTGATCGTTTTATTTTATAACCTTCGCTGAACAAAAAATCCAATTTAGGGTTTACTCCTACTAATATCCAACTCCATAACCTTGTAGTTTTGAACCCAATCCAGAAGATAACTGCTGGACCAAGAATTGGGAGAAACTTTGCCTCCATGGATGACTTTTTGATGAAACTACACCGCACTTGCTTTCCATGGAAAGGAAAACCACGAAAGCCTTCTTCGATTAGCCTAACGGCAAGGGGACTCTAACCCATGTACCACTGAGGATATTTTACGCCAGCACCGTGGTCGAATTCGTATCTACCAGCTATCACTGGGATTCGAACCCAGTTCACTTCATTGGAAGATAAACTCTCTACCGCCATCACGGCTGCAAACGGATCGTTTATAAGCAAAATAGCGTGTTAAAAATGTGTTAGAATGCTAATTAACGTGAAGTTCATATTAAATACAGCGCCATATCGCACATGGAAATTGCTGAAATATAATTCTTGCTTATCCACGTCTTTTTTTTAGCTTAGATTTATTATTTGTTTATATATTTAATTGTAACCGTGATCTATTTTTTACCGCGATATATATTTTGTTGTAACCGTAATATATTTTTGTTTTCGGTACCTGGCAATTTCGATGCATAATGAGTTTGTGCTTGTTCTACATGGCTTCGTATCTGTCTTTGTGTTAAGTAAGAAATATATAGTGAAAGAATTGAAATATTTGTGAAAGAATCATTTTGAAAGAATATAGAATGTGTCACTTCACTTATTAAAATCCCTACTAAGACAGTACTCTTAAATAAATTAATCTTAAAATGCGCATAAAATACTTTAAATTAATATTACTTTAAAACATAAAAACTCACGTTGATGAAATGTAAAATAACAACTCAGACTGAAAAACAGTCCACCAAGAAGTTCTAAAATAGTCATTTTTTATCGTTCTGTACTCCTTTTTTATTAATGCTTTTGTTGGCCTGATTTTTTTAATTTTTTACTTATACAACTTTTTATTTGTGTTTATGGTGTTTAGATAATCTAGTCGAAATGCGAGCGGATATAAAAAACCTAAAACAACACCTATTTTCCAATGAGCAAAACAGGCAAAATATTGTGTATAGAATCTATGTCTTAGAAATGACATTATAAAAATGTGATCTGCGTCAATGTTTATATTCCTTGTTATGAAAAAGAAAAAGATGCTTAATATAAATGACATCATAAGGAAGTTCTATAAGAAGTAAAAAGAATAATTTGTTATTAAAACATAACTTTTGTATATTTTCCTCTACGAAATCAAATGTTTGGCGTAGATTATCGTTTCGATGTTATCTTTAAAAAGAAAAAATTGTGACATTTATATTATTAAAACATAAATAGCATTTTGTAGGCGTTCTCTTTCGCTAATCAAAAATACTCTAAGGAATGCACTAAAATAAATTAAATAAATTGAATGAATGAATTGAAAAAACTGTATTAACATCAAGTGTCATTCACTACAAGTTTTAAAAAAATGTATTTGAACTTGAATTGGATGAATAAAAAGTATTTTATGAACGATTGAAAATATATCGATATCAACTCTTTTGTGAGTTTAAAAAAATATAGATCTCGAGATAGCTAAATAAGTATTCTGATAAAAATGGATAAATAGTCATTATTTAAAGTAAAAACTGAGAAAATAAAAATGGCTCTTTCAACATGTTTTTACTCAGTAGCTGCAGAGTAGCCCTTATAGTATTTTTTACTACAATTTAAGTACATAATAATTCTCAAATTAATTATCTTTTTTTTTATTCTACGGTACGCCTTTTTCTCCAACCTTTTTGAATAATACTTCTAAGACCAGAATTTTTTTGCGGAGCAAAACAAAATGTGATGACAAGTTATAAATATAACATTAAATGTAACGGCAAGGTTAAATCAAAAAGAGGTATAAAAAATAATTATAATTGCAAAATTTTTAGAACTAAAATTTTGAAGAAAAAAAGCATACGTAATTTTTACCCTTTAAATGCGTCAAATTTTAAATCTAATTGCATAGGTGCTGACTGCAGCTCAGCCCACGAGATATTTTTTACTGGAAGTTTAATAGTTAATAATTTTCGAACTAAATTTTGAATGTTAAATTTTCTTCAATTTAATCCCTCTATATTCTTCTACTCATCCTCTTGATTTCCAATTTTGAAGCCTTAACAGTGTTTGCGTATCAAAACAAAAAATATAATTAAATTTAACACCCAAAAAAGTAGGCCAGAGATTCAGTGACCTCTCGCTACTATGATACAACTATTACAATAATGTTTCCGACGGAATTAATCTTACCCACTTCTTAATAATGCGATATTCTCGGAAGTAATAAACTCCTGTAATACTTAAATTTCAACCTTATTTTTATTATTGGTTTTAAAATAATGTTAAAAATCTTATTTTATCATATTTTGCTTTTTTTTCCCCGGTCTTTTCCGACAAGAGAAGGCTCACTACTGATAATATACTTATCTTATTACATTCCACCACAGTTTTTTTTATTCAAATTTCAATACCTCATCTTTGATGTATTACATAGACCACCCAATACCTTTGACTTGCCTCCCTTATCTCTTAAGAAGTCACAGATGTAACATTCCTATCTGATTTCATACTGAACCATAATTACCACTGTGCAATTTAAATTTTTATGTAATATATAAGTAGATTTATAGTTAATACATATATAACATTAAAACTTAGAAAAATCTTATTGTGTCCATAAAGTATTTAGGCCCTCGATATAATTATATATAACATTTGCTACTCATAAAATTACTCTAATACTTCTCAATATAATCTTGGGCTACGTTCGTCATTTTAAAAGCAGCCGTCGAAAATTTAGAATTTCTTCCGTCAGAAATCATCGCATTGTTTTATAATTAAGTGATATATTTATATAACATTTTCTACTCATAAAATTACTCTAATACTTCTCAATATATTTCTGGGATATGTTCGTCATTTTAAAAGCAGCCATCGAAAATTTCTTCTGTCAGAAAAGATCGCATTGTTTTATGATTAAGTGATAGGCAGTAATATTCGAACAAGTCTTAATGACAGTAGAGGATGTCATAAAATGAAAGTAAATAACAATGGCAACAAAGTCAAACCTCATCACTCAGTTGGCCAATTGGAAAAGGGTGGAAATTTAATGGAACGACACACTTTGGATCAGGAACATTCCGGAGATTTGATGGCCTCGGGAGAAGACCCTCAGGAGGGAAACGTTTTGCGCCCCTATCCAATTAGCTGGAAGATGATGAGTGAGACCCTTTTCTATGGGTATTGTGCGACCCAATATAAAGTTCGAATATAAAAGTGAGGGTCTCGCGGGACTTCAACATAAAGTGATTGAAAATGCTCAACTCAACTAACCTTCGAAATAAAACAATTAAGATGCCCGTTTTTAAAAGGAAGGGTTTTTAAATGTTGTTCTAAAGATTAAGTTCAACTTTATTATGCTAGCAATCCTTCCACTAATGCAGTGAACGTTTTGAAAGGCGTGGATCATGTACCTTAAATGTCTATTTTTAAATTTCAATCAAAACTGTCAGTTGTGTTAAAAATATTGATTGAAAATACTGCTACAAAATAAAACAATTTAGATGCCCGTTTTAAAAATCCACAAAAGGTTTTCAAATCTAGGTAAATGTAGCTTTGTAATGTAGTATGTAAAATGTAGTAATGCAGTGTGTAAAGTGTAGTAATGTAATAATGTAATCTAATGCAGTTTTTAATTATTTAAAGATCCACAAGGAAGGGTTTTTACATTTCAATCAATACTGTTAGTTTGGTTAAAATATGGAAAATTATTGATTGAATACTCACTTAACTAACCTTCACAATAAAACTACCAAGATGCTTCTTTAAAAAATCCACAAAGAAGGGATTTTAAAACTAGGTAAATGTAGTTTCGTAATATAATATAGTATGTAATATGTAATGTAATGTAATGTAATGTAATAATGTAATACAAAAATATAATGTAGTTTGTAAATCCACATAGAAGGGTTTTTGCATTTTAATCAATACTGTTAGTTGTGTTAAAAATATTGATTAAATCTACTCAATCAACTAATCTTCGAAATAAAACAATTAAGATGTCCGCTTTAAAAATCCACAAAGAAGGGTTTTTAAATGTTACTCTACAGATATATTCGATTCAACTTTATAATGTTAGAAATCCATCCATTAGTACTAAAAAAAGATTGCTAAGTATTGATCGGTGGTTCAATTAACACAATAGATTATTTTAAAAACAAAAGAAACTTCAATATGATATGATTATCGCCAGTATTATCATTTCCCCTTCAACTTAAGCTTTACATTCATAAAATCATAATAACACACAAAAGAATATGTAATTCAATTGGAGAGTGCCATCTGGTGGCACCGAGACAAGTACAATGATCTTTGTGAGTAGCTGGATCATGTAGCTTTAATTTCTACTTTTAAAATTTCAATCAATACTATTATTTGTGTTAAAAATACAGGACTCCTATAAAGAATGTACCAGTTTAAATGGTACGGTTTAATAAATAAAACATCAAGTTAAGTTGACCCGCAGTTTTTTTTCTTATTATTAATAGGGATAAGTTATTCGGGAGGCATTCAATTCTTCCCTCAATATAGTCGATGCCATTTTCGAAAACAAGTGAAGGAATTTAGCTTGGCTCTTAAACGGGGTGTTGATGAATTTTTTTTTTTTTTTTTTTTTGCCTTGATAGGAAATTCTTTAATTTTTTTGTTTATATTTTTTTTTAGAATTTTTTCCCTTTTTTAATCAATTTTGATTGATAAATTTTTATTTTAAGAACATTTGGATTGTGAATTAACTTTTACTTCATGAGTTAAATTTCACATTAAATCGTGTGCTTTAAATAATTTCCAATAACAAGTGCTGAATATTGATTTACAAGATAGAATTTTTTTTGTGGATGAAATCTTTCGATTTTAAGAATATCAAAAAAAGATTTAATGCGAATCTGATGTTTTTGAAGATCGTAACTAAAGATGAATTCGTTTTTTATTGATTTACATTTCATTTTATTCATAAATTATTTATTTTTTTTATTCAATTAACAAACGCAGGCTACGATTTATAATTTCTTTTCTAATGCAAGAAAAATCTAAAATATCGAAAATTTAAAGGTGATTATTCTAGTTAAAATTTTTAAGGTAATTTCTTTACGATTTTTAGAGACTTTTTTGAACTTTTAACGCTATTTTTTAAGTCAGAAACATCCTAGACTTGCTTTTAATTAATGATGCATACACAGAATCTTTGTAAGAAAGTTAATTTACCTTCAATTTGATAAATAATTTATAGAGTCCATCAATTATTAATTGATGTAATTCATAATTAAGATACTCGTTCTTAATCCATTATACCCTCTTTTTAGGTACGGTTCTAAAAATGTACACTTTGAAACCATTTGGGCAACCCATATCAGTAGCTGCGTTCCCATTGGGGCTATTTGTTTATTGGGGGAAAAGTTTCTCGTAAAAAATTTTAAACGTATTTGTATGGTGTTCATTTCATCAAAAATAAAATTAAAACAAAGTATTTTTTTCAATTTCATAATCAATGTGTTTTTTTAACAGTCAAACATTTTCCAACAAGAAGAATTCTTGGAAGTCGAAATTATTTTTTGCAGCAGAAAAAAATGTACGCCTTAAGAATAAATATTATGGATGAAATAACACTGAAAAATAAATGTATGAATGTAGAGTACTAATTGTAAGGTCTGGTATGAATGGCAAGTAAAGAATCCGCTTCTATTCACGTTACTTATTTTGTTTTCATACCACCCTTTCTTATACAATACTCTAAAGTCTCGATAGATAACGGAATACAATCTCAACTCTACTGATTATTAGTTTGGTCATATATGCTCTCACAAATTAACAATTAAAAAATAACCCATCTTAGCAAATTTAAAAATTAATTCATACGTATGCTTTGAAATGTCGATGGAAACCATATATGATGAATTTGAAAAAGAAAGTCCCAAAGCATTTATTGTGAAGATACCTAATCTGATTGCTACTTTAAACTAATTCAAAAGAGTTTTTGCGATATTTTTTTTGTATTACTGTAATAAAAATTTGAAAGTATGAGAATTTATAGGTCACCGTGTAGATATGCATTTTGAATCAAAATAGTTGTTGAATATGAAAAGAAAACAATTTAATTAGATCTATTTCATTTTTCAGCCATTTTATTTAACACAAGAAAGACTGAAACTTAGTATACAAAAGCAGTCAAAATGACTTGTTTGTGAAAGAATAACTAATGTGTAAAGAAATTTGTTTAAAATTAATTTTTCATATTAATTTACAGTTATATAACAAGCTATTAGTAAATATTAACAAAAAAAAAATTATCTGTTGCACAAAAAGTCACAAAATTCTAATAAATTGTGTTATTTATATACATCATTGTTTTTCTAATTGAAATTAAAAAGCAGTCGAAATGACTTCCTTGGGTCAACATTAAAAGATGAGCTTATGTCATTCTCATTATAACATCTATTATGAGTTGTTGCTACAACAGACTCTAGGTTTAAATCGAAGCTTTGTTTAGACCCTGTTTTCACTTGGCGAGAATGAGATTTGAAAAAGAGTAGATACAGCCAAATTAATGAGTTCTAGTGCCTTTAAATGTAAAAAGGCGGTCTCTCCTAATCAGTATCTCGAATGGAAGGTGGAATAAACTTTTCCATACAAAACCCAAAGAGTTGACTTTTTTTTTTATTGAAACCACGATTACTCTTTTCTAATCTGGGAGAGACATCTCTTCAGAACAATTCGAAGCACGCAGTGTGGAATCCCTGAAATTCGTCAGGAGTTGGATTTGGGGTGTCCCACGAGGGACAAGAAAACCTCGCTCGAACGATCGCACTAAAGAGACACGCGAATATCTGCAGCTCACGTCCCACGTATCGTGGTTCGTTACATTCCGCTCTACTCTAAGAGAATGAGAAATGACCCTTAAGGCATCCACCCACAACAACAACCATCCAGGCTTTGAGGGAAAAAAAATTTTCTTTTTTTGTCATCCTAATTTTTTTAAAACGAGTTTCGATCTTCGATCCAAAATTTCTAGTTCAGAGTTATGAAAGAAAATTAATTTATGATTCGTGAATCGAAACGATCAAAATATAACTATTGTGCAACACCAGGCCGTCACTTTTTAAGGCGAAAATGTGTATTTTGTAATACGTAAGAAATTATTATAAATATTCTGAATAATACTTAACATCGAGTTTGTTTGAATGAGGTAAACCAGGTTTGAATGCCAGCGATGGCTGGTCGATTCTAATTCCGCACCCGGCTCACACCGACTTTAAAATATCCTCAGTAATGGACGGATCAAGGGTTAGAGTCCCCCTGTAGCCAGGCTAACTGTGGGAGTTTTTCATGGTTTTCCGCTCCATGTAATGCAAATACGGGTTAGTTCCATCAAAAAGTCCTTCACGAAGGTAAAATTTCTCCCAATTCTTAATCCAGGAGTTCCCTTGTCTTCTGGATTGGGTTCAAAATGACAAGGCATCGGTAGTAATAAACTCTAAATTAGGTTGGCTATTCAACAACGGCTATAAAGCTGTTTTATTAAAATTTTTCTTCATTTATAAATGAGACTTGAAATATGAACCCTATTATGAAAAATATTTCAGCTTTGCAAGAGTTTTTTTACTAGTTTAAAATTTTATATTTTTGAAAAAGCAGCCGAATTAAAAAGTGGCCATTGGCCACTATCAAAATTTCTTAATTTTGCTTTAACTTCGTAATTCAACAAGAGATTAAAACGACTAAAGAATAAAACAAAGCAGCGTGAAGAAAACACAAAAATGTACTACATTCTGTATCCTTATTGAGGCTTGATTCACATTGTTTTGAAATATTCGCTCAAAACACAATATATACTCCATTCTAATGCTCCAATAATATACTGCAAAAAAACTATCCCTATTTTGCACTAATTTATCGATAAAATCTCTCACCCGCAATCTTGTATTTTTTAAACACAAACATTTGATAATACAACATAGCATTTGATAGCACTATTTTTTTTAACTCTATCTATATTGCTAGATCTTTCCTTTTCTCTAGTGTTCACTCATAAAGTATTTGTGAGTATACTTTTTAGAAATAATGTGGATGCTTTTCGGTTATAGGAAGTCCACCAACGTGTAGGAATAACCTCAGATTTTGGTTAACCGTCTACCAATAATACGAATATGTAATTGTAACAAATAACAACATCACGATTATTGATGATACTTATCGGATACTAAAATATTTTTTTATAACCGTCGTTAAACAGAAGTCCTAATTTTAGGTCCGATGTTCAACTTCGTAACCTTGTCATTTTGAAACAAATCCAGAAGACAAGAGAACTCCTAGATCAAGTATTGCCTTCTTGGAGAACTTTTTGCTAGAACTAACCTGCACTTGCGTTACACGGGGAAGAAAACCACGAAAACTTCCTACGGTTAGTCAGACCGCAAGGGGAGTACAAGCCATTACCTAACTACCACTGAGAATATTTTACGTCACTGTGGTTGATGTGAACCGGGTGCGGAATTCTGTCTACCAGTCATCGCTGGGATTCGAACATCGTTCTTGGAAGGTGAGTGCTCTATCTCGTCTACCAATATTAATCTTTTTTTTTTCTTTTATTTAGAGGAATTTAATTAATGAATGTTAGATAAATTGTTTTTCTTATGTTTTTTTTTTTTTTTAACACACTAGGGAGCATTCCATATTCTCCATATTTCGTTAGTTGCTGTTCTCTGTGTAATTTGAGATCATTTGGCTCAAGGGATGGTTCACTCCTTTGAAGAAACTCTCGCCGCGCCAAACCTCCCATTTTCTCTAGTAACGTTACGGTGGCGTGAAGCTTGCACTTTTACTTCAAGAAAGGAGCGTTCGGTCTAACTAGCTCTAACTAATATTGGAACATTGTCTTTTTGTGACATATTTCAAGACATTTGTCGTTTTCTATAATGACTTTCCTCAGTTTTTTGCAGTGAATTTACAAAAATTTAAAACTATTAACGAAATGCCAATTTACGCGATTGCAGCTTGCAAAAATTCTGATAGAAACACAAAATATCATTTCAAATGATACTGCCATTATTGTTTGCTTTGGAACCAATTAAAAAGAATACTGTGAATTTCCGCACACACACAACCGTTCGACGATTGAGTTCGGAGGATTCTTTAAGAAAACTAGAAGGGAAGACCTCCCCGTGTTATTCACCAATGCCTCTGGTTGCTTAGCGATTATTTTTGATTCAAGATGATAAACAGATTATTGAATAGAAATTTTAAAAAAGAAAAATATGCTTTTTTTCGTTGCAAACAAAAACGTTACAATAAGTGTTACCTTTATATGGAATTATAGAAATTTTGCTGACCGATATCAAGGATATTAGAGAAATATTGCAAAGTTAGCGAAAACGCGATATTTAGGGAAATTTTGTAGCTTTCGTTTTGTTGTTGCAATAGCCTCGTCAAGGAGCTTGTTACTCTATGCAAAATATATCTAATATTTATTTCCCTTATAAACACTACTTTTATTGTAAATTTATATTTTGTCAACACTCAATACAAAATATTTATATTATAAGTTCATTGGCATATATGAGAAAATATATGCGTTAATATATTAAAAACGGAAACAATTGATTCAATTTTAAAACTTTACATCTTGTAACTCGAAAAGTTAGGTAAAGTAAAGCTAGAGGCTTAAGAAAATAAAAACATACACACAATGTAATTATCTGTTTTTTGCTATTATTTTTTCAGTATCTAAATGTTTGAAGGAAAAAAAATATCGAAAATTGTCCTCGTTATTTTTTCTTCGAGGAGAATGAAACAAAAAAAAACGAATTGATGTCTGATTTTATTTATTTATTTATTTTTATTATCATTTATCATTTTTCCACGAAGTTGAATGTTACACTTCTTTGATGAAAGATTTTAATTAAAAGTACATAAATTAACCACTAAGAAATAATTTGTTTAAAAAAAATAGTATTTCGTTTATTCATCTGCCAAAAATAAACAAAAGAACAAATGCTTGAAAAGAATAATGGAATTTACTCTAAATGAAATTTTTTTTTAATAAAATGCCGCACTTTAATATAAAAAAAAGGTTCAAAAAGAAATGATTCTAAAAATAATAATTTAAAAACTTTTTACAACTGTAAATGTTCTGAATTTAAAAAAGTTCGTTCTTTTGTTTTGCTATTTTAGAATATAATCCTGTTATTTCAAGGATGAGGAAGTCAAAAATATTGTTGGTTACACTTTTAAATGTTTTTTTTTTATGGTACTTTATAACAGCCTCATTTTCAATTATTTTGTTTTTTAAATATCTCTAAAAATAATACATTTTATATTCTACTGAAGAGAATTTGCATACTGGGTCGATTATCTCGAGAACTACTAAACCGATTTTAATGAAATTTGATGCATACAAGCATTGATACAATACAAATCAAACAACATTTCAACATATGTAATACACAAGCATGATCGGGTGTAACACTCGTTGGAGTCAGAAGGTATGAAATGGCCTACTACACGGCGAATCTTCGGCCGGCAGGGTTCAAACCCACTACCTCTTAGACATGTGCCAACCAAACTATCCCGACCCATTTTCCATTTTTGTCAAACATATGGTTAGAGCCGCGATGGCTCAGGGGATAGAGCGTTCGCCTTCCAATGAGGCGAACCGGGTTCGAATCCCAGTCGATACGAATTCCGCATCCGGCTTGCACTGACCACAGTGCTGACGTGAAATATCCTCAGTGGTAGACGGATCATGGGTTAGAGTCCCCTTGCCGTCAGGCTAACCGTGGGAGGTTCTCGTGGTCTTCCTCTCCATGTAACGCAAATGCGGGTTAGCTCCATCAAAAAGTCCTCCACGAAGGCAAATTTCTCCCAATACTCGATCCAGGAGTTCCCTTGTCTTCTGGATTGGGTTCAAAATTACAAGGCTACGGAGTTGAACATTAGTAGCCGTAAACCCATTAAGTTGGGTCGGCTGTTCAACGACGGTTATAAAAAAAAAAAAAAAACATATGGTTAGGAGCCGCGATGGCTCAGGGGATAGAGCGTTCGCCTTCCAATGAGGCGAACCGGGTTCGAATCCCAGTCGATACGAATTCCGCATCCGGCTTGCACTGACCACAGTGCTGACGTGAAATATCCTCAGTGGTAGACGGATCATGGGTTAGAGTCCCCTTGCCGTCAGGCTAACCGTGGGAGGTTCTCGTGGTCTTCCTCTCCATGTAACGCAAATGCGGGTTAGCTCCATCAAAAAGTCCTCCACGAAGGCAAATTTCTCCCAATACTCGATCCAGGAGTTCCCTTGTCTTCTGGATTGGGTTCAAAATTACAAGGCTACGGAGTTGAACATTAGTAGCCGTAAACCCATTAAGTTGGGTCGGCTGTTCAACGACGGTTATAAAAAAAAAAAAAAAACATATGGTTAGGAGCCGCGATGGCTCAGGGGATAGAGCGTTCGCCTTCCAATGAGGCGAACCGGGTTCGAATCCCAGTCGATACGAATTCCGCATCCGGCTTGCACTGACCACAGTGCTGACGTGAAATATCCTCAGTGGTAGACGGATCATGGGTTAGAGTCCCCTTGCCGTCAGGCTAACCGTGGGAGGTTCTCGTGGTCTTCCTCTCCATGTAACGCAAATGCGGGTTAGCTCCATCAAAAAGTCCTCCACGAAGGCAAATTTCTCCCAATACTCGATCCAGGAGTTCCCTTGTCTTCTGGATTGGGTTCAAAATTACAAGGCTACGGAGCTGAACATTAGTAGCCGTAAACCCATTAAGTTGGGTCGGCTGTTCAACGACGGTTATAAAATAAAATAAAACATATGGTTAGGGCACTCGCATCCCAATGAGGTGATTCAGGTTCAAATTTCAGCGATGATAGATCGAATCCAATTCAACTCCCGTCCCTCCCCGACTACAGTGCTGACGCAATAGATCCTCAGTAGCAGAGTTAGAATATCTTTGCCGTCGGGCTAAACGTATGAGGTTTTCCTATCTATCTTAAGCAGATGCTAGTTAGTTCTATCAAAAAGACTTCCAGGAAGGCTAGTTTGTGATCCATCAGGTCCCTTGGTTTCTGGGTATGGATCAATTTTCTAGAAAAGCTCGTTCTTTCTTCGATTGTGGCATGGTAGAGAACGATTGTTAAGACAGTGACGTTTTGCGTTCATAAATTGAGCAAAATTACATATGTTCGTATTAGTATATGAAAACAACATCTATTGCTTGAAATGTAAATTTTTTATTCTAGATTTTATTTCCTCCTGAACCTTATCACGCATATTTTATTTTATTTTATAACCGTCGTTGAACAGCCGACCCAATTTCGGGTTTACGACTACTAACGTTCATCTCCATAACCTTGTAATTTTGAACCAATCCAGAAAACAAGGAAACTCATGGATCAGTACCCCAGGTTGGTATGATTTGTTTAGGAAACAGAGGACTTTGTAACTCGACAGATTTATCGTGAATCAGTCACCATTTACTATCTTCGGCTGACTAGGATCGAACCCACGACCTCTTGGACATTGGCTCAGTGCTCTATTAACCAGGCTATCCCGACCTTACCACGTATATTCGGTGGTTTTAAGACTATATCACTAACTAAGCTTAGAACATCGGAGTCAGCGGCTGCCAGAATATAATTGATTTTTGTGACATCGCCGTACATTTTTGCTCAAGTGAATTGCGCTCTGACAAACCACAAGGGTAGGATTTCTAAAACTGGTGTGGTATCACTGTCACGTTAGTGATCTGAGTTTCATTGAAAGTTTTATTAGACATGTTAAAAAAGAAACTATTTTTGTAAATGAATTTAGTCAGAGATAATATTTAGAAAAGCATCATTAAAATACACATGAACCAACACATTCTTTCATGATTATAAAAAAGAAAATTAACACTACTCAGCAACAGTGGGAAGGTAACAAAGATTTGAAGACTTACTGATAGATCATTCCAAAATATAGTTTTAGGTCACTAATTTGGCATTAATTCAATATAGAACGAATGGCGTTTATTTGTGCATAATTTCTATACGGTAAAAAAATTTAGTTATCGAAAATGGTAGTAGTTGCCACAATTTTTGCTATGGAGGTAAACTAAATTTTTTAAGTATAGAACTGTAGTTTCCGTGCAAAAAAATTATATAAAAGACAAAATAAAAATCAAATATACCCAGAAAAAGATCAAAGAAACCCACCTATATGAAATTCGACGTCAGTTCCAGCTGATCGTTTATAACCGTTGTGGAACATCAAACCCAATTTTAAGTTTACGACTACTATTGTTCAACTCTGTACGCCTTTAAATTTTGAACCCACTCCAGAAAACAAGGAAATTCCTGGATCAAGCATTGAGAGAAATTTGCCTTCGTAGAGGACTTTTTGATGAAACTAACCCGCATTTGCGTTACATGGAGAGGAAAACCTCCTACGGTTCAACTGACAAGGGGACTCTAACCCATGATCCGTCTACCACTGAGGATATCAGCAGTGTGGTCGGTGCGAGGCTGAATTCGCTTCGACCCGCCATCGAACCCGGTTCACTTCATTAGATGGCAAAATTCTCATAGTTCTTCGACCTTCCTTTGTCTTCCGGTTCTTCGTGAGAAAATCTTCATTCTTGGTGTTTATGTTTAACTACCCGCTTTAACGCTGGATTTGATGTTAACTTAAACCAAAGTGTTTTTTTTCTGATCGTACGGATAGCTATTAAATAACAAGCATTCCCTGATTTTTCGGATATGTATATATTGCAAATATTTATCATCCCGAGAAAACTCAGTCTTAGCAGTACATTTTGTTTTATCACGGTCGAAAAGAAAAGGAGTTTTGCGGTTGGACTGAACACATTTTTCGTGTGATTGTTTCTGATTTTACATAACAATAAGAGTAAAAGAAAGAAAAAAAAGGCACTTCTTTGGTGATTGAAAAGTATCACCTTTGTTTTAAGAACTATTATTTCATATGCCCGAAATAACTCGGGATAGTAAACTGATGGTCAATTAAATGTTTCTTACACATAAAACAAAAATTAAAACTTGTGTATTATGTTTTGCGTTAGTTCCTTGTATTTATTAATGAAAATGTTGAATTTTGCATTTTTTTAAAAAAATAATTGGTATGGGAAGTGGTTAATTACTTTTTTTTTCGAACTGTGAGGGATGGTCACCCTATATCAGTGAACCACCTTCAAGGTGTTTAAAGGGTCTACAGGATAGAGAGTAAATCATTGTTTAAAACAAAAATAATCCGACTAATCTTCTTAGGTGAATATTTCAAATCGTGGTGAGGTGAATTCCATTTTACGAAGCCAGAAATGTTCTTTTTAGAAAAAGAACAGCAGACACTTCGTTTACATTTATGGTAATTGGATGGTTGAAGTAAGAGTGACATTTGCTCCCCTCATCGACACTGCGGGGATCGTATAAAAATTTATAAATGTTAATAAATTTAGACTCTGTCTTCTTAACCTCTCGCGTTATTTTGATGATTTGGGTTACATAAATTGTCCATTTTTTTACAGCAAAAATCAAATCTTTTAGAATAAAATGAAATATACTTAGTAGTCAAAAATTGACATTTTGTATAACATGGATAAAGGATTTGTAGCCACTGCATATTCGCTTGAGGCGGTTGCCACTCTGCGTGGCAGTGGTAAAGTTCGCTTCTAGTGCCGCATTATTTTCTAAAAATTAAAAAAAAAATTTCATTATTTTCTAAAAAAATAAAATTATTTATATAGCGTTTCGAAAAACTGGACGCCATTTTGCGAAGAAAAAAAAATAATGCCGCGCATTTTGAACATAAACCTCTATCCTTTGAAACCTTCAGTAAAATACTGTCATCTACTGTTCTAAACTGCATCTAAATTAACTTTTGTCGAGATAGATCTCAGAATAAAGATTCGTCTATACGTTGAGAAGATAACTTATTTCTAAACAATTGTTGCTTGTCATTGTTTTTTTTAATTATAAATTTTTAAAGTAATTCATTTTATTATTTTAACAGTCGACCCAATTTTGGATTGCCACAGCCTTGTAATTCCGAGCAAAATCCAGAAGACAGGAGAACTCCAGGATCAAGTATTGGGGAAATTTTGCCTTCGTCAAGGACTTTTTGATGAAACTAACCCGCATTTGTGATAAATGGAGAGGAAAACCATGAAAACCTCCTACGGTTCAACTGACAAGGGGACTCTAACCCATGATCCGTCTACCACTGAGGATATTTCACTTCAGCACTCGGGTCGGTGCAAGTTGGATGTGGAATTCGTACCGATCGGCCATCGCCTTGATTCAATCCCGGTTCCTCTCATTGGAAGGCTCACACTATCTCCTGAGCCCCAACGGTTATCGTTTTTTTTTCCTTCTAGGTATTGAACGCATTCCTAAACCTGTTTCCTTTCTTAAATTTCTTGGTGACCATAATCTATTTATATATATATATATTTCTCTTACACTGCGGCAAAAAAAAAAGCCTCATTACAACTTCCCGAATGGCAACTCTAGAAAATCGACCAATGATTGCCGCTAAAAATGTCACATGCCAAATCTAGCTGATGTGGCTCAACATATAGAGCTTTTAAAAACGGAAACTGAAATAACCAGAGAGAGCATTCTCAATTTATAATTGTGTGTTTAAGGAAGTTCTTAATCTTTAATAGTAATTATTTTTTTGTTATTAACAAAGCCCTTAATATTTCTCAGTATTTGTTCGTATTTAGTATTTATTGCAAATTAATGTTTAGTTTCTGCAAGTTTTTCTTTTGTATGTCAAAGTTCTAAGACTTATACTTATGTTTTTAACAAAGTTGTAAATCGTTCATGGTTATTATTTTTTAAAAACATAATGTTTTGTTTATGCAGGTTTTTCTATTGCAATTCACTTATTTCAATTTTTAATAGACTTAATTATAGCCAAAATTTTAACCTTTTGAAAGAGATATCAGTTTTAGAAATTTTATCTTAAGATTTTATACTATAGCACATTTCTAATAGGTTTAACGAATTACATGTCATTTATTTGTATTCAAATTTATTTTAATGATTTAGTATTTACTGAAAAGATGTAATTTAAAAAAAAAAAAAAAAATAGTTGTTATACGGATTTGAATGATTGTTTTGAATTCTTAGAATTTTGTGCATTTGCAATGCACCTAAGTTAGTAGCGAGCGAAGCGGGCTTGGTTTGTGAAGCAAACCATATAAGATTGCGTAGCTATTTTCGGGGGTTGTCGATCGTTAGCGCACAAGGGGCGCAGCTCAGGAGTATGAAATAATAAAATAATTCTGAGAAAAAAAATCGCTAAATTAATAAATTAGAGTAAAATGCATTTCCCCCCGCTATGGAGAGGTGGTGAGGAACTAATGTATAAGACAATATGTATATATGTATAAACAATATATGACATTATGTATATAATGTATAAAAAATGCTTAGGACCAAGACCAACTATACAAGTGGTCTTATTCTTATACATTGTTTACAGATTTATTTTCATATATTTCTAGTATTTTGTACTAATTATATTGCGCTATTCAAAATTTTTAAAAACTATTTTTAATAAATATATTATTGTGATGTGTTCAACGTGTTTAATTTACAAATGGAGCTTTTTATTTCTTAATTTTTTACTTTGATTTGGTTTTATAATTTCTTAACGAACTTTAGAAGAACAAATACAAATATGTGCTATTTCTGACTACACAAATCCTTTTTGAAATTTTTCAATTTAGATTTCTTTTCTCCTTTAAAAAGATAATAAGAATGTATCAAACAATAATACATATAATGAGTCTTCTTATGAAGATGTTCTAAATAAGAACTATTTAATCAGTTGGATATGAACGCGGTTACGAAAATCGGTTTGTTGGTGAATTTATTTATCTATAAAAAATAATTCCTCAAAACTTTTATTTTATAATTAATAGATGACCTGAATTGTGAGTAGTTACGTCCATGAGAGAGCACGAAGTCGCTCTTCAACTCGTTGAAAAAGTTGCCGTTTTTTGAAGAGTTTTAAGAAACGTTTAATTTTACATAATATAAATGAATTCATTTCGTTAAATTTTTGTGTAGGATTTAACTTAGATCGAATTAGTGTGTTGATAATAATTGTAAATCATACTCAGAAATATGTGTACAGTGCTCCCCTACAACAGTAAGCTAAATTATTTGCTGGATGAAATATTTATCTTTTGTTTTGGTAATTATTGTTGAATTTACCCTTTTGAACGTAATATTACGCGGTATTTGTACAGCTCTGTTTTTTACGTAATATTACGTTTTAGTTGAGTCTTTCTATTTCAGTGACGACTCTCATGTAAACAAAGAGAGATTGAAAAACAGGTAAAACTAGGGAAGTCTTTTTGATACAACTAACTAGCATCTGCGTTCGATGGATAGAACAGCCCGATTGCAGAGATTTTCTTACTCTGCTACTATTGCGTTGTTAGCACTGTAAAATCAAATGCAATCAAAATATTGTTTTCTATGTGCATGCTATATTAATAAACTGGTATTTGTACAGCTCTGTTTTTTACGTAATATTACGTTTTAGTTGAGTCTTTCTATTTCAGTGACGACTCTCATGTAAACAAAGAGAGATTGAAAAGCAGGTAAAACTAGGGAAGTCTTTTTGATACAACTAACTAGCATCTGCGTTCGATGGATAGAACAGCCCGATTGCAGAGATTTTCTTACTCTGCTACTATTGCGTTGTTAGCACTGTAAAATCAAATGCAATCAAAATATTGTTTTCTATGTGCATGCTATATTAATAAACTGGTATTTGTACAGCTCTGTTTTTTACGTAATATTACGTTTTAGTTGAGTCTTTCTATTTCAGTGACGACTCTCATGTAAACAAAGAGAGATTGAAAAACAGGTAAAACTAGGGAAGTCTTTTTGATACAACTAACTAGCATCTGCGTTCGATGGATAGAACAGCCCGATTGCAGAGATTTTCTTACTCTGCTACTATTGCGTTGTTAGCACTGTAAAATCAAATGCAATCAAAATATTGTTTTCTATGTGCATGCTATATTAATAAACTGGTATTTGTACAGCTCTGTTTTTTACGTAATATTACGTTTTAGTTGAGTCTTTCTATTTCAGTGACGACTCTCATGTAAACAAAGAGAGATTGAAAAACAGGTAAAACTAGGGAAGTCTTTTTGATACAACTAACTAGCATCTGCGTTCGATGGATAGAACAGCCCGATTGCAGAGATTTTCTTACTCTGCTACTATTGCGTTGTTAGCACTGTAAAATCAAATGCAATCAAAATATTGTTTTCTATGTGCATGCTATATTAATAAACTGGTATTTGTACAGCTCTGTTTTTTACGTAATATTACGTTTTAGTTGAGTCTTTCTATTTCAGTGACGACTCTCATGTAAACAAAGAGAGATTGAAAAACAGGTAAAACTAGGGAAGTCTTTTTGATACAACTAACTAGCATCTGCGTTCGATGGATAGAACAGCCCGATTGCAGAGATTTTCTTACTCTGCTACTATTGCGTTGTTAGCACTGTAAAATCAAATGCAATCAAAATATTGTTTTCTATGTGCATGCTATATTAATAAACTGGTATTTGTACAGCTCTGTTTTTTACGTAATATTACGTTTTAGTTGAGTCTTTCTATTTCAGTGACGACTCTCATGTAAACAAAGAGAGATTGAAAAACAGGTAAAACTAGGGAAGTCTTTTTGATACAACTAACTAGCATCTGCGTTCGATGGATAGAACAGCCCGATTGCAGAGATTTTCTTACTCTGCTACTATTGCGTTGTTAGCACTGTAAAATCAAATGCAATCAAAATATTGTTTTCTATGTGCATGCTATATTAATAAACTGGTATTTGTACAGCTCTGTTTTTTACGTAATATTACGTTTTAGTTGAGTCTTTCTATTTCAGTGACGACTCTCATGTAAACAAAGAGAGATTGAAAAACAGGTAAAACTAGGGAAGTCTTTTTGATACAACTAACTAGCATCTGCGTTCGATGGATAGAACAGCCCGATTGCAGAGATTTTCTTACTCTGCTACTATTGCGTTGTTAGCACTGTAAAATCAAATGCAATCAAAATATTGTTTTCTATGTGCATGCTATATTAATAAACTGGTATTTGTACAGCTCTGTTTTTTACGTAATATTACGTTTTAGTTGAGTCTTTCTATTTCAGTGACGACTCTCATGTAAACAAAGAGAGATTGAAAAACAGGTAAAACTAGGGAAGTCTTTTTGATACAACTAACTAGCATCTGCGTTCGATGGATAGAACAGCCCGATTGCAGAGATTTTCTTACTCTGCTACTATTGCGTTGTTAGCACTGTAAAATCAAATGCAATCAAAATATTGTTTTCTATGTGCATGCTATATTAATAAACTGGTATTTGTACAGCTCTGTTTTTTACGTAATATTACGTTTTAGTTGAGTCTTTCTATTTCAGTGACGACTCTCATGTAAACAAAGAGAGATTGAAAAACAGGTAAAACTAGGGAAGTCTTTTTGATACAACTAACTAGCATCTGCGTTCGATGGATAGAACAGCCCGATTGCAGAGATTTTCTTACTCTGCTACTATTGCGTTGTTAGCACTGTAAAATCAAATGCAATCAAAATATTGTTTTCTATGTGCATGCTATATTAATAAACTGGTATTTGTACAGCTCTGTTTTTTACGTAATATTACGTTTTAGTTGAGTCTTTCTATTTCAGTGACGACTCTCATGTAAACAAAGAGAGATTGAAAAACAGGTAAAACTAGGGAAGTCTTTTTGATACAACTAACTAGCATCTGCGTTCGATGGATAGAACAGCCCGATTGCAGAGATTTTCTTACTCTGCTACTATTGCGTTGTTAGCACTGTAAAATCAAATGCAATCAAAATATTGTTTTCTATGTGCATGCTATATTAATAAACTGGTATTTGTACAGCTCTGTTTTTTACGTAATATTACGTTTTAGTTGAGTCTTTCTATTTCAGTGACGACTCTCATGTAAACAAAGAGAGATTGAAAAACAGGTAAAACTAGGGAAGTCTTTTTGATACAACTAACTAGCATCTGCGTTCGATGGATAGAACAGCCCGATTGCAGAGATTTTCTTACTCTGCTACTATTGCGTTGTTAGCACTGTAAAATCAAATGCAATCAAAATATTGTTTTCTATGTGCATGCTATATTAATAAACTGGTATTTGTACAGCTCTGTTTTTTACGTAATATTACGTTTTAGTTGAGTCTTTCTATTTCAGTGACGACTCTCATGTAAACAAAGAGAGATTGAAAAACAGGTAAAACTAGGGAAGTCTTTTTGATACAACTAACTAGCATCTGCGTTCGATGGATAGAACAGCCCGATTGCAGAGATTTTCTTACTCTGCTACTATTGCGTTGTTAGCACTGTAAAATCAAATGCAATCAAAATATTGTTTTCTATGTGCATGCTATATTAATAAACTGGTATTTGTACAGCTCTGTTTTTTACGTAATATTACGTTTTAGTTGAGTCTTTCTATTTCAGTGACGACTCTCATGTAAACAAAGAGAGATTGAAAAACAGGTAAAACTAGGGAAGTCTTTTTGATACAACTAACTAGCATCTGCGTTCGATGGATAGAACAGCCCGATTGCAGAGATTTTCTTACTCTGCTACTATTGCGTTGTTAGCACTGTAAAATCAAATGCAATCAAAATATTGTTTTCTATGTGCATGCTATATTAATAAACTGGTATTTGTACAGCTCTGTTTTTTACGTAATATTACGTTTTAGTTGAGTCTTTCTATTTCAGTGACGACTCTCATGTAAACAAAGAGAGATTGAAAAACAGGTAAAACTAGGGAAGTCTTTTTGATACAACTAACTAGCATCTGCGTTCGATGGATAGAACAGCCCGATTGCAGAGATTTTCTTACTCTGCTACTATTGCGTTGTTAGCACTGTAAAATCAAATGCAATCAAAATATTGTTTTCTATGTGCATGCTATATTAATAAACTGGTATTTGTACAGCTCTGTTTTTTACGTAATATTGCGTTTTAGTTGAGTCTTTCTATTTCAGTGACGACTCTCATGTAAACAAAGAGAGATTGAAAAACAGGTAAAACTAGGGAAGTCTTTTTGATACAACTAACTAGCATCTGCGTTCGATGGATAGAACAGCCCGATTGCAGAGATTTTCTTACTCTGCTACTATTGCGTTGTTAGCACTGTAAAATCAAATGCAATCAAAATATTGTTTTCTATGTGCATGCTATATTAATAAACTGGTATTTGTACAGCTCTGTTTTTTACGTAATATTACGTTTTAGTTGAGTCTTTCTATTTCAGTGACGACTCTCATGTAAACAAAGAGAGATTGAAAAACAGGTAAAACTAGGGAAGTCTTTTTGATACAACTAACTAGCATCTGCGTTCGATGGATAGAACAGCCCGATTGCAGAGATTTTCTTACTCTGCTACTATTGCGTTGTTAGCACTGTAAAATCAAATGCAATCAAAATATTGTTTTCTATGTGCATGCTATATTAATAAACTGGTATTTGTACAGCTCTGTTTTTTACGTAATATTACGTTTTAGTTGAGTCTTTCTATTTCAGTGACGACTCTCATGTAAACAAAGAGAGATTGAAAAGCAGGTAAAACTAGGGAAGTCTTTTTGATACAACTAACTAGCATCTGCGTTCGATGGATAGAACAGCCCGATTGCAGAGATTTTCTTACTCTGCTACTATTGCGTTGTTAGCACTGTAAAATCAAATGCAATCAAAATATTGTTTTCTATGTGCATGCTATATTAATAAACTGGTATTTGTACAGCTCTGTTTTTTACGTAATATTACGTTTTAGTTGAGTCTTTCTATTTCAGTGACGACTCTCATGTAAACAAAGAGAGATTGAAAAACAGGTAAAACTAGGGAAGTCTTTTTGATACAACTAACTAGCATCTGCGTTCGATGGATAGAACAGCCCGATTGCAGAGATTTTCTTACTCTGCTACTATTGCGTTGTTAGCACTGTAAAATCAAATGCAATCAAAATATTGTTTTCTATGTGCATGCTATATTAATAAACTGGTATTTGTACAGCTCTGTTTTTTACGTAATATTACGTTTTAGTTGAGTCTTTCTATTTCAGTGACGACTCTCATGTAAACAAAGAGAGATTGAAAAACAGGTAAAACTAGGGAAGTCTTTTTGATACAACTAACTAGCATCTGCGTTCGATGGATAGAACAGCCCGATTGCAGAGATTTTCTTACTCTGCTACTATTGCGTTGTTAGCACTGTAAAATCAAATGCAATCAAAATATTGTTTTCTATGTGCATGCTATATTAATAAACTGGTATTTGTACAGCTCTGTTTTTTACGTAATATTACGTTTTAGTTGAGTCTTTCTATTTCAGTGACGACTCTCATGTAAACAAAGAGAGATTGAAAAACAGGTAAAACTAGGGAAGTCTTTTTGATACAACTAACTAGCATCTGCGTTCGATGGATAGAACAGCCCGATTGCAGAGATTTTCTTACTCTGCTACTATTGCGTTGTTAGCACTGTAAAATCAAATGCAATCAAAATATTGTTTTCTATGTGCATGCTATATTAATAAACTGGTATTTGTACAGCTCTGTTTTTTACGTAATATTACGTTTTAGTTGAGTCTTTCTATTTCAGTGACGACTCTCATGTAAACAAAGAGAGATTGAAAAACAGGTAAAACTAGGGAAGTCTTTTTGATACAACTAACTAGCATCTGCGTTCGATGGATAGAACAGCCCGATTGCAGAGATTATCTTACTCTGCTACTATTGCGTTGTTAGCACTGTAAAATCAAATGCAATCAAAATATTGTTTTCTATGTGCATGCTATATTAATAAACTGGTATTTGTACAGCTCTGTTTTTTACGTAATATTACGTTTTAGTTGAGTCTTTCTATTTCAGTGACGACTCTCATGTAAACAAAGAGAGATTGAAAAACAGGTAAAACTAGGGAAGTCTTTTTGATACAACTAACTAGCATCTGCGTTCGATGGATAGAACAGCCCGATTGCAGAGATTTTCTTACTCTGCTACTATTGCGTTGTTAGCACTGTAAAATCAAATGCAATCAAAATATTGTTTTCTATGTGCATGCTATATTAATAAACTGGTATTTGTACAGCTCTGTTTTTTACGTAATATTACGTTTTAGTTGAGTCTTTCTATTTCAGTGACGACTCTCATGTAAACAAAGAGAGATTGAAAAACAGGTAAAACTAGGGAAGTCTTTTTGATACAACTAACTAGCATCTGCGTTCGATGGATAGAACAGCCCGATTGCAGAGATTTTCTTACTCTGCTACTATTGCGTTGTTAGCACTGTAAAATCAAATGCAATCAAAATATTGTTTTCTATGTGCATGCTATATTAATAAACTGGTATTTGTACAGCTCTGTTTTTTACGTAATATTACGTTTTAGTTGAGTCTTTCTATTTCAGTGACGACTCTCATGTAAACAAAGAGAGATTGAAAAACAGGTAAAACTAGGGAAGTCTTTTTGATACAACTAACTAGCATCTGCGTTCGATGGATAGAACAGCCCGATTGCAGAGATTTTCTTACTCTGCTACTATTGCGTTGTTAGCACTGTAAAATCAAATGCAATCAAAATATTGTTTTCTATGTGCATGCTATATTAATAAACTGGTATTTGTACAGCTCTGTTTTTTACGTAATATTACGTTTTAGTTGAGTCTTTCTATTTCAGTGACGACTCTCATGTAAACAAAGAGAGATTGAAAAACAGGTAAAACTAGGGAAGTCTTTTTGATACAACTAACTAGCATCTGCGTTCGATGGATAGAACAGCCCGATTGCAGAGATTTTCTTACTCTGCTACTATTGCGTTGTTAGCACTGTAAAATCAAATGCAATCAAAATATTGTTTTCTATGTGCATGCTATATTAATAAACTGGTATTTGTACAGCTCTGTTTTTTACGTAATATTACGTTTTAGTTGAGTCTTTCTATTTCAGTGACGACTCTCATGTAAACAAAGAGAGATTGAAAAACAGGTAAAACTAGGGAAGTCTTTTTGATACAACTAACTAGCATCTGCGTTCGATGGATAGAACAGCCCGATTGCAGAGATTTTCTTACTCTGCTACTATTGCGTTGTTAGCACTGTAAAATCAAATGCAATCAAAATATTGTTTTCTATGTGCATGCTATATTAATAAACTGGTATTTGTACAGCTCTGTTTTTTACGTAATATTACGTTTTAGTTGAGTCTTTCTATTTCAGTGACGACTCTCATGTAAACAAAGAGAGATTGAAAAACAGGTAAAACTAGGGAAGTCTTTTTGATACAACTAACTAGCATCTGCGTTCGATGGATAGAACAGCCCGATTGCAGAGATTTTCTTACTCTGCTACTATTGCGTTGTTAGCACTGTAAAATCAAATGCAATCAAAATATTGTTTTCTATGTGCATGCAATATTAATAAACTGGTATTTGTACAGCTCTGTTTTTTACGTAATATTACGTTTTAGTTGAGTCTTTCTATTTCAGTGACGACTCTCATGTAAACAAAGAGAGATTGAAAAACAGGTAAAACTAGGGAAGTCTTTTTGATACAACTAACTAGCATCTGCGTTCGATGGATAGAACAGCCCGATTGCAGAGATTTTCTTACTCTGCTACTATTGCGTTGTTAGCACTGTAAAATCAAATGCAATCAAAATATTGTTTTCTATGTGCATGCTATATTAATAAACTGGTATTTGTACAGCTCTGTTTTTTACGTAATATTACGTTTTAGTTGAGTCTTTCTATTTCAGTGACGACTCTCATGTAAACAAAGAGAGATTGAAAAACAGGTAAAACTAGGGAAGTCTTTTTGATACAACTAACTAGCATCTGCGTTCGATGGATAGAACAGCCCGATTGCAGAGATTTTCTTACTCTGCTACTATTGCGTTGTTAGCACTGTAAAATCAAATGCAATCAAAATATTGTTTTCTATGTGCATGCTATATTAATAAACTGGTATTTGTACAGCTCTGTTTTTTACGTAATATTACGTTTTAGTTGAGTCTTTCTATTTCAGTGACGACTCTCATGTAAACAAAGAGAGATTGAAAAACAGGTAAAACTAGGGAAGTCTTTTTGATACAACTAACTAGCATCTGCGTTCGATGGATAGAACAGCCCGATTGCAGAGATTTTCTTACTCTGCTACTATTGCGTTGTTAGCACTGTAAAATCAAATGCAATCAAAATATTGTTTTCTATGTGCATGCTATATTAATAAACTGGTATTTGTACAGCTCTGTTTTTTACGTAATATTACGTTTTAGTTGAGTCTTTCTATTTCAGTGACGACTCTCATGTAAACAAAGAGAGATTGAAAAACAGGTAAAACTAGGGAAGTCTTTTTGATACAACTAACTAGCATCTGCGTTCGATGGATAGAACAGCCCGATTGCAGAGATTTTCTTACTCTGCTACTATTGCGTTGTTAGCACTGTAAAATCAAATGCAATCAAAATATTGTTTTCTATGTGCATGCTATATTAATAAACTGGTATTTGTACAGCTCTGTTTTTTACGTAATATTACGTTTTAGTTGAGTCTTTCTATTTCAGTGACGACTCTCATGTAAACAAAGAGAGATTGAAAAACAGGTAAAACTAGGGAAGTCTTTTTGATACAACTAACTAGCATCTGCGTTCGATGGATAGAACAGCCCGATTGCAGAGATTTTCTTACTCTGCTACTATTGCGTTGTTAGCACTGTAAAATCAAATGCAATCAAAATATTGTTTTCTATGTGCATGCTATATTAATAAACTGGTATTTGTACAGCTCTGTTTTTTACGTAATATTACGTTTTAGTTGAGTCTTTCTATTTCAGTGACGACTCTCATGTAAACAAAGAGAGATTGAAAAACAGGTAAAACTAGGGAAGTCTTTTTGATACAACTAACTAGCATCTGCGTTCGATGGATAGAACAGCCCGATTGCAGAGATTTTCTTACTCTGCTACTATTGCGTTGTTAGCACTGTAAAATCAAATGCAATCAAAATATTGTTTTCTATGTGCATGCAATATTAATAAACTGGTATTTGTACAGCTCTGTTTTTTACGTAATATTACGTTTTAGTTGAGTCTTTCTATTTCAGTGACGACTCTCATGTAAACAAAGAGAGATTGAAAAACAGGTAAAACTAGGGAAGTCTTTTTGATACAACTAACTAGCATCTGCGTTCGATGGATAGAACAGCCCGATTGCAGAGATTTTCTTACTCTGCTACTATTGCGTTGTTAGCACTGTAAAATCAAATGCAATCAAAATATTGTTTTCTATGTGCATGCTATATTAATAAACTGGTATTTGTACAGCTCTGTTTTTTACGTAATATTACGTTTTAGTTGAGTCTTTCTATTTCAGTGACGACTCTCATGTAAACAAAGAGAGATTGAAAAACAGGTAAAACTAGGGAAGTCTTTTTGATACAACTAACTAGCATCTGCGTTCGATGGATAGAACAGCCCGATTGCAGAGATTTTCTTACTCTGCTACTATTGCGTTGTTAGCACTGTAAAATCAAATGAAATCAAAATATTGTTTTCTATGTGCATGCTATATTAATAAACTGGTATTTAATCAGTATTGTACTGGTATTTATCAGTAATCACCTTGTCATTGTGATTTACAGGGCTGCTATAGCCTGATTGGTAGGGCACTGATCCCATATCGAAGAGGGCGGGCGTTCGATCCCCGTCGGCCGAAGACTCCCCGTGTGGTAAATGGTGACTGATGCACGTTAAATCTGCCAAGTCACAAAGTCCTCCACGTTCCCAAAACAAATCATACCTCTGGGGGGGGGGGGTACTGACCAAGGAGTTTTCTTGTCTTCTGGATTGGTTTAAAATGACAAGGCTACGGAGTTGAACGTTTAATCGTAAACCCAAAATTGGGTCGGCTGTTCAACGAAGGTTAGAAAATAAAATAAAATGGTTGTGATTTCGTCACGCTTGATTGTCCACAAGTATAATTCGATCCTAATCGATGCTAAACTGTACGTTTAATTGTGCAGATTGCTATTTAATAAAATCAATCTTTTTCACTCTGCGTAGAACATATATTGCGATGCCAACCTTCGAAAAATAGTTTTTTTTTTTTTTAAATAGCTATAGTAAATAGTAGATGTGGCGAATGTAAATAAAGTGGCGAAATAAATTGCTTCGAAGTGAGGGCGATTCATTCTTTTCCCAAAGACGAGGGGATGGATGGAGAAATGAGGATTTATTACTTCCCCCCCCCTACCCGCTGAAAGACATTGATGAATGAGATGAGAACAGGTAAATGTCCGAAATAACTTTCTCTCCTTTTCATAATAGGAATTTTTATAAAAATATTTTCAGAAGAAGTGGAATTGTTAGGGGAGCTCAAAACGATTTTCCATCGAAAATAATTTTTTAAGAAAAGATAGGTGTTGCTGCGTGAAAAAAAGATGTATTGTCTAAAATAGATGAGAAATGAATTTAAAACTTTTTACACACCTGAGAAGGTGGTGGAAAATAATGTCCCCCCTTCTATGCGATACAAAGCATATCGAAATAGATTCTGATTAATTTGTACTTATTTCTTTCTCAAGGTTATTATTAAAAGATTTGACGCCAATATAAATACAGTCAAAGCCCGATATAGTGAACCTTCAGGGAATCGAAATTTCGGTTCACTATAACTGGGAGTTCACTCTATCAGTTCAACAATTATTACTAATGGTCCTTTTTATTAATACATTATTTAAATAAAAGATCCATAAAATGAAATAAAAAAAATAGCTGAAAAATAATACGTAGTAACAAAAAACTTGCTTTTATATTTTGTTACTCTTCCTCTTGTGTACAAAAAAGTAATCTTTAGTGGATGCAGGGAAATATTTGTGTGCCTGGTTTGGCAGTGTTCATTACAGCGAGGTTTGACTGTACATAAAAAAGCCACTGCATGAACGCCTTAAAATCTGTTCAAAACTTCAATTTTAAATGAGCTCGATGATGAAAGATATTATATGGATTTAAGATGTAGTTTAATATTTCTGCTTACCAAACGGGCGGATGCATTAAATACTATTTCTGCTTGAAGTGATAGTTAAGCTCTATAATCATTTAACAGATCTCTTAAACTGTCATTTAAAACAGTATGTTATTTGCAAAACAATAATCATAAAACGGTTGATAAAATTAGATTCTAACTAACTTCATCTTAAAATGCAGCTTTGTTTGTAACATAATAATAATGAAACAACAATCATTCCGTTGGTCTTAAACTCTCGAATTAAAAGCGTCATTTAAGACTAACAGAATGGTTGTAGCAGTACAGAAAAATAACTTTAAATGAGGGATACAAAAATATTTATAGAAAAACAATACCTTTATGACTTTTATTAATTTTCTGCTGACCCGCGGTGTACGGATCGTTAAGACACGGTTCCCTGCAAACCACCGAATTCACTGGCTGTGCAGGTGGGTGACCACGTGGATTAATCTGCGTAGGGAACGAGGGTGTGCGGTATGGGCAGTCGTTAAACCGTGAAGTGCTCGACTTCGCGTGCAGGTCGTCAGGCTACCAAAGCGGAGGAGCCATCCCCTCTCCTGAGGATCCTCCTCGGGGATTTTTCCCAGATTGTCACCAATAGCTATTCTGCAGCTCTAGTGTAACGTAAATGAACTAAAACAATAATTTAATACTGATGACAGCTAAAACAATATTGAAATGAATGAGGAAAAAGTGGATCCTACCACGTGATTTTCCAGCCAATAAAAATGCACGGCCAACAATGGAAAACTGCGACGCCATCCTTATATTTTTTATATATAATAAGACTGCTCATATCTTGAGGTTTTTAAACCGAAATCAGTCAGAAAATAAGAATGAACTATTTATTAAGAGAATGCGTGTGATTTTGTTACGTTAAAATAAGAGGGTTGCATTAATGATTATTTTATTTAAGGTATGCACCACAAAATATTGCTTTTTTTTAACATTCCAGAAGAGCTCAAAAAAATTCGATTCAAAAAATTATTTTAAGTATTTTCTTATTTACCACTTATTTATTTTTCCTCACTATACCTGGATTTTAAGTATTGTTGTCAAGCTACACTTTTTTTTAAATCCACACCATTTTCAACAAAAGAGTAGATTATAGAAAAAAAGGGTGGCCCAGCAGAGTATCGACTGGGGTGTCGGAATCAGGCTTCTTTTATAGACTATAATTAGAGTGACATTAATAGGAACCCCCGGAAACTGCGGAATCGATTCGATTAGAATATACACTCTAAAATTTCACTTTCGCTCTCCGTTTTATTGATTCACATCGATGAATCTATTCTTTATTCTACCATCCCCCCTCCCACCTGACACGCACACGGTAATGAAAAATCAGCGAACCCTCTTCACCGAAGGTTTCGGGTGGAGCAGGAGAAGAAATTTCGTTTGCCACCCAGTATTTACACCAGAAAATTACCTCCATTTGTCATAACCCACCCCGACTCTCAACTGCTTAGAAAATTCATTTCAGTATACGTGATTATCCATGCATTTTGACGATAAAAAATAGCGTCATACGTAGAGTACTGATTTTATTTTATTTCATAACTGTCGTTAAACAGCTGACCCAATGTTTTGGGTTTACGCCAACTTATGTTCAACTCCATAGCCTTCTTCTTTTGAAACCAATCCAGAAGACAAGGGAACTCCTGGATCCAGTATTGTGAGAAATTTTGCCTTTTTGGAGGACTTTTTGATGGAACTCACCCGCATTTTCGTTACATGAAGAGGAAGACCACAAGACCCTCCCACGGAAAGACTGGCGGCAGGGGGACTAACCCACGATCCGTCTACCACTGAGGATATTTTAAGTCAGAACTGTGATCAGTGCAAGCCGGGAGTGGATTCGAATTGACCAGCCATCCATGGGATTGGAAACTGACTTCATTAGAAGCCGAATACTCTATCCCCTGAGCCTTCACGGATCTGTCCCGATTATCCGAGATTCGGCTTTAACCGAACTATCCAATATTTCAAGGATTTTTTTTTTTGTTCTAGTTCCAGATTAGAAATTTGGATTTTATCGTCGAAATACTCAAACAAACAAATTCCAACAACTTGATCCAATGAAATGATCTTTATATATCTTCAATAATGAAAATGAATTAAGCGAAGAGGATGAAGACAATGAAATTCAACATATAAAAAATCTCTCAAACAGATGGATTGAAAGTGCTATTGAATATATAGAACGACAAGAAGATTCCTGTTATCCCTAAAATAATGCTGCAGAAAAAGGGCCTAAGTAATGCAAAACAAACTATTAAGGACTTTATGTAAAAATTCTTTAATTACCATAAAGTGTGGTCTTTAAGTAAGAATATGAATTGTATGTGGTGTACTCGTATAAATTTCGTATTTGTTTAGCATATTGTATTTATACCTACTATTTTTCTTTCCTTTTTTTATACTCTTCGCTTTAACCATAAGCGGTAGTACAGTCACCAAAAAAAAAAAGATATCACCCTGAATAATTTCCGCTCTAATGATCGGATTTTCACGAACTAAGTGTCAATCTTAATGGTTCCTGGGGGTGACCTCAAATATGCTAATTAGTTAGTGCTAACTATTAATTAAGTTACGAAATCAGACACAAAAACGTACTTTCTCTGAATAAACATATATTTTTTTTACATATTTGGAATCCAGATACTTGAATTAGGGGGGGTAGACAAAATTTTGAAAAAAATGGGTGGTAAATAGGGTCGCAACAAAGGTTTATATATTTGGCGATAGTCCAGAAAACCGCCAAAAAAAGTCGCCAGCGCAAATGAATATTTTAAGATAACCCATTGACTAATTCAAAAGAAGAATGCTTAATTTTACTAGGTTGCTAAGCAACCAAGCTCTGACTGGAAAAAAAAATTGAAATAATGTTCTGTGATTACTCAGAAAGGTTTAATTAATAGTTAATAGAAAATATCTCGAAGTTTCTAGGCAATAGACAATTTTTAAGCTGATTTCTGTCCAAAAAGCAAAGTTTTTCTAATTTTAATCTCCCTTCAAAAGAAAATTTGAATCGATTATAAATTATTTATGATTTTCTAAGTTTTAGAATTTAAATACATGAACTTTTTATCTCATATTATTTAGATTATGTTGTTTTTGCTATATTTATTCGAGGATTTAATACTAAAATCAAATTAACATAACTTATTATGGCTAAATACAAAATTTTAGGGATAATCACTTTTACAACTTTAATCGAGTCTTCTAGGCAAGAAAGTTGGAAGAAAAAAAAAGTGCTTGAAAAATAAAATGTATATTGTATAGTAATTCTAATGCACATTCACAAGCTTTTCTATAATTTACGATATTTCTTTTTCCTATAACTCAAGGAATTGCTGAATGTTTAGTGGTATTTTAAAAGCATTGAAATATGTTATGTTTAAGAATAAGATATTGAAATAATATGTTGCATATAGTATGATTCATTGTTTCAAAAATCGCTTTCATTCTGCTAGATATTTAGATTACAAGGTTTTCTTTGGATAAAGATGATTAGCAAATAGCATCCTTATGCTTCGATACATTTAGAAACTTAGGTTCGCAAATTCACCATAAAATATCGCACAGCATATTCTTCAATTACGATAAGCTACATTTACCACCAAATACTGATACTATGATTATTTTTGTTTTCTTATATATATATCTGATATGATACTCTCTTTTTAAACAGAGCTTGTAAGGTCCTTAAGATACTGAAAGGGGGGCACGAAAACTTAAAAGATAAAATATTTAGTTTCATTAACTCAAAATATCTGGTCTCAAAATTTTTATTTTAAACCAAGTTAAATATAACTTTTACAATATTGATGCTCTTATGTTTTTAAAGACCACATAAATCCTGTTGAAATATGAAAATGCATATTTTCACTTTAACGAGTGTAAAATCCTTATCAAAATAATGATCAAGACCCAAATGTAAACACTATAATTGATGATAAAAACTCAACTGGCTTCAAAAAATATGAAGAGGGAAGTAAAAGTCGACATGTTTCGAGCGTTCAAATATATTCACCCATTCTCAAAACTTGTCAAGCTTGAATAACTTGTGACTTTCATTATTGTGCTCAAAACATGTCTATTTTTATCATCATCTATTAATTTTTAAATCAATGAAGTTTTTATATTTTCGTTTCAATTTCTTGGGATTATCTATTTAGTTACACAACATAATGAGTTGAATGTGAAAATGGAATGTCCCCTAGCACCAGAAATCGAGATTAAATAGTTACAAGGACAACTATTTTAAACAAGTTAGCGTTTCCGACCTACTCGTAGTTGTTTGAAAAGGTATTTTGTATATATAGATTCCAAAGTTTATTCTACAAATATTTTAGGGTATACTTTCGGATTATTTTGATCGAGTTTATTCTTACACCCTTATTTGCTTAAAATATTAAATAATATGCTTAAAATAAATTATTCAAGCAACATGATTTAACGCATTTATAGTATAATAGTAAACGGAGCTTCCATCGCATATCCTTAACCTTGATACCGCTATCATTAAATGAATGGAATAAGCTTAGATAAATAATAAAAGTTAATTTTTTCCCCGTTTTAATTTTCAAAGAAATATGTTTCGATCAAACAGATTTCATTCTGGAAATAGCGAAATTATTGAGTAGGTCCCTTGGAGCAATATCATTCTTATCCTCTTTTGACGAAATATAGGAAAAACTGGTTTTCACAGTTCTGTAAAAAGTATGTTAGCCTTCTTGCCACGTTTTTTATTATTTTTTTGTTTTTAATCAAAATAAGTTCAGAAATTTACGTATTTTTTATTGCATTTTTTTAAATCAGATGATTCCAAAATTCACACGGCTTCGGAAACTTCTTACATATTTCAATTTTTAGTGTTTCCTGCTAAACAAAATAAGGCATTGTTCCTGATAACAAATTATACTACAATAATATCTTGGGAATCGTGCTAAAGTAAAAAATTAAACAAAATAGTTTAGTATATTATCCGGAAAAAAATCTGCATGGAATCATAAAGAAAGAATCATTTAAGATACTGAGATATTTCAAGACGCTTAAAAGTTTTGGCTACGTATTTGACAGCTTTTTATGTTCGGTATCTTTATACTCTTGGTAGTGACTTATAAAACATGGACACTATTTTAGATAATCTATGTTGAAGTCACAAGAAACAAAACAAAAAAGACAATCAATGATTTATATTCTTTTTTCGAAAAAAATAGTATGCTTAGTAAATAATCAACTGTTTTGCATTAAATAATTTTAAACAGCGGAGTGTTTTTAATTTCTTAACAAGGCTTTATTCTTAGCCAGCAGAAAATAATTCTGTTTAAAAAAAACTTGACTATAATGTAAAAAGGAACTTTACTTTAAAGAAAATCAAAATTAAAGTACTAAAAAAATTTATTAGTATATTAATGAAGAAATAATAAATGTAGTAGGGTAAAGAATAAAATTTTTAAAAATGCTAAAATTTAATTAAATAGTTGGTAAAATAGTTCTGCGAAACACTTCCGGACAGGTGATTAAAAAATTACTTTTAAGATTAACACGATATATAAGATGTTGAGAAATTTGCGATGATGTGAGATATGCTTAAATATGTTTACTACGTATTTTTATTAATATTTATAAAAAATATATACAAGAAACTGATAAATATTTTATTCTAAATCTATTCATACGTATGTATATTATTGTAATTGTATCAGTTATTGAGAAAAAAAACTAAAAAATAATCACATTAAATAAGCACAATCTGGTGTATAATCACATTCTATCAAAAGCATGCTTTTATAAAACTCGACATTCGTTGAATAAAATGTTTTTTATTCAATAAAATGTTTTATTCAAATTTCTTTACTTAATTTCAAATAGATTTTTAGAGGACTAAAAAAGAAACATTGTATTTATAGTTTTAAAAAAATAAAAATAAAAAGATTAGCAAACGATTATTAGCGAAAAAAATATGAATGAAATTTTACGCCACGCGCGCTATATCAAGTTCTTCGTAAGTTTATCACATTTTAATAATAATCGCCCCATTTAATAATTTTTTCATTGTCGCCAAATTATTTCTTTTTAAATAATTAATTTTAATTTTTCTCATCTTCTAATAAATAAAAACAGTTGAAACTTTGGATTTTTCAATTGAAAAGCATGTAGATTAATATGATATAAAAAAATCCATACCTTATAATTCAAAATTTTTTCATCCTCTCTTTAATTAAATAATAAAAAATAATTAATAATTATTAAAAATTATATTTTTCAGGAAATTATCTTTGGGTAAATGCGTTTTATGAGTTGGTGCAATATTTTTTTGAATTGCTTCATTAGTTTTTAAAATATGACTGAAAACGCAAAAAGTGAAATTAACATTAAGGGGTCCAAACTTTGAATCGCTCTCCTGACCAAACTATGGTGACCATATTTCCCAGATTGCGGCTACCCCCTATGTTTTGAAGATAAGGAATCCAAATATGTAAAAAAAAATATATGTTTATTCAGAGAAAGTACGTTTTTGTGTCTGATTTCGTAACTTAATTAATAGTTAGCACTAACTAATTAGCATATTTGAAATCACTCCCAGGAACCATTAAAATTGACACTTAGTTCGTGAAAATCCGATCATTAGAACGAAAATTATTCAGGGTGATATCTTTTTTTTTTGCTGACTGTACATACATATAGAGTAGAGTCTCTACTCTATATGTATAGATACTAGAAGGATCTGTCCCTGCTACCTTCTCTTACCAGCCCCCACCATGGATGCAATTATTTGTCACTAGGTTATAGATTGTTTCAAGCCAGGTTGTAGAATGTATAGAGTGAATCTACAGAACTATCTATAAGAATAAAAATGTGTCTGCTACCTTAACGCAGTCAAACAAAGATTAGTATTTAAAAATACAGCTTTATCAAATGTACGTGTAACAAAATTTGCAAATATAAAGTCATTCATAAAGTCTATGTTGTTTTGTTTAAATTTAAGTTGAATTTTATATAATGACGCTAAAAAAAAGGAATAAATTTTCATCAAGCTAAACCTGTGAAGCAATATCACATACTAATATGACGTGCCACTAAATGGTTGGGGCAAACATTGTTACCTATATCAATCTCTTAGTGCCATACGAAATTATACTTATAGGAGATGACTGAGGTTCAGGAAAACTCACATTACTTTTCTTGAAAATAGGATACATAAATTGAAACTAGTTACAGGTTGCGCCAACTGAAATCAGCTGGTTCTTCTTGTACTTAGAATAAATTACGTAAACCTATAGAGAGGCTTTAAACGAATTTCATGATGCTCACCTCCAATGGATCCCATCACCTCCGTAGCAGAATCATGACAACACGGTGACAGTGTCGCAGAATATTCCAGAGTTCTTGCAAAAAGATTTTTATTTGGAAAGCAAAAAAGTTTGGTTTTTTTATCTGCAGAATTTTTCGAAATGTTTTTCTTTTCTGCAGAACTTTTTTTCCCCTTTCTATAGAATTATTTTCAAAAAATGCCTTTCTCGCATATCGGACGTGGAAAAAGTACTCGTGATTGATTTATATATATATATTATTATTATTTTAAAAAAACTTTTCTTTGAGAATAAAAAAAATTCTGCAATGACTGTCTATAGCTAGAATTTCAGATTAGTATTATGAAATGTAATTTCCAAATCGCAAAAATTTTAAAAAAGTTAGCTACAAATATTTTTTTGAACAGGAGAATATATATTAGAAGTATTCTTTTGCATGTAGATTCAAAAAATTCTTGCGTTTATAATTAAAAAAAAGTTATATACTGCTCTATTGTATACATGAAGACTTTTTTGTAAACAGAAAGTGCTTCTGTTACTTTAAATGAGTAACATACATATTGGCTACTATTAAAAATGCCGTTCAGAAGGGTATTAATACTAAAGAAAATTGTCGCAGAAAGCTCGAAAAAATTCTGCCAAAGGGTCCATCTCACATTCGGGGTAATGAGGTAGCGGACAGATTGGGTGAAAGAAGGAAGTGAAGGCGAAACAACCACTGGCTCCTCAACATATTTACAGAGAACTCTATTCCATTGAAAGAGCCAAGCTTCATCGATTGTGGTGTATACCACCTACACACCACTGGTATCATAGGACATCTCCTGGTACCCTTCTGGACACAAAATGAGAACCCAGACTGCTTTGGCCAGATTTGCAAGTGGCCATTTTAAGTGTCTTGCTTTTGAGAGAGGCAGAAGGGTCTTCCCTACTTGCAAAAAGATGCAGTGTTCAATCAGATTGCCTTGGACTTTCTAAAGAAGGTCTTACATCAGATCCTCTTTTTCCTGTGGTCAGCGGCGTCCCGGAGCTTATCTGACATGGGTCAAATTAAGAGGATAAGCAAAAACAGCACAACGAGTTTCTGTTTAACCAATATTGTTGTTTTTCGTTGTTGCGGATGCTATTGCAAAGTTGTCGCGAAACGCAGCGGCCATTTTGGTTCATTGATCTCGAAATTAGAGTGATTTAACCTCAATGAATTTATGGCTCACAAAGGTCTAAAATACAATCCCTGGCCATATTATTCGACGCACTCAAAGATTCTATGTAAAATCTTAATTATCAGGTGATACTATACAGCTTTATTGTTATTACACGACTGAAACCGGTTTACACTAGTTTATGTTCGAGTATCAATTAGTTAAAATTGTCATGCAATACGTTAAAAATAAATACAAATAGGAAGTTTATAAAAAATCTGAATAAAAACTCATTACATATGTTTAAATATAAAAATATTGTATATACCAAAACTCGTGCAAAACTTGTCATTATTAAAACACTACAGGGCGTTTAATAATTTGATCTAATTATTGCAATATAATTATATAATACCTGATATAAATATTCCATATTTATATAATATATCGTCTAATTTATCCTCTAGTCAAATTTATATTATATCGTCTCATTTAACCCATCGATACACTAACGTTAACAAGTGGCAAACAGTCGTGTAAAAATAATAAAGCTGTATAGTGTCCCCTGATAATTAAGATTTTGCATATAATCTTTGAGTGGGTCTAATAATTTGGGCAGGGACTGTAAATACCATTCTCCACAAATTTATGCCATGTCTGTTTTACAATACACTTATTTACGTTTTTAAAAAATCTCCTGAACTATACAATTATTTAAGTCTATTAAGTTATTAATGTCTGTTACTATACACTTATATAAGTATATAAAAATTCTCCTGAATAAAAATCCATTACATGTATGTTTAAATATAAAAGTATTTACTTTAAACTCGGTCAAATCATGCAATTATTAAAACACTCCAGTGCGTTTAATAATTGGGTCTAATTATTATAATATACTAATTTTATACCTGATATAATAATTATTCTATATATAATATGTCGTCTAATTTATCCAATCGTCAAATTTATATTAAAAATCGTCTAATTAACCCATTGATCCACGAACGTAAACAAGTGCAAATCGGTTTCAGTCGCGTAAAAACAAAGCTGTATAGTATCACCTGATCATTAAGATTTTGCATGGAATCTTATAGTGCGTCTAAATAATGTGGACTGTATCTTATAAAAACACTTAATGATTCAAGATCTCTCATTTTTTTTAAATATAGCACTAAATTAAAACAACCTCTTACATTAAATTGTTCGCTTAGTTGCCAAGGCAATGCAATATTCGGATTGCTTATTATGATTAATCCAAAAGGAGGGAAGGCTCCCCCTCCCTAATGCAACTTTCTGAAGAAAGAGTTACTTTAATAATGCAAAAATCTGGAACATGGCTAACGCCCGAACTATTAATGCAAGCGTTAAACCTTAAGTAAAGATCCATTTGCAACCTTCTGTCTCTTTCTTTTGTTGAGTCATCACATTCATAGAATTGATTCATTAATCAAAATCTAGTTTTTTAGTTCCAGACTACCAATTAGAAGATTGCTTTTGCAATGACTGATGGGAAAAAGAAAGTCATTTCATATTTTTGTGTCGGCCATTTAATTTTGGAAGTTAACTCCCCTTTAGAATAATCTAAATGACTGAAAATAATATCCTTTTTTTTTGTTTTTTAGAATGAATTGTTGCGTAACTTCCTCATCACCATTTTCTTTGCAAATGCGGTTCTTTAAAATGTTTTTCACGTAAATATATATGTCACTTTCATTATTCAAACAATTTTAGCTGTCGGTTAGAAATAATGACCTAATTGCAATAAAATAAAGTTTAAAATTAAAAAATATATATACTTAATTACTATAAGAGTTATTTTTTTTAAGATTATTTTAAAATGTTAGTTTATGGTTTAAGTTTATTAGATAACTAAATATAGCATATTTTGGTACGTACTAAATTGAAGAAAAGAGTTTAGTTTTAAAAATTGTGCCCGCCGAAAGGCTATCACAGGTTACGCATTAGCGAAATGGTAGCTGACTAGTTTTTCTACCCATTTATCCATTATATATTCCTCTTTATTTGTAATATTCACCTGAATTAGTATTGAAAACGATCCAGTTTGAACTGTAGGTTAGAATTTCTGATTCTTAATTAAAACAAAAGAAAAACAAATACATCGTTCAAATGATGAAATTCTCTTTTGCTCACAACTCAAGTATTTATAGGATCTCTCCAGCCCCATATCTCAAAAGTAAACTCACCAACAATCTCCTAGACTGCATAACAAAATTATAAGTGAAAAAAATTTTTTTTAAAAACTTTTAAATCGAATGACTTGTGGTATTTTGAGTTAGTCCGGAAGTTATTGAGTTCGCGGTTTGAGTCTACAGCTGCTGAATATGATAAGTCCTCAGGTGAGATAAGAGGGATGGCTCGAGGAGCATTGGTGGCATGTTTGGCCAGTTTATCCGCGGTTTCATTGGGTGGGATGCCAACGTGTGCTGGTGTCCAGGCTATCGTAATTGATTTAACTTTTGCAGTTGCTGAAACGATCTTATTTTGTAGGAGGAGGATGCTGTGGGGGGATTTATGGGTAGCCGAGATGAGGGCAGTGATTGTGGACTTACTGTCCGATAAAATAACGTAATCCAGATACTCGGTAGTGATTTTTGTGATTGCTAACCAAATTGCTAGAACTTCTCCTGTGAACACTGAGTTGATAGGGTGGATTTGAGAGATATAGGACATATTGTTCTTTGAGTTAACAGCCGCAATACCTGTATTCGAATTAGATTTTGAAGCATTCATTTACGTCGCACTAGAGCTGCACATATGGGCTATTGGCAACGGTCTGCAAAAGTATGTAATTTCAACAAACAGTAAATAAAGTAGTTGTCATTGTAAAGAACTAGGGTTCGATTCTCAGTGTCTACTTGAAGCCCACCCAGTTTGAGAACAATGGGCTTGTCTGATGTGGCATTGCACACAATCGTGCCAATGGTCACGAAATTTCTGGAGTCTGATCACGATCCTCATGGCCATTAGAGGACTGTTTTCGGAAAGCTTTTACTGTATTATAAATAATATTCGCATGTAATATTCAAATCCCTACCTGAAAAAGATAGGTAGGTATTTTATTTACGCCGCACTAGAGATACACAATGGGCTATTGGCAATGATCTGGAAAACATCCCAGAGGATGATCCGAAGACATGCATTCACAATGTTGATCCTCTGCAGAGGGGTTGATTCCTCCGCTTCGGTAGCCCGGTGACCTGCACGCGAAGTCGAGCACTTTATAGTAGAACAGTTTAACTATGACCGATACCACGCACCTTCGGTCCCTACGTAGGCTGATCAAAGTGGTCACCCATCCGATTACTGATCGCAGCCAGTGATGGTCCCGTAGTGAACTGATCGTTGAGAGACGGTTTCCAGCAGATCACCGAAGTCAAGCATCACTGGCTGAGGTAAGTGTGCGGGTGAGTGACCACTTGGATCAGTCTGCGGTAGGGACCTAGGGTGAGTGGTATTGGTTTTCGTCAAAATGTTTTACCGTAAAGTGCTCGACTTCGCGAGCAGGTCGCCGGGCTTCCGAAGCGGGATCCCCTTTGCGGAGGATCAACATTGTGTTGGCATGTCTTCAGATCATCCTCAGGGATGTTTCCCAGACCATCGCCAATAACCCATTGTTCAGCTCTAGTGCGACTTAAATGAACTACAACTGACCTTCGTTGTGGATCATTCTATTATATTCATCCGTGATAGTACATAGTTAACATTTTAAAAATAATTAAATGGTTCAGAAAGTGAAAATAAAGTGCTCAGCGATAAAACGGTAGGAATTATTAATCTTGTCTACTCTACCGTTAATTACCTTTTAATTATTAATTTCATTTGTGACATAAATCACGTCGGAGATCTCTCATCTTAAATAAACCATCATATTAAAAGAAAAAAGTCGCGACTTTACAACGCTAACTCACCCATAATTTAGGTAAATAAAATAAAGAAAAAACCCGACATTGCAAAACCGAGACTAAAGAGGGAATTTAAAACAGTATCAAATGGTAATGGAAATAAAAAAAGAGAAATTAAGACTCCGAGATTTACACCCCCCCCCCCCCCCCCACCGCATCGGTTACACAGAGTGGGGGTCATTATCGGTAAAGACATCTCGCTTCTTTCCCTCCTCCTCCTGTATTTCGGAATGAGTAATTAACGACGGATAATTACGTTCGAGTTTACAAATCTCACGAATGATAACATTACCCCCCCCCCCAGACTCGCCTCCATTAATTTCGAAATCGTTCTTATCGATTTCAGAGGTTTCCAAGAACACTTAATTAAATCGTTTTACCCCCCTCCCTAACGAAAGCTATTGGGACACGCTTTCTTTCAAAAAATGCGTAACTTCTACCCTTTTCTTAACCCTCCATTACTGAGTGATTAAAAATCATTCTCTCCCCTTTTCTCCGACGTTTTTCACACAAATCGCTCATAAATTGCGAGATAGTATTTATTAAATTTATTTTTTTTTAAATTTAAAAGTTGTAACGCTCTATTTAAACATGTTTAACTAGCATTGTTCCTTTTTGTTTAATCAATAACAATGCATACAAAATGGGGGCCAGTATAGCCTGGTCAGGAGGGCGTTGGGCACGTGTTCGCGCGAACACGAGTTCGACTCGTGATAGCTGAAGAATCTCCGTGTATTAAATGGTGGTTGGTTTCCGTTCAAATCTATCGTGGGAGCCGCGATGGCTCAGGGGATAGAGCGTTCGCCTTCCAATGAGGCGAACCGGGTACGAATCCCAGTCGATACGAATTCCGCATCCGGCTTGCACTGACCACAGTGCTGACGTGAAATATCCTCAGTGGTAGACGGATCATGGGTTAGAGTCCCCTTGCCGTCAGGCTAACCGTAGGAGGTTCTCGTGGTCTTCCTCTCCATGTAACGCAAATGCGGATTAGCTCCATCAAAAAGTCCTCCACGAAGGCAAATTTCGCCCAATACTCGATCCAGGAGTTCCCTTGTCTTCTGGATTGGGTTCAAAATTACAAGGCTACGGAGTTGAACATTAGTAGCCGTAAACCCATTAAGTTGGGTCGGCTGTTCAACGACGGTTATAAAATAAAATATAAAATCTATCGTGGTCACAAAGTCCTCCACGTTCCCATAACAAATAAATACCTCTGGAAAGAGCCGTGATGGCTCAAGAGAGAGAGCGTTCGACTTCCAATGAGATGAACCGGGTCGAATCCCAGCGATGGCAGGTCGATACGAATTCCGCACCCGGCGAGAACCAACTACAGTGCTGACGAAAATATCCTTAGTGGTAGACGGATCATGGGTTATAGTACCATTGCCATCAGGCTAACCATAAAAGGTTTTTGTCGATTTCCTCTCCATGCAACGCAAATGCGGGTTAGTTCCATCAAAAAAGTGTTCCACGAATGCAAATTTTTCCCAATACTTGATCCAGGAGTTCCCTTGTCTTCTGGATAGGCTTCAAAATAACAAGGCTAAAAAAGATAAAATTCTTTAGATATTCAGGTGTTCAAAATAAAATGCATTTGGAGGCAGAATTGAATTGCAGATTGATCGTTCAGGTCAAAATTACGATCTGTGAATGAATGAAGTGTCCAACAGGTCAATATGGGCTGTGACACTTAAAAAACGCACTCTCTGCCTTGAAAGTTCGCTTTAATTTAAGGGAGAGTTGGTTCGAGTACCGATGTTACGATGGTGAATTCAAGTTTTAAGCAAAAGGGAGTGTATAATTAACATTGATCAAATGATTGTGCGTTCAAGCACCAATTAAAGGAGAATGGGTATGAATACCGATGTAAATATAGTGAATTCAAGTTTTAAACAAAAGAGAGTAGAATACAAAATTTGATTAAATGATTGTAAGTATAAGCCCCGATTAAAGTATAGTAGGAGTGAGTACCGATGTAAGTATAGTGGGTCCAAGATTTAAACAAAAGAGGGTGGACAGTAAAAATTGGAAATAAAAGGATTGTGGGTTCAAGTTTTAAACAAAAGAAAGTGGATTATAAATATTTGATCAAATGATTGTGGGTTCAAGCTCTAATTAAAGGAGAGTGGGTTCGAGTATCGATGCAAATATAGTGAGTTCAAGTTTTAAACAGAAGAGGGTTGATAATAAAAATTGATCAAATGGTAGTGAGTTCAAGCCCCAAATAAAGGAGGGTGGGTTCGAGTACCGATGTAAAGATAAGGGGTTCGAGTACCGATGTAAAGATAGTGGGTTCAAGTTTTAAGCAAAAGTGAGTGGATTATTGAAATTGATGAAATGATAGATCAAATGAACCCAAGTTCAAACACCAATTAAAGGATAGTGGGTTCGAGTTCCGACGTAAAGATTGTAGGTTTAAGTTTTAATCAAAAGAGATTATAAAAACTAATAAATGATAATGGGTTTAAGCACCGATTAAAGGCGAGTTGGTTCGAGTAACGATATAAAGATAGTGGGTTCAAATTTTAAACAAGAAATAATTGATTATAAAAATTGATCAATTGTTAATGGATTCAAGCCCCTATTAAAGGAAAGTGGGTTTGAGTACCGATGTTAAGCTTTAAACTAAAGTTGTTGTTGTAGTTAATTTACGTCGTACTAGAGCTGCATAATGGGTTATTGGCGACGTTCTGGGAAACATCCCTGAGGATGATCCGAAAACAAGCCATCACAAATTTGATCCTCTGATGCCCCCACCCGCTTCGGTACCCCACCCTCCTGCGCACGAAGTCGAGAAATTTATGTTAGAACAGTTTAACGAAGACCCATACCGCACACCCTCGGTCCCAACGCAGACTGATCCAAGTGGTCACCCACCCGCATACTGACCGCAGCCAGTGTTTCTTGACTTCGGTGATCAGCTGGGAACCGTGTCTTAACGATCTGCGGGACCTTTAATCTAAAATCGAGTATGGATATAAAGATAGTGGTTCAAGTTTTAAACAAAATTGAGTCGATCATTAACATTGAACAAATGATAGTGGATTTAAGCACGAGATTAAGGGATATTGGGTTCGCGTACAGATGGAAAAACAGTGGGTTCAAGTCTTAAACTAAAGAGAGTGGATTCAAAAAATTTATCTAATGATTGTGGGTTCAAGCACCGATTAATTTTGAGTGGGTTTGAGTACAATGGTAAAGATAGTGAGTTCAAATTTCAAATAAAAGAGAGTGGATTATAAAAACTGATCAAATGACAGCGGTTTCAAGCTCTATTAAAGAAGAGTTGGTTCGAGTACCGATGTAAAGATAGTGGGCTCGAGTTCCGATGTAAAGATAGTGAGTTCGAGTTTTAAACAAAAGATAGTGGATTATGAAAATTGATCAAATGATAGTAGGTTGAAGCACCGAGTACCGGTGTAACTGGTTTGGGTTCAAAATTAGAAGGCTACGGAGTTTTTTGGTAGTCGTAAACCCTAAAAATTAAGCCGGTTGTTCAACAGCGGTTATAAAATAAAATAAAATATAAAATAATATGTTAACGAATGTTTTATCAAATTTTATTATATTATCGAATGTTTTAAATAAGTATGACTTTAGTTGTAGTTCATTTACGTAGCACTAGAACTGCACAATGGGCTATTGGCGACGGTCAGGGAAGCATCCCTGAGGATGATGCCATCACAATTTTGATCCTCTGCAGAGGGGATGGCACCCCCGCTTCGGTAGCCCGACGACCTGTACGCGAAGTCGAGCACTTTACGGTAGAACAGTTTAACGAGGACCAATACCGCACACCCTCGGTCCCTACGCTGACTGATCCAAGTGGTCACCCACCCGCACACTGACCGCAGCCAGTGATGCTTGACTTCGGTGATCTGCTGGGAACCGTGTCTTAACGATCAATCCTCTGCGGGACATAAGTATGACTTTAAAAAATGGAAAACAATCCATTATTAAAGGGATATCAAACAGCAGACACAATTAAGAAAATATATAAAACCTTCTTCCATGGCAGTTAAAAAGTCGCAGAAATAGTATCTCAAAAGATGCTTCTTTTTTTATCGCCATTTTATCTTACTTTCAACATAACGATTAGTTGAAGGAGAGAGAAAAAAAATTTTGTATGAAGAGGAGGCATCAAATTTCTGCTTATTTGGCGCTGTGCGCGATCCATTAAGCATCAAATGATGGCGACGTCGAACAGCTGATGATGAACTGAAATTCACTATCGGTTGGAGCGTGAATTTCAGTCGACATTGGAGATTTCTGCTAATTTATCGTTTGCCCTGACATATCATGATCGATCGTTTATTGCATTTTCACCTATCGAGTAAGTGATTATTGACGAATATTTCAGCCGATCTTTCTCTCCAGTGATCATAATACTTAACGCCTTTCTTTTGAAAGATACTCAAGGGCTTCGAAGTTGGCAGGACTTTAAAAGAGTTGGAAAAATTAGCTCACCTTCGACTTCGGTCAGATAACAGTGTTGCCAGAACTTAAGATTAAAAAGTAGCGAATGGAAGATCCAAAATTAGCTGATTCGAACATTTTGTAGCTCAAAAGAAATACGTATATATATATATATATATAAGACAAAAAAGAGTAAAGAACGAAGAAATTTAAGGATATTTAATCTATATTTTAAACTTATATATATATAGATATATTTACACATATATTGAAACTTTTTTGGAAATTAAATTCTAGGTAATCTTGTTCTATAGAAATTCGAAAAGAAAAAGCTTTTTCCCTTCTGCTGTTTAAATTTTAATATTTTGATTTAAAATTAAAATCGACCCTCTGATCACAAACATCCAGTACAACACCAAAGTGTCACTGGTAAGTAAGGTGACCATTTTGATCAGTCAGCGTAGGGACCTCGTTAAAGTGCTCTACGGTAAAGGGCTCGACTTCTTCGCGCAGGTCATCAAGTTACCAAAGCAGGGCAGCTCTGCAGAGGATCAAAATTACGATAGCATGTCTTCGGATCATCCTCAGGCAGTGCCGGATTAAGCGTATGCGGGGCCCTAGGCCATTCAAATTTTTGGGGCCCTTAGATAAAAAAAAAAAGTTCTCGTAAATTTTTATATTCAAATATAAAAGTATTTATATATCTTTTCATTTAAGAAAGCATATTTAAAATTAAAATAAATAATAATAAATTAAATTTTACTTTATTTTGTTAAATTAGAATTAAAAAATAATCATAACATATATATTTGAAATTGATTTTTTTTAAAAAATCATTGTTTCTCTTAATTGTTTTAAATTTTTTTTCAAAAATTCCATTTCAAGGGGCCCCTAATCATTGGGGGCCCCAGGCCATGACCTTATGGGTAATCCGGCACTGTCCTCAGGGATGTTTCCCAGACTGTCACTCTAGTGTGACGTAAATGAAGTACCTACCTTAAAATAAAATCCAGTATGTGAAACTTAATGATTTATTATAGACTTACCTGAACTTAATTTTCTACGCTATTTTCATCTGTTCTATGACGTTTTTTACTAAATTTGCTATGGAATGTTTCTCCGTCTATATAGTATCCTCTTAAGCAGGCTTTTTGCAACAGTCGAATTTTCCGATCAGGTAACGATGCACAGTGCGTAAAAAAAAATAATAATAAACGGACCACCCATAATAACTTTTGATCTAATGATCGGATCTTACTCAATCTTAATGGTTCGAGGGGCTGACCTCAAATATGCTAATCAATAAGTGCATAGGATAATTTAAGTTACAAAATCAGACACAAAAACGTACTTTCTCTGAATAAACGTACCTTTCTTTGACGTATACGGATTTCTGATCCCCGAAATATAGGGGGTAGCCGTAATCTGGGAAATAGGGTCCCACTAATATGGTCAGGAGAGAAGTTCAAAGTTTGGACCCCTAAAGTTAATTTAATTTTTTTTCAATTCACTTAAAAATTTCTCAAGATATAGCGAAATACGCAAAAAATTAAATTAACATTAAGGGGTTCAAACTTAAAACCCCTCTCCTGATCAGATTAGTGAGACCCAGATTATGGCTATTTCGGGGGTCATTCATCCGAAATTGTAGAAAAAAAGGTATGTTTATTTGGAGAAAGTACATTTTTTGTGTCTGTTTTTATAACTTTAAATATTGTCTGCGCTAATTAACATATTTGAGGTCACCCATTCGAAATATTTAGATTGAGTCCTAGATTGGATCAATTAGATCAAAAGTTATTCAGAGTGGTCGGTTTTTTTATTTTGCGCACTGTAGATAAAAAGAAAGAGCACAGTGTAATGTATCTATTGTATCCCACTTCAAAAGGGGTTAATTTTTATGATGAGGAGGGTAATCTATATCCCCAAAGTTTATGCCGACGCCAGCAGATATAAGAGAAGAGGCAGTCACCAGAAGCCCTGAATCAGCGATTTCTTCCCTTCTTTTTCCCTCGCTCAGAATAAACTTCCCTTTTGTTTTCTTTTTTGTGTGGCCCCCGGGGTATCATCCACAGAATAAAAAAGACGGATGCAATACGAGTCGCTAAAATCTTTTCTTCTAATTCCTCTCGCAATTTTATCATTGCACTAATCATAAAAAACATCCGACTACATTTTAATATAGATTTTTCCTTCTCATTGATTGCAAACATCACTTCCAGTACAGGACAGCATTAAGAAATTCCGATACCAGCCAGTAATAGAAATTTTAGTCAGTTCAACTAGTAAAACTTTTGGTTTGAATTTTTAAACCGATAATGCAACATGAAATTTAAATTATTAACAAACATAAAATTTTGGGTTTGAGTTTTTGAACCAATAATGCAACATAAAATTTATGTTATTGACAAACATAAAATTTATTTGGTACAAAATAAATTTAAATAATAATTATGAGATTATGTTAGTTAGATTACTTCTAAATATTATCCGCCATAAATTAAGGAAGAAAATTAATATGGAATGAATTTCAATGAAACTTTTGATAACCAAATGAATTCCGCTTGAAATTTCGAACCAGCCTATAATAATCTGAACCATCCGACAATCATTTACAGCTTTACAGGGTAAAAATTATTACGGATGTTGAAAGCACACGAGACGATTTTTCGGAGTAATAATTTGCGTTACATTTTGTTTGGCTACGCAGGGGTGCCGAAAAATATACAAGGATTTTGATGAAATAAAAAAAAATATGATTTGATTATGAGAACTGTTAAACTTGTAGTAAAAAAATATGTTGCTCGATCTCCTGTCTGATTTTCATTTATTGTATTTTTAAGTACCTTTTTCAGCTTCTCACTTTTTATTTTGGCTTTAAGTTTTATTTTATTGCTCAAATTCTATATGAAATCGAAACATGAAATCCCGAAAATGCGTTGAAAAATGTATAAAGAGTTCGACGGAAAGAAAACACTATTCGAGAATGACTAATTGTTAAAAAACATGTTTTGGTATATCTGCTAAAATAAATGCAACTACAGTGTTGAAATTCGACCTGCTGATAAGAACATTTTGTATTATAATTCTAACGAGAGTTTATTTATTTTTTTTTTTCGAAATTCCTATTTGTTCGAAAGTTGCTGATAAATTTTATAATCTTTTTTAAGCTTTGTTGCTTTAAATATTGACTATTTATCCACTGTTGTAGAAAATTGATTTTTCTTCCTCGAGATCTTCATTTAATAAGATCGCGCTCGAATAGATGTAAATCAAAAGTAAAAAAAGAAAGAGTGAGAGATTACATGTTGCTAAATACAACTCATACGATATTCATAATATTCATAGTGAAATTTCTGAAAAATAAAATTTTAATAAACAGCGATAAAATACTGTTCCCTATTTGGATGGTTTTATATTTATTAACCCAAGTCACAATTCTTGAGGGTCCCATCGAAAAATTTTGATGGTTGCGATTCATGATGGTCCAATATCTTTTGAAGGTCACCATCGTTCAACATTTTCCATTACGTGTTCATGGTTTTTGATATGCCAACAAGTTCCATCATCCCATGAAGGAAATTGCTACTTTAATACTATTATGGTTAACCATCTAGTTTGATTATTATGAACCAACAATCCATGATGGTTCTAACCATATATTTCCCTAACGGTTAAATGGCAATTCTTGTTAGTTCTCAGGAATATACCATCAAGACAATTACGTTTTTTTTTTAATATTGGACCATCATAAATCAGTCCGAATTCTTACTTTGGGAGGATGGTTGTTCATGATTGTTCCAGCATTTGATTTTTAAGACACTAAGATCGAAATTCGTGATGGTTCAACATGAACAAACCATCACAACAAGTTGCTGTTCTTATGTTGGACCATCATAATACAGTACAAATTCCTACATTGGGATACTTATGTTGGTTTCCATCCAAAAATATAATGGTTCAAGATGGAATTATTGATGGTTACCATCAAGATTTTTTGGGTCCATCCATGAAAAACCATCAGAAATTTGGGAGGCAATTAAATTTACTTCTTCTTAATGAATCTCACAAATGATATTTCAAGTACAGAGGTGCTTCTTTTCCATTCTATGGAATCGTTTAATTCTTTACAATAACAGGGGGGAAAAATCGAACAAAATAGTTGCTTTGAGTAGCCTTAAGCATGAAAATAGTAGCCTAAATGGGAACAGAAATTTTTAAACAATGTGACTGGAATTTTATTAAATGGCTTAGTTGTCATATACCATGATCCGTTTAGTGAAGTTGGTGTTAATTATGAAAATTTTTATATAAACGTTAGTGTTCTAGCACAAAATTTTTGAATCAAAAATGTTTGTTATTTACGGAAAATTAAATACTTTTAATTATTAGAATTCATTCAAAAAAAGTAGTTTATATATACAGTCAGACCTCGATATAAGATCATCCGCATATAAGGTCACGCCGCATATAAGGTCACTTTTCCAAAGTCCTGGCTCACTGAATAGGAATTCTTTGTTACAGATTATCGGATATATGGTCAAGTTTTAAAAATCGTTGTCGCTTATAAAGACATTTTTATCTGAGGTGAGGGGAGCTAACAAAAGCCTATTTAACTTCCTTACAAGACCCCTCTCGAGTTCTAGAAAATGTTACAGCCAAAGAATACACTGGACCTGGAGAGAGTTTCCACTCCCCAGTTCACAAAATATTTTTCTCTGCCATTAATTGCTCATCCCTGTCTACACTTACAGGGAGGGCTTTTACCGTCGAGTCAAGTGACCATTTGCTGACCAGACCAGAGGAAAGAATTTCATTCGAACCATGTCATCATGTTGGCCAAGAGAAAGACGTTGACTCTATCAGAGAAAGAAAAAATTTAAAAATTCAAAGTTATCGGAAGCAAGTTTTGCCGAATATACAACGCACCACCTGTCTTCTCATCGCAATAGAAATGGGAAAAGGATTTTCCCCTTATTGAAGAAGCCATTCTCCAATGGTGTCGTGTTCACTACTGAAAGAAAAAGATCTGCAAATAACGGCAGAGAACCTAATTTTATGGATGGATTCAGAGATTTAAAGTAAGACATGTTAAACTGATTTAACTTTAAAGACAGTATGCGGTGATGCTGGAGGTGCTGACGAAATTGTTTTGAATGACGGTAAGAAACCTGTGTTAGAAGATGACATTTTGTTTTCGTCATGCTGGTTTTGCGAGTACTCTGAATATCGTGGATGATGAAACCGAAGAAGAAGACGATATTCCTCTATCTTTTCAGATGGAAGATCTGAAAAATCGTGACCATGCCATTGAAGGGGAGGCTGAAATGGCTTGGTTAATGAGAAATATGCCACCACTTCTGAAGCTGCAATTTCTAAAATTGTTTCACAAGTTGTGGAGAGTGAGGCCAATGACAAGATAGTGATCATGAGACTGTAGCTACAACCCAAGCGGAAGCCTTCAATGCAATAAATGTCATACGAAATTTTTTTAAAAACCGTGAGGGAGCTGAGGAACATTTTGAGAAGTTACAAAATTTAGAAAACATTGTTCGAAAAATGAAACCATAAACGAGGCAGACCTGCATAAATGATTAATTTAAATAAGGTAAGATGTAATTTATGTATGTACACTTTGAGGAAATTAGTAAACAGCTTTATTTTAAATAAAATTTTCTTTAAAAAAATCTAACTTTCTTTAATTCTTTACTAATTCTGTCAAAATTTATTAACTTAAATATTTAATTTATGGCCAATCGTTAATATTACCATTTTTAAAAAATCATAATGTGTACTATTTACGTGCTTAGTTATGAACTGCTAATGAATCGGTTAAAAGGTCACCCCGCTTATAAGGTCACTTTTGCGATGGACCTTAGGGTGACCTTATATCGGGGTCTGACTGTATATATATATATATATATATAAATATATATATATATATATATATATATATATATATATATATATATATATATATATATATATATATATATATATATATATATATATATATATATATATATATATATATATATATATATATATATATATATATATATTGTGAAAAGTGATGAATTCAAATTCAAAATTCACGCATTGTAATATTGTATTAAAAATTAAGTTTCTTTCAGAATCATTTTCGTAACAATTACTGTTAAAAAGTGCAAATTGAGCTATTAAAAAGTGATGATTCAAATTTGTAATTCAAAATTTTCAAATTTCTTTTTATTTTTTAAGAAAAAGAAATTCATTGTGTTTAGAAGCTTCCTTGGGTCGCAGGTTGTCAACCCAATATATGCTAAAAAACATCGCTAGAATCCCAGAAAAGTCTTCCAATGGTCTCCTTTTCGAGAAAATAGTTGCTTTTTTGGTCTTTTCAGGTAAAAAAAAAAGTTTCTATATTCGTTCCAAACCGAAAATAGTTGCAAATTGTCGCATTTTAGTCGCCTGGGGAAAACCTGCAATCAACACATTTATCAAAATGCTCTTACATAATAGCATTGTATACATAATTGCCTACAAAAATGTAGATACCAAAATGTTCTAAATTTTTTTTTTTTTTTTTTTTAGAAAATATTAGTGTTTAAGAAGAAATAAACAGTGACCCTCCCTTAAAGGAAAGTAATAATAATGACGCACTAAAGATTCTACTTAAAATCTTAATTATAATGTAATATTAATACTGCTTTATTGTTTGTACACGACTGAAACTGGTTTGCACTAGTTTACGTTTGTGTATTAATTGGTTAACATTGTAACGTAATACGTTAAAAATAAATACAAATAGGAAGTATATAAAAAATCTCTTGAATAAAAACCCATTATATGTGTGTTTAAATATAAAAGCATTGCCGGTAAACTCGTGCAAATCATGTCATTACTAAAAAACTACAGTACAACTAATAATTTGCTCTAATTATTATAATATAATACCTGATATAATAAATATTCTATATTTATATAATATATCGTCTAAGTTAGTGTTCAAATTTTTATTATATATCGTCTAATTCAACCTAATGATACGGGAGCGTAAACAAGTAATAACCGGTTTCAGTCAGATAAAAGCAATAAAGCTGTATAGTATCGATAATTAAGATTTTCCATAGAATCTTATAATCATTTGGCCGGGAACTGTAGATGCCTTTCCTGAGACATGCTTTTTTATTTCATCTTCTTTGTTAATGAACTTCTTTTCAAGTTAAAAGACGAAAAAAATAATAATAATATCGATATCATAAAAAAGTAAAAAATCTTGGAATAAATTTTAAAGCTTTTGTATGCACCTTTACTTTTCCAATTTCTCAACTGTTGTTTTCATGTTTGACAAACGATTCATCTTTCAAATCATATACAATAATATTCCATCCCTTCCTTCTTTTAATTTTTATTTTTTAAAGGGAGTGAAGTTTTCTTTTTTGAAAATTTCTTATATGGAAATAGCGTGGTTCGCTACTTATTACCACGATATGAGCTCATTATTTCTTTTGAAACTTATTAAGAAATATGCAAATTATCGCGTTATAATCGAAAACGGTTCGAAATGAATAGCAAATCTTTTTTCTTTCCTTTCCTTTCCTAATGTGTTTTGGAAAAATTTTAGTTTTAATAATGGTTGAATTATTTTCACGTCTTTCACTTCATGAATTTTAATAAGTGTTTATTTCCTTTTGTCATTAGTCTTAAATGGAAAGTTTATTAAAATGAGATCGAAATTATCTTTTAATATTAAAACACTGATGAAGTATCTTCTGTCTGAAATTTTTACTCCAACATCATCTATAACATCAGTTATAGATTTATGTTAAATACACCTGATTTTCTAACGTATCTCGCTTTTTTTTTCTCCCCTATTTGAACATATGACATGAATATCAAAAGGAAACTATCCATTAAGAGTTAACAGCTATTAAAAAAAGTTGATAATTGTTATAAGAAAGTTAACAACTATCAATAAATGGAAACACTATATATGTTGAAATTGAAAAAAATAACAACGCTTACAGTCTCTGGTCAAATTATTAGACGCACTTTAAGTTTCTATGTAAAATCTTAATTATCGGGTGATATTATACATCTTTATTGTATTTACGCGACTGAAACCGGTTTGTACTTGTTTACGTTACTGTATCAATTGATTAAATTAGAGGATATATAATATAAATTCGATGATTGGATAAATCAGACGATATATTATATAAATATAGAATATTTATTATATCAGAAATTATGTTATAATATTTAGACACAATTATGAGATGCACTGTATTTTTTTAATAATGACATATTTTGCTCGAATTTATCTGCAATACTTTTATATCTAAACACACATGTAATGGGTGTAATTCAGGAGATTTTTTATATACTTCCTATTTGCAATAATATGTTATTTTTTAAGGGGACACTTCAGGTTAAAAATGATTTTTTTTAAATATCAACCAATTTTAATGAAATTTTCATAGATTGTGAATAAAGCATTTAGAAAGATATTCCCAAAATTTGAAGCAAAAATATTAATTTGTTGAAAAGTTATAATGTTATTAATAATTAATCCGCAAGTTAAATTACAAAATGTTACAATATTTCAAAATGTTCCTTGCGCATGAGTTTTTATCATAGTAGTTTGAAATTCATTTATATTACAGTTTGAATAAGTATAAATAAAATTGGATATGTTTGAACAACTTAGCACTTAATTTTAAACAAATAAAAAATCAAAATATCATAACCTTTATATAATTTTTAAAAATTTAAATTTAAATAACAATTTAACGTAATTTAAAAAATATTCAGTGTATATTCAGCTTTTATTTATATCACATTGGTTACAGAACATTATACTAATCATTTATATAAAGAAAAAAATAAGATTTATTCAAAACTCATGCGCAAGGAACATTTGGAAGTTTGAATATTATCGTAAAAAACAACATTGAGAAAAACAGTTTAACAATAAAAACACACATAGAAAAATTTATTTCATAATATATGTGAAATAAAAAATAAGCATAAGAAAATATGAACTGTTTTAAACAATATAAATAAAAATTAGATTGAATTTAATGCTTTTTAGATAAAAAAAATGTTTATCACAAGATGTAATGTTGACAAAAGTTCATACACCTTTTTTTAATCTTTTTGTATATAAGATTTAAAATGCTCCAGCTGCATATGTACTGTTTACATTTTTTATTTGTTTTTGTTTATATTTTTTGTTGTTACATAACTTTTTATAACTATCTGAAGATTTTCTCTTCATATGATAGCTGCGCCTACCATCGCGGATCTTTGCATTGGTCAAAGACGCAGAATTTACATCGCCTTTACGTAGAGCTAAAGTCCTTTCACACCCAAAGTTGTATTCACTAACTGCTAATGATACGGCATAATCAAGTCTTTTTTTAGAAATGAAGACATCTTTGGGGCACTTATTCCATATCACGGAATGGAGGCTCTCATTGGCGTTTTGTGTTTTTCCCGATATACAGCGCTGCATAAGCTCATTTGAAGCAAGTCGCTGATATACCGGGAGGATTTTTTCTACAACAACTTCAGATAATTTCGTTTTCATCAGCTCATGGCTTTGAGGCTTTTCACCTCGAGCTAGAGCCCTTTGGTAGAAACACCATGAACTTTCGCCCTTGGGGCATCTAGTATGCTGCGGCTTTTTATCACTGGACATACAGTGATAAAGCGAAGCAAATACAGCAGACTTCATCGAATCAACATTCGGAATGTTATCCTTTATCGCTTTGCGATAATAGTTTTGTAGCTTCATGATAGTTTGCTCAGTTAAGCTACCTTTCTTTCGTCCACCGAGAGTCACCCCTTTGACCCTCCACTCCTTCACTTTGTTCCTCAAACCAGTTCCTAATCTTTTGGAAACATGGTTGAGGCACTCTTCTTTTTGAATTACATAGTCATCGCCATATATTTTCAGTTGATTTAGGGTAGTAAATGTTTTAGAATCACCGTCACTTAAAATTGTCGAGTAACGCATTCCACAGAATTCAGTTGATCGCTTCCACATGGCCACTGCAGCGGCAACCTCCATGTTTCCAGACGGTCCGTCGAAATTTTTTTGGCACATCGATTTATGGCCCTCATGCCAAATAAAAAATTCTGGACTCGTTTCGTTCAAGTCTCGTGCTGCATTGATGCATTCTGGGCAATATTTCGACAAAATCTCATAGTCTAATACTAAATTCGTCAAAGAGTCAATTACAATACCAATTCCATAATGAGAGGTGTGTCCACGCTTCTGCCACGTGCCATCAAAAGAGACTGTAATATCTGGAACTGTTCTACTTGAATCATTTTCTAAACTCATATGTGCCTTTCGCACTGTTTCATGGGACAGTTTCCAAACATTCTTTTTAAAATTTTCATTTTCTTCACTCAATTGGTTGAAACATGTTGAGAAAGTGGAAGAATTCATTGTCGATGTACCCATGTGCATGGAAAATGTTTCCATGGCTGAATGGCCCTTGCCAAAAGAAAGGAAAGAGTTCACAATCTGCCTGTTGACATCAAATTTTTTGGTGCATGGTTGGCGCTGACTCGAAAAAGTTGAACCAAAACTTTTCAAACACAGCGTACAAAACACTTCCAACTTTACAGCATATCCAAAGGTATCTAGAGCACGAACATCCAGAAATCCTGCTCCACACTTATCACAAGACAAATTACGGAGCAATGGTGCAAAGGTTGATTTACTCATGATAATGTAATCATTTGTAACACTAGGGGTGATGCTGTTACTATCCATATTAGTAACACTCTTATCAGGTACAACAGAATTTTCAGAAACAGACACATCAGGGTTTACATCCACATTAGAATCATCAGCATAAGAAACATCAGCGTTGGAAATATTAGAAACAGCAGCATTGGAAACATCACAATTAGACACTGGGGCAGATGCAGAAGTAGCTTTCATTGCTGCACTTCTTGCTTTGTCCTTTTTAGTTTGCCTTCTCTTAGGCTTTCTCCAACGGGAGCATGCGCTATGCATTCTTAAAAATTATCAATAAAAAAAAACGGAAACAAAAAGACTAATAATAAAACAAATAACAATAACGTAATAAAATAATAGTTCTGAAAAGAACTGTTGTGTTATGTTTTAGAAGCGAACAAAAAGACGATGAAACGAAAATAACTATCACTCGTTGAAATATCAAACAATGTGTAAACAAACATAAAGTAGAAGTTAAAGTAATTCCATATGTTGCCAATTAAATTTATCATAAATTTAGCTTTTTTAATAATTATGAGGCCTATCAACCAGAAATCGAAAAACAGAACCGAGACTTGAGAAATGGAGTGGAAAGATGCTGTTTACATGTTTGACGGCCATTCGAGTGGGCGTGGCACCTTGTTTACAAATCTTGAAATGCTTATAACTTTGCAAAAAATGACTGAAATTGAAAATTTTTTTTTTTAAATTGTAGCTAGATATAACTATTATTTTTTAAAACAAAAATTGAAAAAAGTATAATTTGGTCGATTTTTGGGTTTTTCATCGTGAAGTGTCCCCTTAACATAATGCATTACAATGTTAACAAATTGATACATGAACATAAACAAGTACAAACCGGCCCCTTCAAAAGCTGTAAAGTATCACCTGATAATTAAGATTTTACAAAGAGTGTTTTTAATAATATGACCAGGGATAGTATTAATCACAGATAGTAAAATGTATATAAAAACTCTGTATTCGTTTTGATGAGACATAAGAGCATAACAAACCTCACCTATGATGCGACATAAGACAAAAACAAACCTTTTTTTTCGAAGATGTTCTTATCTGACATTAAGACGCATCTCTACGTCTTTTATTTAACTTAGATTTATTATTTGTTTACATATTTTATTATAACTGTGATACATTTTTGTTTTGGGTACCTGGCAATTTTGATGCACAATTAGTTTGTGCATGTTCTGCATGGCTTCGTGTCTTTGTGTTAAGTATGAAATATATAAAAAAAGAATTGAAATATTTGTGAAAGAATCATTTTGAAAGAATATAGAATGTGCCGTCACTTCCCTCACTTAAGAGAATCGATACTTGACGAGCTTCGTTTACTCGAAATAGAATGGAAAGAACAGTTTCTAACGTAAACAAACGTCACGCTGCAACAACCAATGAAGATTGAGGTACCCACACCACGTCACCAGCTGGTCATCATCATACACTCAGGTTAAAACTGCTTGCCTGATATTCACCATATCCAAACTAGCCTTTCTGACTGGAAGAGAGTGTAGCGATTGTTTCATTAAGCCGCTTTTCAGTGGTCTTCAGCTCAGTGGCGTTATTGTCAACCCCAAGCAAGTCTAGAGGCTTTGTTGGATGGAGTGATATTGAGTTTGCGTGCGGCAACACTTTCACTGATTTCCGAACTTCTATAGTTTCCTACTTTTCAGCGATTTTGGACAACAGTTTCGTAGCATAGGATAAATCTGTCTCTATTTCACGAGTCGCGATGGCTCAGGGGATAGAGCCTTCAATGAGGTCAACCGGGCTCGAATCCCAGCAATAGCTGGTTGATATGAATTCCGCATCTGGCTTGCACCGACCACAGCGCTGATGTAAATTATCCTCATTGTTAGACGGATCATGGAGTCCTCTTGCCATCAGGCTAACCGTGGGAGATTCTCGTGGTCTTTCCTCAATATGTAAAGCTAATGCTGGTTAGTTCCATCAAAAAAGTCCTCCACAAAGGCAAACTTTACCCGATACTTGATCCAGGAGTTTCTTTGTCTTCTGGATCAGGCTCAAAATGGCAAGGCTGCGTTGGTGAACATTAGTAGTCGTAAACCCAAAAATTGGGTCGGTTGTTCAACGACGGATATTAAAGTCCCTATTTCTCCAAAAGACTCGGCTTTAATGCGACAACTACCTATCACACACCTTTCAAAGTCACTTGTAGCTGCGATATATTATGAAACAGAAGTAACCACTGGACTACTTCACATATCGTATTAATCTTTAATACAGATGGCGTTTGAGAACTGGATTTTCATAAATATTGTTATGACGCGGATGTTATCTTCCATGTCACTTTTAATATATATATTATTGTTTCCGAAAACAAAATGAATTTAAAAATAAAAAAAAAAACATATTATCTTAAAACTATTAAAATTTAGAAGAAAAAACAAATTTAAAGGCAGCCAAACAAAAGAAGGAAAATGTGGAATTTCGTCGTAAGCTCACATGCTTTCTTATATTGTATTGATACAGCTAAAGCAAAATATATCAATACAATAGTGTGTATACAAAATATATCAATGCAATAATAAAATATATCAATACAATAAAACAAATTAAGCAAAAAATACAAAATAAAACATGTCAAGCAAAATAGAAAATAATCGTCTTGATTACGCTCCTCGGTGTATATATGATTTAACAAATCAATAAATCTAAAAACAAATTTAATTTTAGGAGTATTATTTTTTTCATAAAAATGTAAAACAAGCTAGAAGTGATGAAATTTGATTCTTTTGGTGTTCCATCTAATTGAACCGAAATATGTTTTCCATCTATTTGAACAAAAAATGTATTCCATCTATCTTAAGAAATATTTTTTTTTAAGAAGTTGTTATCTAAATTGATATTTTAAACGTGTCCAAATCCAATTCAGGCAAATCCGTGGCCAAAACTCTTATAAATTTTTAATTATCCAGTGTAATACTTTAAGCAAATTGTATTTCATTTTTATGGAAAATGCTTTTTTCGTTAAATGGATGATTATCACAGGCATGAATTCTTCTGAAGCTAATATTACTTTTATTTATTGAATGACATTGAAATCGGAGTTTAATTGCCTTCCTAAATTCTTATACCCACTATGAAATGAAAAACTCAATAGTTTTAAATTGATATTTATCGAATTAAATTAATATTTTATTAATTTCTTATAGATTACTAAAATTAAATTAATAATTTTAGTTATGATGGCGCCGCTTAGATGGCGCCACTTATTAGTGGCGTCATCTGTTTTTATGAAATAAAACTAAAAGATATGCCGTTTGCCTACTTACTTATAACTTATTTCTTAAGTTTTCTTTTGTTTGTTAAATTTCAATATTTTATAATACAGAAAAACTAATATTTGATCTCTAAGAAATCAAGCAATTGTCTTTTAAGATGTTTATTTTATTAGTTTTTGATGCACACTAATGAAAGAATAATGAAAGAATAAATTTACAAAAAAAATCTATCTTTTTATTCTAGTAGATTTCTGTTGGTTTGTAAAAAAAAAACTATTATTTAATTGCGTGAAATTATTTTTTTGTCAGCACAATGCGTTCATAAATGTGCCGCAGGAAAATTGTAAAAGTAGTTTCTCAAAAAATTCTGATTGTCAAGTAACAATATCTATAAGAGTGAAGTTGAACAAAATATCAACAAGGAACTCAGATTCTTTTACAAAAGTTAGTTGAATTCTTGTAAGAACTTGTTATAACATTCAATAGATACATTCTTGAAATTATATTTCTATATTAACAAAAAAGTTTCATTTCGTTTTGCAAAGAATAAGTTTGTACAGTTTTGTTAATTTTAAGCATATTTATTCAACTCGTGGCGCCCTTTATAACTTTAGAATTAAATTAAAAAGTCTGCATAAATTAAAATATGCAAATATTAGAACTTCTAATTTATTTCAAATGTTTCCCCGTGTCACTTACATAGTCATTCATTTCAGAAACAATTTTTATGAAACAAAGAAATTAAACTAAGATTTATCACATAAAATCTATTCCTGTCCTTTTATTTTATATATTATTTATTATTTATTTCCTGTTCCTATTATTTATTTTATTTATTTCCTGCCCTTTTATTTATTTACTTAAACGCTAAACTTTAATAATATTTGAGGGGATTTTAATTATCGACTATGTCAACCTTCATCTATCAAAAGGTACCTCGAGATAGAATCAAGTTGGATGCTGGATATGGTTGAAAACTCAGTATTAGGCGCGAAGCGCCACTAACTGATTCATCTTATTCTATAGGTCGTAATCTGTAAAGACATATATATATATATATATATATATATTAATAAAAACAATCATAAAATGTAAAGGGTAAGGTTGGAGAAAACTCCATTGTCAAAAATGATGTTGAGCACGTTAAAATTAGGTTAAAATAGTTAGATATTTACAAAGATTAAATTTAGCTATATACAAAAATGGGATGAGCAGGTATTATTAAATTCGGGTTGCTACTTCCCCGTGTGCCCCACATCCTGGTGTTAAGATTGGTGTGTGTTTGTGTTGTTTATGTTTTAAAATATTTTGACATAATGCAGTCCGAGCTCAAGAAAGCTATGATTGGGCTATAGTTAATATTCTCCTTAATAATATCAACGTTGAGCAGAAGGTTAAAATCCGAGGTCGTACATTTGGTTGCATCACTAAAGAACTTAGTGTTAAGTTTAGCAATAAACTCGTTTATATTTTCAATTTTTAGGTCTTTCCTTAGAGAGTCATTGCTGATTGCCCTTGGGGCTCCTAGCATCATTCTTAAAATCTTACCCTTCGCATTGGAGAGCCTTTTTTTTCAGATTGTTGGTCATAGTTTTTAGAGCTGGGCACGCATACGTTAGTATGGGTCTTATAGCTTGTAGGTAAATAAATATTTTATTAGCCAAGCTGAGTTGGGAGTTATTTACGATAATTGGGCTTAGACCAAAGTATGCACCCTTAGAATCAAGTTAACATGTCTTATATACTAGTGATTTGGTATTTAATATTTATAGTGGTTGTTACGCCACATTACTCCCCTTCCAGAATTTTATCTGTCATAGAATTCGATGAACGAATACCACTAGCTGATTCATGCTATTTATTTATTTCAATTTTTGCTCATTATTTTTTTTTTCTTCATAGCATTTCGCTCTTTTTCTTTTATAGCATTTTTGCTCATTAAATATTTTTCTCCATTTTTTTTTTTTTTTTTTTTTTTTTTTGTTTATTGACGGGGAGACTTTATTTACTTCACCGGATTTTTTTGTTTTACTTTGAGCAGTATATTTTAAAGCAAATCAACTGTTTAATGTGAATCAGCCATCAATGTTGACGAGTTCATATCACGTCCGCAGGTCACCAATGTGGGCAATTGATTTATCGATTATGTCCTCAAAATGGAATCAAGTTAACATGTGATAATAATTTGCCACTTGATGGATGTTCCACATTAAACAGTTGATTTGCTTAATATAAACTGCTCAAAGAAAAAAAAAATTGAGAGAGATCCGTTGAAGTAAATAAAGTTTCCCAGTAATAAACAATATAGAAAAAAAATGAGTGAAATGCTATAAAACAAAAAATGATTCAGCCAGAGGTACCTTTTGACTGAAGGTTGACTTAGTCTATAATTAAATCTCCATACCTTTTGATAGATGAAGGTTGACTTAGTCTATAATTAAATCTCCATACCTTTTGATAGATGAAGGTTGACTTAGTCTATAATTAAATCTCCATACCGTTTGATAGATGAACGTTGACGTAGTCGATTTATAATTCCCCACATATTCAAACATCGGATTTCTATTTTTTGACAGAAGGTAGAAATACGCTAAGGTGTGGAAATGGGAAATCTGTAAAATAATAATACTCTCCTACTTCAGTATACTTTTATTTTCTTTAAACGTGTTATACTTAAGTATAACAATAATTATTGTAATTTGTAAACTTGTTGTATGGTACTCGCAAGAAAATGAATTTTATTAGTTAAAAATTTTCAACGATTTTTTTGCTAAATTATAATTACATTTTTCAACATTAATTTTTTTCTTTATATGATAAAATCTTTTTCAAATAATCGAAAATAAATATACTGTTATATTTATGTAAATTTTTAAATCTCATACAATAAATTCACACTGAACTGAATGGTTCTGCAATCTTATTTAATAAACTTAAGTAAGAGATTTTACTTTCTAAATGCATAAGGAGATTCATTATACTATGCAATTTGAATATTAATCAATGCTTTTATTTATTACATAAAAGCTAACTAATAAAGCTTGAATTTATGTTTAATAATTATTATTGTACAAATTTGATGTTTTACCAAAACATTGTTGTTTACATTGCATTTACCTGAAATTCGTATTATTGATATTAAAAAATATTAGACTGAAACGTACAAAAAGTATTTTAAAGAAATAAAACCAGATAGGAAAATAAGGTTTATTTCCACTAAGCAAAAACCTATTAATGTGAACCTAAAAAGGTTTGTAATGTGGTTTACGTGTAAACCTTCTAACCTTAAAACACGATCTGTAACAATCTGCTCTATTCTACTCACATTACTCTTATCCAAAACCTTGGAAAACAATCTTCAATACAAAAACTTTAAATTGAGGTTGATTTAGGGTTTTCAAGCGTGAAAAAAACCTTTGATAAAGCTAGTCTACAAAAAATATTTTAAAGAAATATATAAGAATAAAATTTAAAGCAAATTAGATTTAAATAAATGTGCACATTTATAACATGTTATTATTAAAAGACTATACAATATATTGATGACGCTATTTTATATTTTGTACAAAACTTTAACATTTGTCTTAAAATTTGTAAAAATTAAAATCATTCAAACTGAAACTGATTTATGAATGATTTACATTTTATAAACAAACTACGGAGAAATGATATGAGCTACAAAAAGACGTAACAGCAAGGCAATGCTGAGAAATGCGAGCTCAAAATATTTCTTTAGTTTTTGTATAGGTAAATAACATGCTTTAGAGGGAAGACGTCTGAATTCATTACTCGAGTAATGAATTCAGACGTCTTACCACTTTAAGACTATAAACGATTGTCTTAAATTTTTCTTTTCTATTGTTTTTCGATATGTTTTATTATGTAATTTTTGCCTAATTTCTTTTCTTTTCGTTTTAATTTTTTTGGGGGTCGTTACACTTTTGCTTTGACTTTATAAGTACAATATTGGAAAGCACTCCATTTTGCAGATAAAAGCCTGTGAGCTGATGACGAGATTATAGCGTTCCCTTATTTTGTTTTTCATTTTTTTTTTTAAATTTTTCTTATAAATTTTTAAATTTCTTTAAAATAGTTTGAAATCATTCGTTATTTATGCGCAGAAAAGAAAACTTATTATTATTTTTTCTTTATTTCCTTCATTTTCTTCGATTATCTTTCTATATTTGAAAATATAAATCAAATTGACAACGATTAATTTGGAAAACGTGAAGGTACTCTATATAGCTTTCCTTTACGAAAATGTGATTTTTCAAAATAATGAAAGATATTATCCCAAGATAACTTTTTTTTTATTTATAATGCAAATGAGTGTTTTTAAACATAATATACCATGTAATATAGCAAAAAGCTGATACTTTTAATACTTTGGCTACTATATTCAATAGCTGCTGTAAATTTTGTAAACCTTAGCTTAAATATTCACAGATATGGACAATTTATATGAAGAAAAAAAATAACAATTTTTTTTTTTTTTTTTTTTTTTTTTGCTTAACGTCCTCTAACTCTGGCTGGCAATAAAATTAGGCAAAATTTTTGGGAGTAAATTAAAAAAAATTTCCAAAATAAACAAAACTTTTAAAAAATTGTTTTAATGTTTGCAGCAAAGTCAAGAATGCACCACATTTATTTAAAAAAAACATAATAGTTTTGTTGAGAATTGTTTTTGGTAACTTTTGAAAAAATTCTGATTTAAATGTTTTAAAAATTAAAAATGTTTCAAGCAATTTTCAAAGCAGTTATTGTAAATTAAAGAGCTTTCAATGGTGAAGGATTTTCTACAAATTAAATTTTGCACTATTGAAAAATATTTATTAAAAACGATAATTGTCATTTTTAATAATGTTTTCTTTCCTTACTCTATCCCATTTTCTTGTCTGGACAAATATTGTTAGGTATTTATTGTATAAACTTTTTAAATTTTCAAAAAATTAAAAACAGATTTTTTTAATACGTTGTGGCGTATTAAATACCAATTCACTAGTATATAAGACATGTTAACTTGATTTCATCTTGAGGTACCTTTTGATAGATGAAGGTTGTCATAGTCGATTGAATAATCTCTCACATTGGTGACCCGTAAGTGATATGAACTCGTCAACATTGATGGATGGTTCACATTAAACAGTTGATTTGCTTAATATACTTCTCAAACAGAAAAGAAAAAAATCCGGTGAAGTAAATAGTCTCCCGGTAATAAACAAAAATGAAGAAGGGAAAAGAAAATGAAAAAAATTGCTATAAAAAAATAAAAAAAAGAAGAAGAAGAAAAATGAGGCAAATGCTATATATATATATATATATATATATATATATATATATATATATATATATATATATATATATATATATATATATATATATATATATATATATATATATATATATATATATATATATATATATAAAATTATGAGCAGAAAATGATATAAATGAATAAAATAAAAACAGCATTAATCAACTTCAAATACAACTCTTCACAAAATCATAAAATTTTTAATGGTTTTCCGCTATTAATAGAATTAAAGAACAAAAGCAATTAAAATACTTCAGTGCGCGTGGTTAGGCCACGCGCACTGAAGTAATAAATACAGCATTGTTAAAATAAAATGCCAGCGATAAAATAACAATATTTAATAAAAATAAGAAGATTAAAATAAACGCTATACATAAAAAGCCTAGGCTGACCGAAAATGCCAGGAGAAGGACAACACTGCACATTCTGGTATGGAGGAAAAACAGTCACTGTACTGCAGGGAGAGAAAAAATGTTCTGCTTGGGTTGTCATAACTACTAGAGGAACTCGCCAAACGGGAGAGCGGGTTTCCGGAAAATGTTCGTTAATCGCTACACTGGCGCAGCTAGTCGCTGCAATACTACTTTAAATCCTCAAACCTTTCCATTTCTGATTTTTTTTTTCTCGATATTTTGATATTTCACTTTATATTAAAAGCTATTAGAAGTGTTCGGACAAATTCGAGACCTTTTTAAGACAAACGTTAAGATTTGAGAATATTTAAAAGTGTTTGAAATTTTTGTGGACAACTATTGAAACTGAAATTTGAGGACTTTCTTCCAGATTTGAGTACGTTTGGTCACCTTATTTATTGTTCTAATAAATAATGTACTCTGTCAAGCGCCATCTATCTTATTTCATTCAGATACTCATCATTCAGTTACTATTTAAGCTAAAAGCTAATTTCAGTTTCATTGCAAATTATTCATTTTAATTCCATTCGCTCACATTTAATTTTATTATTGTGCGTCCCGTCTTAATAAATAATTTCCATTCGTACGATTTTATATTTAGTGTGATGGCTGGTGAAGTTATTGTTGATGCTTTACCTTACATCGATCAAGGTTATGATGATCCTGGTGTGAGAGAAGCGGTAAGAATTGTCGTTACAACCCATGTTTAACATAAAATTCTTCAAAACAAAATCGGCTCATTATTATTTTTTTATTGTAGGTGTTATCTATGGTAGAAGAAGAAACTCGTCGATATCGACCGACTAAAAACTATCTTGAACACCTGCCACCTTTGAATTTGCATGCTTTTGAAGTATCAATATTAATTTATGTTTTTATTGCATATTGCTTCATAAAGGAATCAGGGGAACCCGTGGTTTGGCGTTAATTTTCATTCGCTGAAACAACGTTTCTTGCTACCATGATATTCTTTGCTTTTAGTGAAATCACCTTCGGGTGTACTACAACTTTTGTGCACCATTATGTGATTTGCATGGGCATTGTTGGTGGTTATATCTCCTCATTGAAAGATTTCCATGTCTTGCTCTCTGCGGAATAATCGCCAAGCTTGACAGCGGATCTCGAGAAACCAAGAAAACAATCACTTAAAGGTCCAACTCATAGCCTGCCATGTGCAAACCTTTACATGTTTCTTTCTTTTTTTTTTTTTTTTAAAATTCAAGTGTATAATTTATTTAGTGCCTTGATAGCTAAAGTTGGTGCAAAAGATCAGAATGCAGAAATATTTCCTTCTAGGGTATCAAGGGTTTTTAATCTAGGAACCTTGATACATAACCATAATACCATCATAACCTTGATACATAACTAGGGTTTTTGTATCAAGAGATGTCACACCAACTACAATTGCCAAGGTGCCAAATAGATTTTAAATTTGCAATTTTTTTACCAAGCAACATGTAGATATTTGCTGGGGGGTAGCTACAAATTATACCATTCGTGTTGGTTCCTTTCAGTGATGTTTCCCCCCCCCCCTTATTTTCTCACGGGCTACTGCCCGGAAGTTGTTAAGACTTGGCGATAATTCTGCCTCAGATTACGATACGGAAATCTCCCCTTCCTGTATATCTGATTGTAATCTGGACTTAATTTTCATGATTCAATGTCAATTTATATTCGTTAAGAAAAATCCATCAGGAAAGAAATTAAAACAATCTTTTCAGATATTTAACACATGTATTTTAATTTTATCCCCCTGAAAAACAATGGTGATTTTCATGCATATCAGTTTATTTTTACATTGCCCAGTGTAAGAGGGATCCCCAATTATAAACTTTTAACCTGCTGTCTTTTAAAATGATAAGAGTATAAATTATGAAGACTATCCAATATTTTGTTAATAATAGTCTGATGAAGTTTTATCTAGACTGAATTACTTAAAGAGATTTATTATATAAATTTTGAAATGTATAAATTTTTTTTTTCTTTATTTATATTGATGATTTAACTCTAGTTGTATTCTATCTTTCTTTCAAGCTTTATTGTATAAAATTCAAAGTAAATTTGAACATTGATTGCTAATATTTAACTTTAATTTACTATTGGAATTTCATATTTTGCTTTAAGTTTGAGTAAGTTATTCATTTATTTTTTAGACTGAAGTCATTAAAACTGAATTTGAAAGATTACAAGCAAGATTACCAATGGATGTATTGAGTATGAAAAGGTAATAAATTTTTTTTGTTTGTTTTTTAATATTTAGTAAAAAAAAAGAGCTCTGAGGAAGGAATGCTCTTCATTGTTATAGAAAAATGTCAAACAATCTACGGTTCTCATTCGGAAAAAAAAATTAGATATTTTTTAACTACAGATTTCTCCTGACCTAATGGTAGTAGATTTTAAACACAACTTTTGAAAAGTTGAAACACAACTTTTTGTATCTGATTTGCCTAGTATCTGATGCTGACTCCTTTTATAGGTTTTTTAAATCAATAGTATGAAATTTTAGAAATGTATATTATAGTTAGTTTCAGATTTTTTTTTCCATATAAAAGTTTTGATTTTGTTTCTTTGTATTTGCTTGTATTTTATATATGAGCTAAATTTTTCTGATGAAACATTATTTACTGTATTTTGATAAGTAAAATCTTTTGAATCAAAAAGTATTATTTACTAAATCCACTCTATCATTACCAGTTAGGAGCTCAGAAAGTTAAGTTATGCACTGGGAAATATGGTAATTAAAAAATTAAACATGCTATTTACTTTTTTTAAAAAATAAATAAATAAAATTTTGAAATTGCAATTTGTTCAGATTTTTTTAAAAATTACTTTATAAAAAGTGAAATAATAATTTTAGCAAGAAGAGACTTCTATAGGATATCATGTTTGAGAGGAATTAAAAAGAATTTACTTTTGGTTATTCCTTTCACCTTCTTTCCAGAACAAATATATACCTGGACTCAAACTATACTGTCACTCAAACATTGCCGTGTCATTACAAATTTTCAAACTACAAAATTCTTTTTTAAATATACAATTCTTTTTAAATATGAAATTGTATGTAGTGAGACATGATCACATGTTGCAATATCTATAAGAGGGATGCACATCCTGCAACCCCCACTTTAGGATTAAAGAAAAATTAAAAATTTATAACATTTTTTTAAAAATAATTTTCAACCTGTTTTTAAAAATTATTGTTACTTTATTTGTTATTTGTTCCTTAGTTATTTATTATATTGTTACTTTTTATTGTTTTTTATCAAAAAACTTGAAAAAAGATGTTAAAAGTAATGAGATGTTAAAGTCTCAGTTAAAAGTAATTATATTTTATATTATTCAATTATATTCAGTATATATATATATATATACTGAACTGACTGATTTTGTGAGTGCAAGAAAGTACAATCTACTAGTCAATGCCAATTAACTAAAGTTTACTTTTATACTTAATAAGAATGCAAGTCATTTTAGAAAGAAAAATATATTTATATGTGTCTTTTTAAATTGTTTATAATAATTTTTATATATTTCTGTTTTGATATAAAAATTGATATATGCTAATTTTTGGCTATTAAGTGCTCCCTAAAATTTTCTTGAAAAATTACTACCTAAAATATTTCAAAATTTCACTGCACCTCCTGAATTCTATTAAAGAGTGGTTTTTTATGTGTTACAGTCGAGAACCATTTATCCGGTACCCAGATAACCGGGAAAAATTTTGCTCGGTTTTCCCGTCATTTTAAACTAGAACGATTATGAAAAAAACCGGAAATTAGACTCATCTTTGAAGTTGAGTAGAGGAAAATGTGAGATAGGGGAAATTTTTCCCCACGTTACCCAGAGAAACGTCATTTCTTCTGTGACCTTAAAGATCTTTTGATCTAGAGGGGGCAGGGAAGGGACGAATGTTTTATTTTCTACCCGTCAAACAAACTCAAAGGAGTGACTTGCTGATTTCTCTTTGATTTATGAGGGGGTGCGTGAAATGCGTTGCACCTGCATATCATTGAACAGAAGATGGAAGAGAAAAATATATTTATCTATTTGACATCGATTAATAAAAATATAATATTTTTCTTTTGAATAAATTCTGATTGTTTGGGAGTGCTGTGTCATTTGCAAGTTTACCCAGAGAAACGTCATTTCTTCTGTGACCTTAAAGATCTTTTGATCTAGAGGGGGCAGGGAAGGGACGAATGTTTTATTTTCTACCCGTCAAACAAACTCAAAGGAGTGACTTGCTGATTTCTCTTTGATTTATGAGGGGGTGCGTGAAATGCGTTGCACCTGCATATCATTGAACAGAAGATGGAAGAGAAAAATATATTTATCTATTTGACATCGATTAATAAAAATATAATATTTTTCTTTTGAATAAATTCTGATTGTTTGGGAGTGCTGTGTCATTTGCAAGTTTACCCAGAGAAACGTCATTTCTTCTGTGACCTTAAAGATCTTTTGATCTAGAGGGGGCAGGGAAGGGACGAATGTTTTATTTTCTACCCGTCAAACAAACTCAAAGGAGTGACTTGCTGATTTCTCTTTGATTTATGAGGGGGTGCGTGAAATGCGTTGCACCTGCATATCATTGAACAGAAGATGGAAGAGAAAAATATATTTATCTATTTGACATCGATTAATAAAAATATAATATTTTTCTTTTGAATAAATTCTGATTGTTTGGGAGTGCTGTGTCATTTGCAAGTTTTTCTTGATGTAAAATCACATCTGCTTTCGTTAAGAGTCTTGTTTTTATAAAAAAAATAAAAGGAGAATTGTTTATTAATTTAAATATACGATTATTTTATGAAGCAGATTGCAGTTTTGTTTTTCTGATTCCACTACGTTTGATTTTTTTTTCCCTTTTCACTATAAATTTTGCACTCAATAAATTACTTCTTTTTATTCATCAATTTTATCATTAGTTTTTTAATTCCGTTGATCTTATTGATCTTGCCTTGTTCCGGGTTTTAATATTTATGTTAGTGCCTTTTTTAACTATCGTTTCGGTTCGATAATTTTCAAGTGTTGTTTTTATTTAGATTAATAAGTTTTCCTTTTATTTTATCCCCCCCCCCCCGTGTAATTAGGTATGAAATATATTGCGTTATTTAATCATTGGTTTTGTTTATATTAGTTAATTTAGGAATTGTAATTATTTTTAAAAAATTAATATGAGAATTATTGTATGTATTTTTTAAACTTGTTTTTCTTGTCTAAACTTGTAAGTGTTTTTTTCTTTTAAATGTTATTTTTCTACAATTTTTTTTTTTTTTTTTTTAAATTTAGGAGTGCTTTTCTTACTTTAAATGTGTTACACTTTTCCTTGTAATTCGGGTTCGATAAAATATCGATTAACGACACTTTTTAGTCGATCCAGAAAACCGGGAAATTCAGACATCCGGGATAGCGTTGGTCCCTAGCATCTCGGATAATTGGTTCTCTACTATTTACATTTTCTTAAACTCATTATTTAATTACTAAATTTCTCTTTTAATTATTGAAATCTGTAGACCTTCCATTGTAACTGAATAGTTATATATTTTGAGATGAGCTAAAAATAAAATGATTATTTTCCCTTTTGAATTACCAAAACTAAATAGATATTTCTTTTTAGAAAGGTTACACCATTATATTTTAAAAAAATAAGAAAGTTAAAATTTACTTTGTAAAATTCTGGAACAGAAACTATTCATTGGCATAAATGATAAATGCAATATATATGAAAACAACAGAGTCTCTTATAATCAGTCATATGCAGGTTTTTCCTAGCAATAGTGAATGTATGTATAATTGTAGTATGCTATTAATGGTTTTATGGATCATCCTGAAAATTATCTTTATATTCTTATCAAACTGATTAATAGTCATTTTAACTGAGATAAACTGAGTCAAAAAATAATTTTAGCTGAGACAAACTGAGCCAAAAAGAGATTTTAACTGAGACGAAATGCAATTTCTGGTGAGACAATTTGATATTTTGCGAGTAGCACCCCTGTAGGCATAAAAATCAGTCAGAAGTAATAAGTCTTATGACGAATTTTAACACCTAGCGCCATCTGCTCTCTCCTTGGCAGAATTGTGGTGACATTATCGCAGAAAGTTTTTAATTGGGAAAGGGAAAAATTTTAGTTTTCCTTTCTGCATAATTTTTCGAAAAAAGTTTTTTTTTTCTGCAAATTTTTTTTTTTTAAACACATCTTTCTTGTGCATTAGAGAGGAAAGAAATAATCATGATTTTTCTATTCTCATTTGAGATTTTTTTAAAAAAAATAATAATCTATAATGATTGGCTTCAGCTAGAATTTCAAAATAATAATCTAAAATAAAATATTCAGACGTTGCGGAAGTTTAAAACATAGTCAGCCCAAAACCTTGAACTTTGGTAACAGGTAAAAATTCAGAAAGATATTACCATTGTTCACATACCTAATTATGATATATTAATAAATAAATATTTGATATTTTTTTTAAACAATTTGCTTTAACTTATTGAAGAAAAATAATATAATATAATATAGAAAAATGTAAGTTTTGATGCTCCACAATTCATTGAACAACAAAATTGAATACATTATCCTTTAAATATGAATAAATATGCTTTCAATAAAGACAAATTATATTTTTGCATAAGGATAAATTATGCAATGTTAAAAGTAGTAATCAACTTTTTTAATATAACAAAAACTTATCTTCATTTTGCTACTTGTTCAAAAATTAATCTTTTTTTTTTCACAATATTTTTTTTTTTTTTTAAAATTGTGACATAATTTTAATAAAAGGGTTTTGGAGAAAGGGGTTTTGGGCTGGGTGGGTTAAACTCTGGATTAATCCATTCTGTTCTAAAACTTTCCAACTCTGTTCCATATCCTTCTACATTTAATTTTCATGTAAAAGTTATTCATTAGAAATAGCAAACTAAGTGGTGAAAAATCTGCAAATTTGTCATATCTTTTAGTTGCTGTGCCTTAGGACCAGTAAGCTTTCTTCATTTCTAACCCTGAAATTCATTATTACTTTTGAAAATTTTTTTTATTAATTGTTTAGGTATGAGCTGCCTCAACCTCCTGCAGGAAAAATGACTGATTTAGCAGCTTGGACTGAATGTGTTGATAATTCAATGGCACAACTAGAGCATCAGGCTACTCGGTGAGAAAACTTTCGACTGAAATTCTCTTGAATGGTTCATTAAAAACATGCTTACCTGCTCTGTTACAAATTGTTTTTGTTCTAAGATTTTTCTAGGGTTCATTTTAGCAATTAGTTCATTAGCTAAGGGCAAACGGGGTAAGCAGGGTTCCCTGTTAGCCCTTCGAATAAAAAACTATATTCAATACGGGATATCTGCTTACCTGGGAAGTCATGAGAAATCATGGAAAGACATGAATTTCGGTATTGAACAGAATTTGTCATGAAATTTCATGATTTTAACTATTTTTTGAAAAAAATCATGGAAAGTCACAGATTTAGGTCGCTAAAAAATAAAATTTTCTGGGAAGTCATGAGAAATCATGGAAAGACATGAATTTCGGTATTGAACAGAATTTGTCATGAAATTTCATGATTTTAACTATTTTTTGAAAAAAATCATGGAAAGTCACAGATTTAGGTCGCTAAAAAATAAAATTTTCTGGGAAGTCATGAGAAATCATGGAAAGACATGAATTTCGGTATTGAACAGAATTTGTCATGAAATTTCATGATTTTAACTATTTTTTGAAAAAAATCATGGAAAGTCACAGATTTAGGTCGCTAAAAAATAAAATTTTTAAATGGGATTTACCCATTTTTAAAATTAGATCCAGATTAGAATTTGGATTTACCCAATTTCATGGTGCTCCGAATATCTGAATTTGTAACAAAACCCCTACGCACAGTCATATTTTATTAAAATATAAAGTGTTTTTATCATGTTCTTAAAAAATTATGGTGTTCTTTCAAAAAAAGAAAGAAGAAAACATAATTTCAAGAGCGAATTATCTTTTAAACTTTTGTGATTTCAGATTTTTTGTTATTATTATAATTTTTTTTTTTTATCAATTGAAAATTCTAGCTGAAGCAAACTCGATATTTGCGAATATTTTTTAATTCCATTATGAGAACAGAAAAATCAGGAGCATTTCTTTTCTTTCCTATGAACAAAACAAGCATCTTTAGGATATAATTCTGCAAACAAAAAGAAGAAAAAATTATTTGCTTTTGAATTTTTTTCAGCTCTTTCATTGCTTCAACTCTTTCTTTACTCTGTTCTGTAAATTGGAAATCTATGAAGATGAAGAGTATAGTAGTTTTGGTTATATCTATCATTTTATATATGATAATGCTATTTTAGATTTATTGTTGTGTTTTTGTCGGAGAAAATAGTAACTTCGTAAAGTCGTGAAAAATTATTGTTAATAGTCATGGAAAGCCATGAATTTGAAAATCTAAAATGTAGCAAATACTCTGTAAAAATTTATGTTGCCCATCTGACACTTTTGGTCCTTTTCATCGTTCCATTATTTTCAAATATTTTGTTTATGAAATTATGCATTAAATTTTTATTTCTTCTTTCAGTTAAAAATTAATATTTTTATTTATTCAATTGAAAAAGAAAAGCAAAACATGTTCCTTTTATTAAATAACTTGACATCAATGTCGCAAGTAAATTTAATACCGTAATTTTGCAGAAAAACACCACTCTGTGATGTATGCCACATGCGTAAAGTTTTACTAAAAAGGGAAAAGTTGTTAATCAGAATAGTTGCACCGTCGGATACCTCACAGAAAATTTTTCTGCACGATAGATCATGGAGTTAATGCATCTGTTACGAAAAACAATTTAAAAACGGAATAGCCGATTAAACGTTTAAAAATCATAAAAATAATTATTAAATATAATAAATGTGATTTTACTTAAAATAGGAAATTATGTATTTAAATAGTTTTTATCATAACTTTTCAAATGTATTCACAATTGTCATCATCAGCATTGGCACGACAGCCCTTTGTGAGCTTGGGCCTTCCTCAGAAGCTTTTCCCATTCTGTCCTTCTCCCAGCAATTGTTTTACTGTTCTTTACTTTTCGGATGGCAAAATCAGAGTCTCACTGCTGTTCGTTCTGAGCTACTTCTCACTACATGCCCGGCCCATCTCATTCTACTTAGTTTAATGATAATGATAATTCATGATAATCTTCGAAGCAAATTTTAACTTGAAATAATGTATAATGCTTTAGTTTTATAACTGTGTTATTGTGTCTTATATTATGTACAGTGAAAGAGATTTATAATGACAGTAATCGTTTTAAATTAATTAGTGGATTTATTCAGGTTGCATTATTTGATTTATTGCCCGTTACAGATACATCTTACTTCATGTGTAATAAAATGATAATTGTCTCAGAGAAATAAATAAAACTGTTTAGGAAAAGTTTATTTATTAATTATTGAAAATGGCCATAATTCAAAAATCCTTAAAGGTAAAATAAATCCTTTAAAGGTATCAAGATAAAATATTCTCTTACTTTGAGAATTTTAGTTAGCATTTTTATACTGAACGGTTGGGACTGGGAGGCACAAAAGGACACCCCCCCCCCCAAAGCCGTTGGAAATTGAAAGTGATTGAATTTGTTCCCAATGGACAGTCAGGAGCGTGAGGAAGAGATCCAAGGTTGGCGAATTATCAAAAGATAACATAGCCAAAAATAAAGCCAGCCCCCCATAATCCAAATTGGGTTTAGATATAATTTGGTGATCGCGAATCCCCAACAAGACTGTGATAATCATTATAACCATGTAACTGAAACATATTTGTGGTACGAAATTAAGAATAAAGAGTACTAAATAGATTTTTGTTTCGGATTAGGCGCGCCAGTGAATTAACAAGTCTACATTAGTATTGAAATAAAAAGTTAGCCGTTACATTAATCGATAAGAGAAGAATTAATTATTTTATGTTCTCTTTTTATAAAAAATTAACTAATTGATTTAATTCAATTATAATTTGATTAAGAATGATTAAAAAAAAGTTTAAGAAATGAAAGAAATTTTAAAAACTAGGAAATATACTTAATGCCTTTAGTAGCATCACATATATCCCTGCTGGACACACAAAAAAAATTTTTATATTTTTTTATACTAAATTCATGGATCTTCCTCATATTACAAAAATTTTTTATGCATTAAGACATAAAATATTCATGCAACATAAAATATATATACACTTATGTATAGTTAAGTATCAAAGTAAAATGATTCAAAAAAATTTATAACATACAATTATACTGCTAAAATAAAATTTTCAAATGTTCTGAGTTTTTGATGTAAAATTAGCTGAGTATATAAAATGCAATATTAGCTGAGTATTATCATCACCTGGCTAGGATATTTTAATTTCTCTCGAACTCGAGAGAACAGCAAACATACATTTCTCTGCTCTTTATTTCCTTCCTTTTGTTTCTTTTCTTTATTTCTTCTTTATTTCCTTATTTCCTTTCTTTATTTTCTTTATTCCTTTCCTTTGAGAAAAAGGATTTACATAAGTTTTGTTTGCCTATATCTCACTTTTAATATATATTTTAGCATGAAAAAAATTCTGAACATTTTATTATGTTCATCTAAAAATTTTATACTCAGCAAAAATCTTATATTTTTACTATGAACTAGTGATGGGGCCGAATACCGAATATTCGGCCAAATTTTAGGCCGAATACTTACTTTTTAAAAATTTCTCTTTTGATTGTAATTTTGTAATTAAAGTAATTTTCAAATTTTAAATTAAAAATGAAATAAATATTAACAAAATTGCTTTTTTAATCTTCGTATATTTAAAAAAAATTTAACAACTTGATTTATTTTTTGGAATAATTTAAATATCTTGATGCCAATAACAAGGCAATATGGCTTTCATAAATCTAAATAATTAATAATAGCATATTTTAGTTATAGTTCTACTTGTAATTTATATGCTATTTTATTTAAAATAAGAACTCATTACTACTGTTAAATGTATTCTTAACTTTCTTTTTTGTCAGAAAAATTATTAAAACCCAGAAAATTAAGAACTTTTTAAAAAGTTTCACTTTTGAAATTTTAATTTTGTAATTGAATAATTTTCAAATTTTAAATTAAAAATGGAATAAATATGAACAAATTTGCTTTTTTAAACTTTTTATATTTTAAAAAAAAATTTAACAACTTGATGTGTTTTTTTTAATATTTTAAATATCTTGATGCCCACAATAAGGCTTTCACAAATCTAAATAATTAATAATAGCATATTTTAACTAATTATACTTGTAATTTATATTTTTTATTTAAAATAAGAAATCATTACTACTGTTAAATGCATTTTTTAAATTTTTTTTCCGAGAAAAATTATTAAAACTTAGAAAACTAAAAACTTATATGTAAATTTTTTACAACTACTATATACAAACAATACCGAACAAACTCACAAACTATATATATTTGTATTTTAATGTAAAAGATTCCAATGCTTGTTTAAATACATATGATGATAAATTTGCAACAAGAAAACGTTTTTTTTTTATGTAACATTATTAAATACACTTATGTATTATACAACTTAAATTGAGTAAATGTTAGATTTTCTAATAATTAATGTAGTGAAATGTAACTCTGCAATATTCATGATTAAATATATTTAAAAGCACATTTAAAAAAATATCTTTCTTTATCATTATGAATTTATTCAGCCAAATATCTAATAATATTCATATTCAGCCGAATAACTTCAGAATTCGGATAGACCGAATATTCGGCAAAAGGGCCGAATACCGAATAGTGGCCGAATATTCGTTACATCCCTACATGTACAATTATATAATTATGTAAAATAGCTCAGTTCAAAACTTATTTATATATTTTCTTATTTTAACTTACACTAAAGACATAAAATAAAATGTTTAATATTGTTCAAGTTTGGTTTGTTGTTGTTACATGATTAAAACTAAAGTTGTATTTAATTTTTACAGCTATTGTAAAATTAAATAAAAAAATAATTACTATTGAATTAATTTTAATTTTTTAATGTTTATTTATAATGTTTTTTAATTTTTTAATGTTATTTAATAAATTTTTTAATGTTTATTTTGTTGGGGGAAAAATTATATCTCAATATTACTTAATGAATTTTAATTACCAGGCCAAAGTAAAGAAAATCACATTGTATCATTCCGCAGGAATGCCTCCATTCAAAACAGCATCACTGAGACTTAGTTTAATTTATGAAATGGATATCAAAGAATTTATAGCGTATAAGTATTTGTTAAATGTGGTCATATAGCTAAAAGTCAGGAATATTTATATAGTATAAATCACATAATATTTTACAAAGGTATCTTTTAAAATACTTCGAAAAGTATTCATTATTTTCTTACTAGTCCTAAAATGCCTTGTATTAGCATCCATTGTGCACAAGGGTTACAGTTTATAGAAGAAAAAAATGAGTTCATAGTGTAAACAATTTCTTTCAAGTAAATATTTACATTGCGTTTAATAATTTATAAATACAGTTCTTCATATTTAAATGAAAAAAATATTTTTACGCTAAAATTTTTACCGTGAGTGCAATTTATTTAAGTTTTAGAACATTATTTGCAATGTAAGCCTTTCCTTACTGAATGAAAACATATTAGTTTCTGTTTTCATTATCACAAATACAAACTCAAAAAAATAATATACTTGAAATGTAAAATAGTAAATATATGTTCAACACACACTTGAAATAAAAAGATATTTATATGAATGAATTTTTTTTTTTTTTAATATATTTATATATTTGGGAACGAAATGTTACTGCCTTTACAGCTGGAGAAATTTTAAAAATATATCAGTATGTAACTTTAATTCACAACATTAAAAAAATTATCTAAGCAGTTCTATACCTTGAATTGTAATGAGATTTATTATTTGCATTATTCCTAGAAACATTATCATCCTTATCATTTAAATGTTCTTTCCATTTATTCATTAATAATAATCAATCAGTGTGTATTTTAAAAATTCTTCCATTATGATTATCCAACATTTGAATTTAATAAGTTAATTAGTATGCTTATTAATTACTTTAAAAGGACCTGAAAACTTTTTGTTATATTTATCCCTTGATTTAATATATACTATATCATTAGGTTTTAAGCATCTGAGTTTAAATTTTTCATTATTACATTTGTTTTGCATATACTGAGCATCATAGATAGTTTTATCATATTTTTTTTTTTTTAAATCCGGAAGAATTTCATCCAAATAATGTCCTTTTTTTCTATTTGTTGTATATTAGGATTAAAAGTATCAAAAATTAATGACAAATTTCAACCAAAATGTATTATATTAGGTGAAAATCCAGTTGTGCTATGCTTAGCACCATTATACAAATTTTTATGAATTCTCGCTGCATTTTCAAAATTATTCTCATTTTTCATTAAAGAATTTATAGTTAATTTTATGCTAGCATTAATTCGTTCTCTTACCGAATTAGCAGCAGGATATGCACAAGTGGTGTGATTCGTTTTAATTCCCAATGATTTTGAAAAATATTCAAATATTTCTGATGTAAATTGAGTACCTAAATCTGTTAAGATTATATCAGATCTGCCATAAGTGCAAATGTATGCAAAAAAAAGACTATCAGTGACAGCTTCGGTAGTAATTTTAGTTAATGTTAAAAGTTCTAAATGTTTGCTAAAATGATCAATAACAGTCAAAATATACTGTTGATTAGAGAAAGGTCCAACTATGTCTAAAGAAACAAAATCAGATGGTCTTTTGAGAATAAAATTATTTTGTAAAGGAGCCTGAGGTATTCTATGATGTTTATTTTCCTTTCATTTGGGACAGGATTGAAAAAAAATTTCTGTATCAGAATACATAGCATACCAAAAATATCTACATTTTAAAAATTCATTCATCATTATCATTCATCATTCATCATTTATCTGATGTAACTAACTGTTACTAGATAGATCCTGTTAGGGTGGTTCTTGTTCTAATCGACTAAAAAAAGAATCTGATAAAACATTTTGAACTCCAGAAATGTGTTTAAAAGTAAAAGAATACTCGCTCAATTGAATTAACCATCGTGTTAAGTCCCTGGGAGAAGAAGTTTTCTTGTACTGTTTAAGGGGTTTACTATCAGATTAAATAATAAAATGTCTATTATCAAGATAATGTTTAAAAGCCAAAACAGATGTTTCTATAGCCATTAATTCAACTTTAATTGCGGGATATTTTCTTTCTGCATTCTTAAGTGCTTTTTAAAAAATATGATACAGTAGACATTTTACCATCAAATTCCTGTAAAAATATGCCCATGAAATTTCAAAGTTTGAACCTTCTGTGTTTAAAATAAAATCTTTTTCCCATTGTGGGAGTTGTATGAATGGTTTATTGAAAAGTGCATTTTGTAGTGAATTAAAAACATTTTGGTATTCTTGAGTCCATTTGAATTTAACTTTAGGAGAGGTCAAATCAATTAAAGGTTGAATTTATTCAGCATAACATGGAATTAAATTTCTATAGTGTCCGCGAACACCAATGAATTTCATAATTTGTCTTATAGTTTTTGGAGAAGGAAAGGATATAATTTTAATTGTATTTTATTCAATAGGTAAAACATTTTGTTCTGATATTTTAAACCCTAAATAATCAATTTTTTAAAGAGGAAATTTACCTTTACTTGGTGAGAGAGTTATATTATATTTAATTAAAACAGAAATGAGAACTTTTAGTTTTTCTGAAGTTTCTTCAGAAGAATTACTTGCCATTACTATATCATCTTAATACGAGAATATTTCTTCTAGTTGAGTTTTCTTAATTATTGAATCCATATGAGCGTGAAAAGTTGCAGAAGCGGTTTTTAATCCTAAAACTAGTCTTTTATTTTTTAAATGTGCTCCAAGGGGTTGTAAATGCTAGTCTATCTTGGTATTTTTCAAGGAGGTTCAATTACCAGAAAGCTGTTGACAAGTCCATCACATTGTAGAATCGGTCATTAGATCAATTTAAAATGATATTTTGAATCTTAGGAAGTGGGTAAGCCGATTGTTTAACGATGCTATCAATTAATCGTAAGTCTAAAGCTAATCTAAATTTTTGTTTTTGTTTGGGATCTTTCTTTTTCTTAACCACTGGGCAAGACCACTGTGTTACACTCCTTTCGATCCATCCTGCTTCTACCATTTTATGAAATTGCTTTAATGTTTCTTGTTGAAGAGCTTGAGGTGCAGGAAATGGCAAGTAGGATAATCATGAATAAAAGAAATTTCAGATATTACTTTATCCGTGTGTCCGAGTGTTTTTAAAGATTTTGAAAAGACTTGATAATTTTCCAATGATAATTGTTTTAATTGCTTTTGTTTTGCTTCGTCAATATGACCAGCTGGAAATCATCTTCTTCCCTTTTTCTTATATCAACAGCATCTTTTGTTGGTACCATTTTTATTATTTGTTTTTTATTATTAACACTAGAATCACTTCAATTTAATTTTGAATAAGTCATAATCTTGTACTGTATGAATAGGGTGCATCTTTTGTCCTTCATTCAAATGCAAAGTTTCTTCAGATTTGTTTTTAAGAAAAATATTACAGTATTTATTATTTTTCTTATAGAATCCATGAAAGTTTTTAACATGCTCTAAATTATGAATTGAAGAATAAATTTTGATATCTTTATAATCTATTGCTGCTTCAAACATTACATTAGTATTCAAAGGATTTTTAACTATTACTTTTGCATAGATTTATTCTTCAGGATTTAGCAAACTTTTATGATTTAATACTGCCTTTCCATTTTATTTATTATTTTGTTTAGTGTCATCTAAATTTTGTTTTGTTGATTTACATTATGAATCTCTCCATAAGTATTTGACACAATATCTTCGTCATAATCAATGTTTACATTGGTGTTTGCATTTTTAATTGTACCCTTTAATTAATTATTATTTTAACCATAATTTAAACTAAATTTTAGTTCAAATAATGCTGATGCATTTGAGCTACCATCATAGTCCATCGTGAGATGGTCATGATATGTCAAGGATTGATCAAAAGAAAAATGAATGGTACCCTTTTGCCATTAACTGCTATAAAATTGCCTTTAGGTGACAATTGATTATTATGCATTAGAATAAAGTCATATCCTAATATCCCTTCAAAAATTGAATCAACTAAATGTGTAACAAAAAGTGTATGTTTATATAGTTTATTATTTATTTTTTAAAGAGATTTGAATACAACTTAAAAATGTAACCTTAGAATTTATAGTACTAATTGAAACTGAACGTGAGATAGTCATATTTATTATTATGTTTAAGTTAATTAATTATGTTTCATTGGAAATTATTGAAAGGGTAGAGCCCGAATCAATTAGAAAAGGTGCAGAATAATCATTAAATTGTACATTAATGATGGATAATTAAGGTGTTTCGTTGTACACAGATGCAATAATTTTATTAAGTTTCTCAGTTTGAGTGAAACATCCATTTTGTATTTTTGTTTTATTAACAGTTTGGGTAAAATTATTTTTCTTTACATTAATGCTTAACATATTATGAATAGTTGATGGTAGTTTAAATTATGGTTAAAGTGGTGGCATTAGGATTCGGATAAGTTTCCTGTCTATTATCATTATTATATTTATTGATTTATTTATTTGGTTGAGAAATATTTAAAAATTCTCTACAAAATTTCAATTTCATAATGTGACTGTGCTTGCCACAGAAAACACAAAAATTCTGTTGAAAATTTTGTTTGTTATTATTATTGTAAGGGACTTTACGGGAACTATTTCTATTATAATAATAAGTTTACTGTTTATAATTACTAATTCAAAATGTTTCCTATTTCCATCAGATTTACTCTTAGTTTTTTTATTATTTGAAACAATATTGTTTATCTGCTCCTTTAACTTTAAAATTTTTGAATTCAGATTTAAGATTTCTTCATTACTTTTATATTGATTATTAATTGTTGTGTCAATATTCTGCAGCTGCTGTGCTCTTTTTACAGCATTATCATAATTTTTGATATTTTTCTTTCAATGCTTATCACAAGGAAGTGCTCTCATCAGATGCGTATACTTTTTGCATATACTTTTAGGTTTGAATATCTTTACTATTTAAGTATAAATTAGCAGATAACTTAAAAGGAGAGATTGTATTTTATAATGAAACTCTATCAAAACAAAACAACAACAAAATCATGAATCAAATTTTCATAATGCTTGTGTACGTCAGGCTCCTTGTAAGTTTACCTCATTTAAACTTTATTCGCTCCTTTTAAATTTTTTTTTTTTTTGGTCATAATTTTTTTGGCTTTTACTGTATAAGAACATAGTTTCCTGATTTTTAATTATGTTCAGAATGTTTCTTAGAATACCAATGCAAATTTTTTAAAGATTGGATAAGAAGAGTTCCAAGATTTGGATTTTTTTCTCCAACGTCTTCTTATTTTAATAATTTAAATAGAAATCACAAAATTTGATAGTTCCTTTTTATGTGACATTTACTACATAATTATATACATGGTTCAGGCATTCAGCACAAGTTACATTATTGAAAACTTTCTGGGAATTTACTCATCCATGAAAAAAAAAAAAAATGTATTAATAATTTTATATGTACAAATGTTTATGGATCCAGGGATCTTTTTTATTATTTTTAAACAAATCTTGTAGGGCAGATACAGTAATCATATCATAGAATTTTTAAATGATGAGTCGACTTATTATCCATTAAATTACTCTTGTACAAAAATGTTAAGTATCATATTCATTTCAAGATTTTTGAAACTCTCTTTTAAAATTATATGATTAAAGTCATTTTAAACTCAATTAAAAATTTTAATTATATATTGGTACAAGGGAATATTATCTAGTTGATGCTGGTTATTTTTTATAATGTAACAGTACTGTTAAAAATTTTCCATGCATTGATTTTAAGCAATTTTGAGTTGATTATACTAATAAAGTATACAGTAATATTTACACTTTCTGAAAAAAAGCAATTCTGAAATTAAAAACATCATATTTTATTTAGTATTTTGCAATAATATTTGCTTTTGTCATCTTAAGTAAAGTAAATTATGCTTTTTTTAGTTTGCTGTTTTCAAAAGTAATCTTATTGTTCCAAAAAATGTCCTGATTTTTTTCTTTGATCAACTGTACTTTGACCCATGATCAACTTCAAATCCTGTAAATAAAGGCCATGATGGCTCAGGGGATAGAGCGTTTGCTTTCCAATCTATTGAACTGGGTTCGAATCCGAGAGATGGCTGATCGATGCAAAATGCGCATCCGGCTTGCACCGACCACAGTGCTGACGTGGGATATTCTCAATGATAGACGGATCATGCTTTAGAGTCCCCTTGCTGTCTGGCTCACCTTGGGAGGATCTCATGGTCTTCCTCTCCATGTAACGCAAGTGGGGATTAGTTCCATCAAAAAGACCCCACACAGAGGAAAATTTCTCCCGATTCAGGAGTTCCCTTGTCTTCTGGATAGGGTTCAAAATAACAAGACTCAGAGTTGTACATTAGTAGTCGTAAACCCAAAACTTTGGTCGGCTGTTCAACGAGGGTTATAAAATATAAATAAAATCCTTTAAATAGAAGTTGAAACACTTCACGATATTCACTGTATTCTTTGTTCATTATAACATGGTTTAAGTGTATGTTGCATATTCATGAAGTTGAAAAAATTTTTAAAATAAAAATGACCACTAGAATCATTATAAATATAGGAAATCATCATTTCCCCCGCCCTCAAATGATTCTATCAATCTTTTTTTACCATGATATAATTTCATTTTATAGTTATTTATTATTTTTGTCATGCCTTAAATAATTCTATTCTTTTTTATGACATCTTTCCCCCCCAAAAAATATGTTTACGTGAATAATTCCGCTGTCTTTTGTTTTCAGAATTTGTAATTTAGAACTAATGAGCATCTATGGCTGTGAAACTTGGAAATCATCTAATGGTGTTTTAGTTCAGATGGTGAATCAGGCTCAAAAGCAACTCCAAGATTTAAGGTTTGTTTTTTAACTCATTCAAGAAACTATTGAAGGTTGGCATTATTTAAAACTAACAAAAATTACAAAAGGGTCACCCTACAGATAATTCCTCTCTAGCGAAATTTAGAACCATTAAAACAAATAAATAAAGATATTAATAAAAAATACAAAAGTTTGAATTTAAAAAAACGTCTGTTTCCCTATAACAGGGTTACCGCTCCACATGGAAAACCTGGAAAATACAGGGAATTTAAAAATCACCTAAAATGCAGGGAATTTTGTTTTTTTCTTTACAAACGGGAAAAAATACGGAGAATTTTGTTTCTTATTTTTGTCTTTTAAAAAATGGTGACCATTCAAAGCATAATCTGTGAAATATTTAAGGTTGATGTTTCGGCTATGCTAAACTATTTCATTTACTATAGCATTATTTAAGTATATTCAGCTGTTTTCCAGCAATTAGAAACTAATATAGTTAGCCGAATATAGTTCACACAAGTGATTCCGGCAGGGTTTGTTAATTTAAATCATGATATAAATCAAATGATTTTTTTTAAAAAGATCATTGATTTAAATCAACTGAATTTATAAGTTCAAAATGAAGATGAAGATAAAACAAAGGTAAATTACAGACAAAAGAGAAAAGGGGGAAAAAAAAAATGATAATAATAAAAATAACAAACAACTGGGGAAAGAAAAAGAATTAATAAAAAAAAAGGGATAAAGTTTTTTTTTTAAAAAAAACGGAAAATAAAAGATATAATCTTTTCATCAGCGCACACGATTATATCCGTAAAAAAGAGTGCTTTCTAATATTGTATCAATATAGCCAAAGCAAAATATATCAATACAATAGTGTGAGAAGCACTCAAAAAAATTTTTACAAAAATTACGACAAAAAGAATTAAACACAATAAGTAAAAATAACACGTAAAAACAAAAATAATAAAATATAAAGAAAGAGCAGAATAAAACAAAATCTATAAACCGAGTAGCGAAATAAAATGAACTTACATGAACGGGAAATTTTTCATGAATGATTTAAAATATTTTCGTAACAAGATTGCCAGATTGCAAAATTAAATATGAAAACTGTTGTTATGTTGAATAACACAGAAGCAAATGCCGGCAAATAAAGAGTTTATTGAAACATATAAATGCGGAAATATTATCGTGCACACACATTGCTATGCAAAAGAATACATCTGTATCAATCAACTAACTTACTAACAACTCAGTCAGCTTCTACAACTAATATATTTCGATTTCCCCTATCGGGAAGTCGTCACATCAAATTACGCAACTCGCGTAACTTACCTGAGAGGGAGGGGAAAAATGGGACTTTATTTGCATATCAACAACACTCCCCCTGCTAATAAATACACATTTTTCCACAAAAAAACATAAATAAACTAATTTCTCGTACAACTTAAACTTATTAACAATTAATCAATTAAATTTATTTGTGACCAAGTCCAAGTGAGCTCTTCAAAAGTTACAGCTTTAGTTAGGAAATCTGCGATCATTTCGTCAGTTTGCACATACTCTACTTTAATAATTTTGCCAATTATATCCTTTACGTAATGAAGTTTCAAATTGATATGTCTCGTTCTAGAAGATGATTTTGCACTATTCAACCAATCAATTGCAGATTGATTGTCAGATGAAATGGTCACAGGTTTCTTTACAAATATAGAACAATGCAATTCTTCTAATAAATTTAATATCCACATTAGTTCTTTACAAACACCACCTAAAGAAACAAGTTCCGTATCACAAGTAGATAGAACAACTGTTTTTTGTTTATTGCTCTTCCATAAAATTAAAGAGTCACCTAACATTACAATTTCTCCTGAAAATGATTTCCCATTTTCAGCATTTCCCCAACTTGCATCAGCATGAGCATTCAAAAGTCCTGACTTGTTACTAAAAAATAATTTTTTATCCTTTGTACCATTGAGATATTTTAACACTCTTATAGCTAAATTAAAATGTCGTTTCTCAGGTTTATGATTAAATTGAGATAAGTAGCTCATGACAAATGCTAAGTCTGGTCGTGTTCTGTTCGAGAGATTTAAAAGTTCTCCTATTAATTCCTGATATTGTGTTTGATTAACCATTTCGTTTGAACAATTAAAACTCCTATCCTCACCTTTTTACACATTTAGAATCAAACATACCATGTTTCTGCAATAAATAGTTTATATATTCAGTTTGAGACAAAGTTATGCCCTTTTCACTTTTATTTATTTCAATACCTAGAAATTTATTCTCTCTACTTTCTTTCACTTCAAATATCTGAGATAATTTTCCCACTATATTATTATACATTTGCAAGTCTGAATAAATAACTATTAAGTCATCTACGTATATTCCTATATAAAAATACTTAGAATTCTCTATTCTAGTGAAAATACAATTATCCGAAGCTAGCTGTTTTAAACCAAGATTTTCTAATTCCCGTTTAAGGTGTAAATGCCAATTTCGACCTGATTGGGGTAATCCATAAAGACTATGTTTTAACTTGCATACTTTATTTTCACCATGCAAATGTTTAAAACCTGGAGGAATAGCCATATATACAGTTTCTTCTAAATCACTATAAAGATAGGCAGTTTTTATATCTAAAAATTTTACTTCTAAATTTAATTTAGCAGATAATGCTAACAACAAACGCAAAGATTCGGTACTTAACACGGGAGAATAAGACTCTAAATAATGACGATTTTTTACTTGATTCAAACCTGCTGCTACTAACCTAGCTTTATATTTATTTTCTTTCATAGTAAAAACCCATTTACTCTTAACTATTTTTACATTTTCAGGTTTATCAACTAGATCCCAAACATCGTGTTCGTGAATAGAATTTAATTCTTCATTCATTGCTTTTTCCCATTTTAACAAATTTTTATCACGTTTAGCTTCATCAAAATTACCTGGAATATTAGTTACTAAGTTTGAACTTGCCTTTTCCTTTATTCTATCTGACCGACGTACACCTAGCTCTAATAACCTGTTTTCGTCTTCAGTTATTCGTTGTTCATTTAATTCCCTAATATTTTCTTTAGTTGAACCTACTGGACGACCACGAGTTTTAGTTTCTCTTAAATCTCGGCTATCCTTCAAATCCAGTGGAAATTCAAAACTTTTATTTTGGTCTTCTACGTTAGTTTGGATATTAAAAAATTCATCGATGTCATTAGATTTATCCTCACTAAACAAATTACTACTACCTAATAATTTCTCATTAAATTTTACTGAGCGCTCTTCGATTACTTTATTTCTTTCAGGGTCGTAAGTACGATAAGCTCGTCTTTCATTCGAATATCCCAACATAATAACCTTTTTACCTGGAATGGAAAGTTTGTGTCTTAAAGCTTTAGGAACGTGATAGTATGCTGTAGATCCAAAAACACGCAGATATTCATAGTTCTGCTTTTTATTAAAGAATAAGTCTTTTGGAACTTCAGTTATACCTTTTTGAGGAGTTAGGTTAGTAACATGTGTTGCATAGGCTATTGCTTCAGCCCAAAAATTTAAAGGAAGTTTACTATCATAGATTAATGTTCTAGCTCTATCTAACAAGACTCTGTTAGCTCGTTCAGCTTTACCCAATCTTTCTGGGTTGTACGGCACAGATTTCTCATGTGTAACTCCGCATTCAGTGAAATAAAACTCAAGATCTTTATCTACAAACTCAAGACCATTATCACTACGAAATTTCTTAATTTTCTTATTTAGTAAGTTTTCAAATTTTAGCTTAAAACTTACAATGATATCAAATACTTTGGTTTTGTTCTTAAGAAAATAACTAAAATGCATGCCAGAAAAATCATCTACTAATATTAAAAAATATCTTGAATTACCTAAAGACTTTACTGGGAATGGCCCACACAAATCACCATGTATTAATTCTAAAGTAGTTGAACTTTGAGAAGTTAAAATACTATAATGAGGTTTTCTGGTAATATTAGAAATATCACATGATTCACAAGACAATTCATTATCAATTTTTAAATTTAACACTTTAGACATTTTACGCATATAATCAGCATTTAAATGACCCATTCTTTTATGCCAAATTATATTCATTTCAGCGTTATTTTTAACTTTGTTACACCCAGAAAAACATACCTCGTTATTAACATTAGGTTTTAGCTTAACTTCTAATTTTTTATTCATATTTAAAGCTTTCAAAACTATGCGTCCATTAGGAGCAATAATTAATACTGAGTTTGAATGTGATTTAACTTTATACCCTTTATCCATTAAACAAGTAAGAGACAGTAAGTTATGGCGTAATTCTGGTACATACAATACATTACTAATTATAATTTTTACATTATTACTTAGTGAAATAGCTTTAACAGTTCCGATTCCTTTAGTATCCAATGTAAAAGTCTTACCTGCCTGGTATATTTTGCTGTCGCAAGCATCTACAGATTCGAACCACCGTTCATCCTTGCACATATGAGACGTGGCTCCACTATCCAGGATCCAACATTCGTTCACTTGTCCATTCTGTTCAACTGAAACCAAGGCAAAATTTTCTGGAGTAGCACTATCTTTTATAATACCCAAATCCAAAAAATTTAAATTAATATTATCATCATTATTACGAAGCAAAATTAATTCCTCGGGGTAAATATCATTTAAGATTAATAATCATTTTCTTTTGTCTGTAATTTACCTTTGTTTTATCTTCATTTTGAACTTATCTTATGAGTTCTATTTACTTGCAGCTTATGCGCAATAGATGAAACTTATTGTTTTTCTTAATTTTTTTGTGTTTTTTTGTATTTATTTATTTTGCTCTATATATATACAGTAAAACCTCCGTTAAGCGGACATTCTTGGGATCGAAAAATTGTCCGTTTATGAGAGTGGTCCGTTTACGGGAAGGGTACACTTATAACAATGGCAACGTAAATTGTTTTTAAAATATTTTGGAAGATGTAGAAATAATTAAGTAATCTACAATAACTATCTACAAGTATATATTTGTAAACTTTAAGAAAATTAAAAATGAATATATCACGAAATTTGATATAAATATGTAATTCCAGATGTAGTTACAGATAAATGAAAATAATTTTCCTATTAGCATAGATACTCCAGTTAGACATATGATACCAAATAGGAGCTTTCAATCTTAGTCGTTTTCAATTATTAGGTTTACATCCCCTTACACCTAACTATCATTTGATAGAGAACGTGGTTTGGTTGAAAGTAAACCTCATGCGATTCACGGGGGAAAAAAGCTATGCCTACCTCTTAAGTCAAGAGAACCTATGGGTTGATTATTCACAATTGATCAGCTATCAAGTTTCTTAATCAATGTTTCAGTTATATGAACACCTCAAAGATTATACTTCTGTTCTCTTTTTTATCCCAGCAATGTTAAATACAGTCTTCAAATTGATAAGAAATTTAAAGAAATTTTCAATGGGGGAGAAGCATTGTGAGCATTTAAGGTATCATTTCAATTTTAGGGGTCTCATAACCTGTGTGGTCCAGATGAGAAGATCAAAAGACACCACTATCCGAATTATTTCACAACAGCAGTATCATTCTTTCTCTTTTCTTTATAAAGATAAGGCAAGGTGACAGGAAAAATATTTATTGTTCAGTAATGAAATAGTTTAACAATATTTTTAGTTATGGATAAGGCAAAAAAAAGTTCACATGCTTTAAAAATGGTGAAAAGTTGCGATTTTTTCTTTGCAATTTAAAGCAGAAAGTTTTTTTTTTTTTTTTCAAATTTAGAAAAAGTAGTGTTCGGTTTGAAGAGATAGAAAATAACGGTTCATGGCCAAAATGACTGTTCGCGTCCGGTTACGGGAGTGTCCTCTTTGCGGAGTATGTACATAATGGTTTATTCATAGAAGGTTTCCGGGGAATTAAAAATATGTCCGTATTGAGAGGCGTCGGTTTTGCAGGAGTGTCCATAAAGGAGGTTTCACTATATATATATATATATATATATATATATATATATATATATATATATATTGATTTAAAAAGTTAAAAAACAGTGTTTTTAATTGTTGATGCTTTTATTATTTTTTTTTCTTAGTTTTAAAATTTATTTTAAATAAATTGCTGCGTTAATTAATTTTAGTAAACAAAATTACTTTCTTTCTTGGTGTGTGTTAAACATTTGAAATTACATTTTTAAAATTCTTTTGATTCTTGAGATTGAAAGTACAGATTAAAGTAAACATTTAATGCTTTCTTAATATAGACTTGCAAAACTGAAGAAAGTGCATTAATTTCAAATCACAGAATGAAAATGTCTATGTTATAAAATTAAATAACTCAGAATTAGATTTCTGCTGTCTGTTTTATCAATAAGTATTTTTTTCTTCTCATAATATGTTTACAGTTTCTTTGACATTATCATATTTTCTATAAAGAAATTTTGTGAAAAAATATTCAAATGAGTGCATAGATTTTTTAAAAAATCCTTTTAGCGTAGCTTATCTATTTTGATATTGGATTAAAAATGAATATTTTAACATGAAAATATATAGATTAAATATTTATTTATTTTTTAATGAATGGCTACATTTATAAACACAATCTGTTATATTTATTTTGTCATTTTAAAAAACAAGAGGGAAAAAAAAGAAATCACAATTTTAAATTAAAATTATGGTTTGCTAATTGAAACTTTGTTTTAATAGTTAAAGTATTTCATCTAGTCTTTAAATTTCAATCATGCATTTGTTTCAAAATGGTTGCCTATGCATTCAAAGCTTTTATAATGAAAAATTGTTTTCGGTAGTTAGAGCTTCTAAAATATTCTTATAATATAGTTTTAATATTAATTTAATTTTGATTAAACAGTTATGAATTTTTTTTTAATCATAAATCAAAGTTCTTGCAGTGTATTTGAATTTTAAAAAAAAATCAGATTATTTTTTTTATTTTTAAAAAAAAAATCAGTGACGTGAGGTAACAAAATAGTATGAGATCAAAGTGCTACACTCATTCAAAACCATAAAAGACTTAGACTCTATTTTCAACTCTCTCATAAAATTTGAATTTTCATTAAAATATAAAATCATGTTATGTAATGCAAAATCAAGGAATTTTTCAAGTGAAATGTCAGTACATTGCATATTAATCTATAAATTCAGGGGTCTGTCTAGGTTTTTCTGAGAGGTACCTATTTTGTGAAAATTTAGACATAATTTGTGAAAAATTAAAAATTATATTAAAAAATCAACACAAAAATATAGATTTATAGTTTCTTAAGGGATACAAAAGTAAAATTTCAAGAAAAAGTATTTTGTGAAACTTCCGTTTTCCGTTTTTAAGAAATATATTATAATATCTATTAATAACTCAATTTTAATTAAAAGTCATAACTAGGTCAAAGCTTGTGACCTCATCTTACTGACAAATAATTTTGTAATAATTAATTAAACAACTGCAAAAATCTCTGAGTAATGATGTTTTCTTCAAATGTTTCAACTGAAACTGATCCGTATAGAACAGGGGTTTCCATCTTACATGAGGATGGGGGCCGCAATAAAAATTACCAGGCGGGCCCCAACTTTATCAAAATTTTACATAGGACTCTTTTTATGTTTGAAGGAACATTAAAAATTACTGTCAGACTTTTATCAAGTTGTACGGAAAAAAATATAGAATTACAAATTAAAATAAGAAGTAGATTTTTACCTGAGAAATAAATTCTTTTGCACCGTTGGTATGTTAAATTTTTACAAAAACGAAGAAAGTAGGGTTTTTTTTTAGCAATAGAAAAGTATTTTAAACGCATATGGGTTTTTTACAAAAATTGTCCGCAAAAAAATTAAAACAAATATATTTTAGTTCGCGGGCCGCAAAAAAAAAGGCTTCACGGAACGCCAGTTGGTAACCAGTGATATAGAGAGAACCCACCTCATTTAGAAAGAAAAAAAAAAATCATTCATTCATTTATATTATTTATTTGTTTCTATTTGTATGCATTTTCATGGTTATAAATTGCGGGGGTGCATTTCAGAAAGAAAATAATGGATGTCAACTGGAAAAGGAAGAATGCTCAAAATAGTGCTGGTGAAAAATTAAAGGATCTCGAATCAAGGTTAGTAATATTATTTAAAAGTGTAACAAAACATGTCCGTTACTTACAAAGCAACAAAATTAGAACAATAAATTTTTTAAATGCATGGAATGCAATGGAAAAACTATTTTTTTGTTACTATTTTTTATTTCAGTCATTCTCAACCTTTTTTTTTGTCGCAGTACACTTTTAACGATTTCGAAATTTTACGGCACGCGATGAAAAAAATTAGTTTAAAAGTTGTTTACTTATCTATAATACTGTGTTTAGTAGTTTGTGATAATAATTTTTAATGTGAAATAAAATAATATGTACCACAAAAGCACGTTTATTAAGGGATTAATTATTTCTTCAGACTAATTTTTTATGAGTTAGTAACAGTTATTTATTTTTTTGCTAGTTATTAATTGTTAGCTTGTTTTCTATTGTTATTATCTGTTAGTTTTTTTACATTAATTTATATTTTTTTGTGATTTCTTGTTAACTAGTGTTTTTGCTAATAATAAAATGTTAGTTTATTTTTTGTTAGTTATCCTTTGTTAATTTGTTTTTATAACTATTTATTGCATAGCTTACTTTAATGTTTAGCTTTTATTTCCGTTTGAAAGTTAATATTTAGCTTGCTTTCCTTTGTTAATTAATATTTTAATAGTCATTAATTTTCCTACTAATTTCAACATTTTTTAAAATTGTCAAAGACAATTTAAACACTACCTTCTTATTTTAAGATTGTCAGAGACAAGACAATCACCAACAAAGATGTTCGTGCGACTAAAGCGTGGAAAAATTATAAAAAGTACATATATATTGTATATATATATATACCTCTCTGATACTGATACATACCTCTCTGATACTAATATCTTTCTGCAAGATATTTTTAAAAATAACAAATTCAACTTCAAAAAAAATTAAAATAAATAAACTTTTGGGATCAAATAAAATATTTTTTTAATGAAATATGTAATATTTTTTTATTCTAATATTATGGGCTATATTGTTGCATTTTGTAGGAGGGAAACACACTAATTATTTCCTTTTTCGCATTTTGTAAATCATCATCTCATTAAAAAAAATTAAAAAATTTTAAATCTCTAGCAGTAAATCGGACTCTTCAAAAAAAGGGTTACTAAATGTGCGTTTTCATTTCAAGATTCAGTTGTAATAAATGATATGATATTAGAAATATCGGATTTTGAAACTATGTGGAAATTAATAGTAATAACTGCATTAAAAAAATGAGAACGGATGCGAAAAGTTCTGTAGAAAAGAAAACCAGATTTTTTAATTCATTCATCTTTATTTTTCATTGTTCTCAAATGAGAATAGAAAAAGCATTTTTTTTCCACTCGAATGCGCGAAAAAGGCATCTTTTGGTCTTTTGCATATAATTCTGAAGAACAGATAAAATCTTTTGAAAATTTCTGCAGGAAAAGAAAATACTTTTTTCTTAACAAAAGAAATAATTTTCTGCAAGGACTCGATAACTTTCTGCAACAATGTCGATGTGTCGCCACGCTTCTGCCTCAAGGTATATATATATGTATGCACTTTTCTTTAATTTAAACTTGACTCGTAATAAAAAAAAAGCATTTAAATTTTTATTGTATCATTTCTAATATTTGGCGGCACACAAAAGTGTCGCGGCACAATTGTTGATAATCACTGTTCTATTTTGTAGGTTCAAAACATATTTCAAAGTGACTAATTGGTCGCTCATGTGTTTGGTTTTAGCAACATGTGTGAAACATTTGACGACCTACTGGCTCAAACCCTAATAATGTTACAGTTTAAGTATTCATATCTAAGAATCTTCAATGATTCTCTTAAAGAAACTAAATTTTTCAAAAAAAAAAAAAAAATTTCTACGTGTCATTGCTTTTAATGTACTTTTGGATCTTTTTCTTATAATATCAATGTTAATTATTGCCATGGTGCATAGCGTTTTTAAAAAGTTATTCTACTTAATTACACATTATTCTACAAAAGTTATTCTACATAAGGTGCTTGTTTTCAATTTTCGTTTTTTAAAAGCCCTCAAAGATGCCTGTTTTTAAAAACTCCTTAATTTTCCTTGTTTGAAAATTAAGATTTTTTCTTTACCGTCAATTTTCACCACCTATTATGCAAAATGGTTTTCCGATTGTTATATTCCACGTTTTCACAATTCATTCAAACTCAATCTATTTTGGCGTACTGTCGGTCCTCAGCATATGAAAACGCTGATCCTTTTACATGTTTCATGAAATACTTGCGATTCCGCATGCAGGGTTCGGTGAGATTATTGCACTCTCATGTGCAACTTTGCTGCATTTTGCAAGATATTCTCGATTTATGGCTCTCATTTTCTAACCTCTGATATGGAAGGGAAAAATATCTGTATATTTTTAGAGTGGCTAATATAACGATGAAAAGAGTTCTGTCAGAAACAAGTTATTTTATCATGATTATGTAAAGTCTTTGAAAATTACTTTGCATTTTGTTAATGCATATATAGTGTTTAAAAATATTTTTTGAGTGCTTAAAAAGTAATTAAAGGGTGCTTATTTTTTTTTGAGAGATGCATCCTGATTGCCTTTGACAAATATTAATCTCTCATACGGATTTTTGAACTTTGTTTCGATAAATGAAGTAAAGTTGCCAAAAAATGTGACAAATATTTAATAAATCAAATATTAATTTAATTACTAACTTTTTTTTAAAAAATTGATGTTCGGCTGATATTTATAACATATTTGAACACCCGTTCTACACAAGAGGTAGATAATTCATTTTAAGTTATTTCATTTTTTTATTCGTTGCATTTTCTGACAACTTTATGTTTTAAATCAAAACTCAGTTCAACTTGCGAGAAAGGAGATTAACTATACTAAACTAAAAAACTTGAAACCAAAAATGATGCAATTGATCATAGCTTAATAGTCAAGATTTCCTACCATCACAACGTTTTCTTATGCATTTTATCTAACCTTTATTTTATGTTTCAGTTAGGCCAACTACTTTTCTAACTTGAGGCATGACTACAAACATTACTTTCCTATATTTTAACCGCTTGTCAGTGTCTCCTGTTCAGGCAACTTCTACGTGCGTTATTTGTGAGCTGACTTTGGGCAGAAGAAAAGTTATTGTTTTTTTTTGTGAAGCCCTACCTGCATTTGTTTAAACTTTAGAATACTTAATTCACTATTTTCTTAATACATAGTATTAGTGGTCCTAGTTTTTCACCGATTACGACTTCACTCCAGGGCAAAGAGCGCGATATGGGCTTGTGTGTAGCACCGTGTTTTGGGATATACCCTACTGTTAAAGATTTGCAAAATTTATTTATTGAAAATCATATTGTTGTGTTTTTATATTGTATTATACTAGTTATATTATATTTAGCTTCAAAATTTTGTTAGTTTGCTCTAATTGAATAAGATGTGTGCATAATCCATTACCTTTTTTATGTGTATGTAAAAATTATAAATACAGCATTTAAAGTTTTATTTTTGTAATAAAAAACCATTTTCTAACTTTTACAATAATATAAAGAACAAAATTAAACAGTCAAAAAAAATTTCCATTTTTGGTCCATTTTTCTGATATATATGTCACTGTTAAAAGGTTAAACTGCAGGTGCCTGATCTCTGAGGATGTCTTGTAGGATACCTAAGTTCATAGCTGCAAACTCTACTGGATTTTTCTAGTTTCTACTGGTTTAATAAAAATTCTCCTGGTTTTTGTATACCTATTGAAATAGTGTTTTGGGGCAGATTCAGTGCTTGCTTGCTTGAATATTTAATTACATATTACTGACAGATGAAAAAGCGGACCTCATTTACAAAGAAAGTTCAAATGATTTTGTTAAAAACTTTTTTAGTTCTAAAATTTTCAGTTTGTTTTATTTAGAACTCAATTTTTAAATTATTGTACATTTCTTTTACTATTCAATATTATGAGTAAATATAATACATAGTATTTTAAATTCATTTAATGATAATCATGACTTGAAAATATTGCAGTTTTTTCTATTTTGGTGACTATAAAAGTCGCTAAAATTCCCAAATGCGTAAAATATTAAGTATATTGTGCAATACTTATCATGAAATTTTAATTATTTTGTAAAATCTGCTGGATTTTTTTCTTATCTGTGTTGGCAACTCTATTTCTTGCCAAATGACTCGTGCCTGAGTTCAAGTCAAGGTGTTGAAGGTGAAGATCTAATTGCTGACTTTATCTAAATTTATAGAAAAGTATTTGAAAAGTGATCAAATGTTTCTAAACTTATAAGAATGACACAAAAAATTTTATTTTATTAGTAAATTAAAATTTGCCTTTTCTAGTAATGATGTTTTTTTTTTTTTTTTTTTTTCCTTCTTCCCTTTCAGTTGGGTAGGTTTAGTAAGTAAGAATTACGAAATTGAAAGAGCCTGTGCTGAAATAGAAAAAGAAATCACTGTTTTGGAACAAAAGCTAAGTAAAAGAAAAAAGACTGGTTGAAGGAAATATTTTTAAGCGAGAGGCGCCTACACTATGAGATTGTTTTGTAAGTCATCTGTAATTATGAATGCCATACTTGTATAAAATTTTGAATAAATATTCGTAGTAAAATAGTTGTTGTTGAAGTTTTTTCTGTTTGAAAATAAGATAAATAATTTCACAGCTCGAAAAAGAAAACAGATATTGCATTTAATTCTGTTCTTCAAATTTCTTTTATGAGTATTGTTCTTTTTTTAAATTATCAACTGATGAATCCAAATAAATTTGTATTGTGATAGCATCCATTTACATACATCACTTGGCACATTTTATTAAATAAGTTCAGAGTGGCCATAGAGCAGTAAAAATAATTTTAAAAAAAGTCAGGAAATTTTATAAATCTGGAAAAATCAGAGAATTTAACGTATTTTGACCATGCTTTACTCTTTTCATTTTTTTTTTAAGGAAAAGAAAATCAACAAAAAATTTGTGATCGCCTTATTATGATCACGGTTACTTATTGGTCTAATACTTTTTCTTTCTGGATTAAACACCGCAACATTCCAAATCATTGGTTGCAAAAACTGTCTCGATTGATGTTTGTCGTCGAATTGATTTTTCATATCCTGCCTATGTATGTGTTTTACTTTTCCTTCTTCAGCATTCATATTTATATTGAAATCACCGTCAAGCCAGTCATTATAGGTTAATAATAAAAAGAACATAAATATATTTTAAATTATTATTAAGTAAATAAATGCCTGCTAGTGAAATTAAAAAAGAAAAACAGCAGCGGTTGCCATAGCAAAGCTTGCAATGACGACGCATGTGCACTGTATAATCCAAACCAAGACCCAGTTTGCCAATGGGTAATAAAAAGAAACTTCAAAACGAAACAGTTCATTTTACAAGGTTGTTGTCACTTAAATTGTTGGAATTAAAATTTTTAAAAACAACTTTATCATTTCATTTTCTTGGTAAGAAATAAATGCCTGAATAGTTGCATATTTATTATCAACCACCTCACTCTCAAAGTGCAAAGACTCCATGTTTGGTGTAAAACTGGTCCAACGCCAACTGCATCGTATGCATAAGGTATTTAGATCAGATCTGAAATAAACTCGAATGAACATAGTAGTTAGTAGAATTTTTTGTCCCCGTTCGTATTCATGAAAACATCACTTAATAAAACGATTAATATCGCGTTCAATAATTGTGTTAAAAAAACCATCCTTTTTTTATTTATTTAAAAGACTTATTTGCATTGCAGAGTAGATGTTGCCAATTAAAGTCTGAAGAAATGTGCAACTTCCTGTGTAAAATCAAAAGGGAATTTTTATAGTATTTTATTTTAATTTTATCCCTTAAAAATGCCACAAAAAAAAGTCTGTTTTTGTCATCTTTCTTTGTATTGGCTGCCATTTAGTGAAAAAAAAATTACATTTTATGTGATTTTCATTTATTCCAACTAGAGACTCGTACATAATCGTTAATTTTTGATCTCCATTTCAGATTATACAGTATGGAGATACACGTCTATCGGTGTATGGCATGCAATTATTTTTATATGTTAATTTATAAATATTTTGGGCTAGGATTTTGTATTGTTGCTGAAAGATGTGACTAATAAAGCCCTCAGCCGATAGAGATGAACCGGGTTCGAATTCCAGCGACGGCTGGATGATATCATATTTGCACCCGGCTCACAATGACTTCAGTGCTGACGTAAAATATCCTTAGTGGTAGACGGATCATGTGTTAGTTCCCTAGTCATTTGGCTAACCGTGAGAGGTTTTCGGCATTTTCTTTTCCCTGTAACGCAAATACGGGTTTGTTCCATCAAAAAGTCCTCCACGATTGTAAATTTCTCCCAATACTTGATCCAGGAGTTCCCTTGTCAACTGGATTGGGTTAAAAATTTACAAGGCCTCGAGTATTTAGTTCTAAAGAACTTTTCCTGCGGTTTCTCAATGTAACCTATTTTGGCCCATTGTGGGCACACGAATTTGTCAATAAAAATTTCTTTTGGTACGATTGTTTAGAATATTAAACTATATTTTCTGGTCGAGTTTGAAAATTATAAATTAATATTACGGGGTGATGCGTAGCGTCGGAGCCGAAATTTATCCGTTTTTTAGCTATTCGCTCTTACCAAAAGATAAAATGAAATGAATAATATTTTTTTTAAAAATTAACCTTTGGCCGAGATTGAACTCCGGGCCCTTTGGACTACAAATTTCTTTGGTAACTAGCCCGCGGCGCTACTGACCCTGACTCACACGCTGTTTCCCCGAATATTATACCTGAAGAGCTTCTCTGAGGTTTTTCAACGGAACCCATTTTTGTCCATTGTGGCTCAACATCATAATACATAACATTATATTAACATTGCATATTATATTATAATACAGTATTAGGAATTATTACAATGTTAGGAATATCTCAGAACTTCTCAATGTTCTGTGTCTAAAAAGACATGTTTTTTGAACATGCAATGCATTAGTTACTCTCAGCGAACAATCCTATTCGGTAAATGCTACCTTTGATAAACACATTTACTTGTAGCTCTTTGTCGATCCAATTTCGCCTTTATTTATTTCAAACTTGCGCAAGATTCGTAAATTCCTTAAGTGATAGGAAAATAAGGTGTATCTTAAAAACGTTGTATTCAGTCAGGGCTAAAGAGAATAGAAGGGCTGGTTCACTCCTTTGAAGAAACTCTAGCCGCGCCAATCCTCCGATTTTCTCTAGTGACGTCACTTTGGCGCAAAGCTCGCACTTTTACTTCAAGAACAGAACGTTCGGCCTTACTAGCTCTTACTAATATTGGAGCATTTCTTTTTGTGACATATTCTAAGACATTTGTTATTTTCTATAATGACTTTCCTCAGTTTTTGCAGGGAATTTACAAAAATTTAAAACTATTAACGAAATGCCAGTTTGCGCGATTACAACTTGCAAAAATTATGATAGAAAAACAAAAGGAAAAAATATAATTTTCCGCGTATTCCCTAAAGTAAATGAACAACTATGTAAAAAATGGATTCCGAAACGACACAGTTAATATGAAACAGCAACACGTTTTTTCTATCGTTAAGAACTTTTATAAAAATTCATTATCTAAATAGAAACTGCCTCGTTACTTCAAGATGAAAGGCAGGTGAAAACAATTAAAAAATGGATAAATTCAAAGAAAATTAAAACGTAAATAAAAAGTATAAATAAAATATATAGTGTAGAGTTGAAATTCTCCTAATTTCATAACATATTTTTTAATGAAGTTATTCTAAATATTTATGATTTTTTTTAAAAATTATATTCTCTTAAATTTAAATATCTATAAATTATATCATCTTAAATTCAAACATCTATAAACAATTGTAAAATTTCTAATGTCATTATGAACCTAAATTATTATTTTGTTTCAGTAATGAGCTTTTAAGGTTGATGTTTCCTAATGATTAAGTATGAACAAATTGCTATTAACGGCATATTTTAAAATCAGGCATTCTAAATTTAACTCAACTTATTGTTATAAAAGAATATGTAGATAAAAAAAAGTCTCGATATATGCTTTAATTTTTCTTAATAATTAAAGTTAAAACTGAACTTTTTAAAATAAAGTATTTATAGTGTCATTTTCGCCAACTAGTAAAATATTTTTATAAGTTTAAAATGGTATTTTTTTAATATAATGGCCAAGAAAGTTTTTATGAACGGAAATAATGTGTTAATTACGTAAAGTTTGAAAGCTAATAACCAGAAAAAGTCTAACTTATTTTTACAAAGAGAACGACGCAAAGTTATCATAATATCTTTGCTTGCGAACTCCGAGATCTGTGGACACAGTGACGTCATGAGGAGGGAAATCGTAGCTTCAGCTCTAAGAGCGGAGTGAACTAGCCCTTCTATTCTCTTTAGTCCTGGTATTCAGTACACACTTAATATATTTAAATAAATATATCTAGTCTCGAAATGAGCAACAACTAATTTTTAATTTTAAGAAGAAAAAAATTATCGAAATAAATGCATGCTTGTCACCTCGTTCTACATTTTTCTTCTTCTTTTTTTTTTTTTTATTTGTAATAAACTCACTTCCTATAGCGTCTCTTTAACACTAGGTTTACGGGAAGCGTCATTTTGACGCATTTCGAGTTTAATAAGGAAAATGACAAAACTCGTTTGCATTTTTATTTTATCTCTTGTAATGACTTTTATCCCTTGATCGAGGTAATTAAATATTGAAGTCTGTTTTCTTCAAAAGCGTTGAAATATTGAAATTCTCTTTGTGGCATACCTATTTCTACGGATATGCGTCATTTTGACGCGATCCTAATGCAGACAAAATTTTGAGTAAACATGCAAACATTACACCAATAATAAACAATACATTACAATACAATACATTACAATACAGTACATAACATTACAATACAATATTATCTTACAATACATTGTATTACAATATTAAACAATACATTACAATACAATACATAACATTAGAATACAATATTACATTACAATATTAAACAATACATTACAAACAATATATTACAAAACAATGAGCCTATTTTGATAAAATAGGCTCATTTATAAAAAAAATTACGAATACATTTTAAAATTAAAGACTTGAAAATTATTAATGATTTATCAAAAAACTCATTGTATGAATAAAGAAATATCAGTAAAAGTTGTAGTATAGTATTATTTCTTAAATAAATTTAAAATAATCAAAAAATATCAGCTGAACATAAGATATACTTTGGAGTAAAATGGATGGTAGCATAATTCGCTAATATAATTTTACTTACTATTTCTGTATTGTAAGTATATAATGCATGGAATTACATTATAAAACTACTATTCTATGTTTTACTGTTTCAAGACAAAACATAAAAATAATCAAAATTATATATCCGAATTATTCTACTACCATCCAAATCTTCCTCTTGCTTACTCCAAAAAATTAAAAGCATTACAAGATAATATCTGAAAATACAAAATCTAATGTTATTAAAACTAATACAAAATAATATTATAGCGAACGCTAGATAATATTAGTGTTGCATAGAATCTAATATTAAATAATGGATAGCAAACAGTGAACTCTTGTATCTTTCTAATATTAGAAGTTGTGCAAGATAACGTTAGATTTTACCGGTTTTCTGATATTGTCTAATATTAGGTGCAACTTGGGCTGATTTATTGCTAAGATTTATCTTGCAGAAACAATGAAGCTCGGTCTACCATAATATATTATAAATAAGTATGAAGCAATTCATATTACTTTTATAAAGTTTAAGTCAGTGATTCCCAAAATGGTCTATATCGACCGCCAGGTGTCGACGATAACCTGCAAGTGGTCCATGTCAAATAAAAAAAAATTGGGAGACAACGATAGTGGATCTCATATAAGCAGATCGTGACTTTTTATTTTGGTATTTCATGAATGGAATAATCAACATACTACCTTATAATATAAAGACATATATCTATCTACATAATTTATAAAAGTAGCTATGAAGTATAAATTTTATTAAAATGTAAGTTATTATTATAAATTGTTAATATAATGAAGTATTATAAACTAGCAGTTGCTCTCCCGCGTACGTTTTTATTTTCTCTGCGTGTAAGGTTTTATTTTGTAACAAAAAAGTAATTTTCAGCGGTAAATCGTAGCCTAACCTGTGTCAACTCTTTAGCTGGCTAGACTTTCACATTTATCTGTGCACAAGATCACGGAGATTTGTTGCATAGTTTTTACGTGAAAACGTAATAAACAGACCGACAATACACTACTACGTTTCGTATACAAACTTATTTCTGCAATTATAATATTAGTAGCTGAGTACGTTTTTTTTAGTGGAATTATTTTATTCCATTTACATATTAATTAAATTAGTTTGAATTGAATTAATAAATGTATAAAATTAACATGTGTTTTTTCACAATACACTTCACAACAGTTATAAATTTAAATCTTTCATAGTGAGTAGCACTATACCAGCCAACCAAAATACATTTGAAGTTGATGAATTTACAAAAAAATCAAGCGGGTGTCTATCCAAAACGGAAAAACATGGCAAGGGGTCTTCGAGACAAAAAGTTCAGGAACCACTGGTCTAGATCTTCCTATAATATCAAGATCATCTGCATAAGCATGAATTTGGGTAGATCTTCGAATCGGAGAGTTCGTTGTGCAATTTAACTCTGCGCTTGAGATTTTTCTTAGTGTTGCCTTTGTCAAGTTAATAAGCTTCAGGGGCAGGGCCGGATTAAGACCTCTTGAGACCCTAAGCACTGAAAATATTTTGGTGCTCCCCCCTCTAACAATTAAAATATATCTAGTATTAAGTCACGGGTTAAGTCAAAATATAAAATCAAAATTTTTTGTAAAAAAAAAGTATTTATTCAAATTAAATATAAAAAAAATTAAATATAATCAATTGAAAACTTTTCAATTAATATAAAAAAAAATAACTTATGTTTGTGTGCATGTACAATGTGCAAAAAAGCAAACACTATGAATAACTTATGATCGAAAGTTTGAACTTTTATATATAAGACTCAAAATACTTTAAATTAAAAAAACAGACAAGTACTTTTTCTAAAAAAAGCAACCTTTTTCTTTCCAATTGATTCGAATTCTTGACTCTCGAAATAAATAGCCATATCTCGAGAATTTTTCAAACGAACTAAAACATTTTAGCACACAATAATAAAATTCATTTACCTAAAAATAGTTCCTTGTAAAAATAATTTTTAAGAAGTATTAATCATTTTATATTATTTTATTTATTAAGAGAATAGTCGAAGGAACTTTAAACTGAAAATTTAACAAATGTCATTTTGAATGACAAAATACAAAATTTAATGAGTACTAAATCAATCAAATAAACCTTAATTATTCAATTTTAAAAAAGTTATATATTTAACATTAAATTTCTCAAGAACTTTTCGACAGATTTCGTTCAAATTTTATATTTTACCATTTAAATTAATATTCCTTAAAATTATATAAAAATTTGTATATTTTTAAATTCAAAATTGTTCCGACCATTAATAATAAATAATTAAAAAAAACTATTTTTTACAGGGAATTATTTTTAGGTTAATGAATTTTATTATTAGGTGCAAAATTTTTTCAATTCGTTTCAAAAGTTCTCGAGACATGGCGAAATGCATGAAAACTGCAATTGAATAAAAGAGTCCAAACTTTCAACCTAAAAAAACTTTTGAGATCTTAATTTCCATATTGTGAATAAATACTTCCTCTACCATCAATATTTTGAGAGGCAAATATCCAAATTCAACAGCAACAACATTTATATATGTAGGTAGAGGAAGCACGTTTGCCTGATTTAAAAACTTAAAAAAATATCTTCTGCACCAACTAATTAGCATATTTTAAGTTTGGCCCTCAAACCATTTAGATTGAGATCTAGTAAGTTAAAATCCGATCATTAAATCAAGAGTTATTCAGGTTTTTTACTTTTTTTTATTTTACGCACTGTATATAATACAGAATAACTTTTACAAATAATAATGCTTTTCATTATTCCTTTTTCCTTATTAAACCTAATATATTAATAATGATAGGAGGAGGAATGAGGGGAAAAATAGTGATGAGTAATTTTATAAATGCAACTATTATCTTTAATGATCCGATAAAATCTGGATTAAAAATCAGAAATGAACTTATTTCATAATAACAACTCACTCTAAATTGCATCTGTGGAAAACAGAACTAATTATCTAATAGAATTATTACTACAGTGGTACCTCGAGATACGAGTGCCCCAACATACGAGTTATTTGAGATACGAGCTGTCGAGGGAGCGAAATTTTGTTTTGAGATACGAGCGACATTTGAGATACGAGGAGCGGCCGTGCAAGCCCTTCTCGTCCTCGACAATACTCCTGCTCACCCACCGAACCTCGAACATGACATCCTCAAAGAGTTCAAGTTTATAAAGGTTCTCTAGCTACCACCTACCACCACTCCTATCCTGCAGCCCATGGATCAGCAGGTGATTTCTAATTTTAAAAAGATGTACACTAAATACCTGTTCCGGCGCTGCTTTGAGGTGACAGAGAACACAAACCTTACCCTTCGAGAGTACTGGAAGGACCACTTTAACACTGTGATATGCCTCAGAATTATAGATCAAGCCTGGCTGAGTGTTACAACAAGGACCTTGAACTCTGCATGAAAGCTGTAGCCTGAGTGAGTCTGTAGCCGAAAATTGTACTGTCGCCCGAGTCTGTAGCTTCGAAGGATTCGAACCTGAAGTGCCAATAGAGAAGGAAATTGTGTCTCTGGGAAAATCCATGGATCTGGTTATGGGTGAGAGAGACGTGAGCACTTTCAGGAACTGACGACCGAAGAATTACAAGAGTTACAGTCGCAGCAGCATTCGGGGGTTCTGCCAGAAAATGGTTTCAAGGAAGAGCCAGAGGTGGAGGAGGCTATCTTTACAAGTGAGATAAAAGAGTTCTTGGGAATGTGGGAGAGAATTTCACAGTTCGTGGTAAAGAAACACCCCGAAAACTTGTAACTGGTCGTACATCGGAGCTATTTAATGACACTTGCCTGACTCATTTCTGCAGCATTCTGAAAAGGAGGAGGAAACAAACCTTCATGGACAGTTTTTTTTTAATCCGGCTAAAAAAGCGAAGACCAAAGAAGAGAAATGCAGTGACTAAAATTAAGCACACAGTAGCATTTAAGTTGTGTGTAAGTTGCATTTAAGTGAACAAAATACAAATATGTATGTGCACTTAATAAAACCAGTTTTTTTTTTTTTTTTGCTTTACATTCTCCTTTATTATGTTTTTATACAATATTTGTCATTTATAAATACATTTTTCTTATTCAAAAACACGTAACAAAAACAATTGGGGGTAGCATTTTTGGGGCTGGAATGGATTAATGGCATTTCAATTAATTTCAATGGGGAAAATTGCAGGTATCACTGTATTTTGTTTTATATTTTGAACATTCTCGTAGTTAGTTGACCTGTCAAAGTCAAAGGTACAGAAGAGCTTAAGAGCAATAAATTACTATCTATAAAATCTTAATTCGACTAGTAAAAAATGACCTTTTAGAAAAAATGATAGAAATCACTTAAAACTACTGCATTAAACCTGTACTTGAAATTCTCATAAGTGATAGCAGAAACTTAGGTCTGAAAAAGCTGTTACAGTAAATAAACACTCCCTCCTCAATAAGTAAATAAAGGCATAAACAAAATACTTTAAATAACTATAAATTCAATGATCAGATTTTCATTTACAAATTCAGAACAATGAATATAATATAAAAACTGAACTTAAATAATATACAGTAGAAAATAACAGACCATCATTTTTATTTTATTCACTTTTTTTTGTGTTACGATATTTTTTATTCCTGTATGCATACGCGTACATAATCCCACATAAGTTTTATCGAAAATAATTTGAGGTTTGGAAAAATATAATCATAAATGTAAATAATCATATGTATGTAATTTTATTAAACCAATATTTATCTTAAACCAACTAAAATCTACTTTGCCTACTAAAATTTTATGTACTAAATATTTTACATATTCTTTACAACATTTAAGACGCTTATTTGTTGAATTTGAAGAACACAGAGAAAATTAAACTTGAACAGCTGTGTTCCTCTTCCTTACATTTGATTTGTCGATCACAAAAGTTCAGCATTTCTGTGCAGAAAAAAGCACCATCCCTGCTTATCTTTATGGAAAACTCCCTGAATAGGGAATGACCCCAGTTACTCCCACCAGACACATACCTTATGACTATGTTTTGGTTTCATAGCCACGCATTTGTTTTAAAGGTAAAGGAAATGCTTATTTTTCAACCTAACAATTTGGGAAACTAGAACAGCTATAGCGAGAAGAAATTTTAACAATCCTTACAGGACTTTTTTACTGGAAATTTCTTTCCTCCAGATTCATTAAATTGTGGGTCGAGATTTTGATTGAGGGTTCTAAAAACGTTAGAAATTTTGATGCTTTAACAACTTTATCAAATACTTTTACAAAATGTATTTGAATATATTTGTATTGCAACAGTTTCTCTCTTACATGATTTGCGCAAGGCTTATATAAGGGTCTAAATTCTCATAACTATTATGGAGTCCCCTAACCAAACATTTTATATACCCGAATAAAACTCGTGGTCATAAAATTACTGAAAAGTGCTAAACATAAAGGGGATGTTCCTAAAAGGTGTGGGTGTTCTAACTCTACTTAGAAAACTAAAATCTACCGTATTTAGCAATCAATTTGTTCTTAAAGTTCTTTTTCCTATTTCAGGTATTAAAGTCTCAACATTGCCCTAGTAGATCCGTAAATATTAATCTAGTCCACTCAAGATGACCATAATGACGTCGCCATCCTTTCATTCAGAAGCATTCAGAAAAAGGTTATGTTCAGATTTCTGTTACCCAGAATTTTCCAAGACTTGGCTTTCTTCAAAAATATAAATGTCAATTAAGAACTGGCCAGCGTGTTATCAATATAAATTAAAAGTATGCATCAACAGGTTACTTAAACTTGTCGGAATATTATTCTATAATATAATTACTTCATATTTAATGGTTCTAAACTTAATTCGATAACGAAGTATGGTAACTTTTTCCTAAAAGAACAAAATTAAACTCATTAAGTTATATTAGACCTGTGCGTCAATAATTAATCTTTCTAGATTTCTTAATTGTTCTATATTTTCTATATTCAAATTAATGTTTAACTCGGAACGCCTGCTTTATTCTTAAAGCTGTTTATTTTTTATAAAAATTTTAAATTGCTTAATCAAAATATTTAAATATTAATATCTTTAACTTGCGTTAATCATGTAATTATTCGTGTAATTTTTGGTTGTTCATTCAAACCTTAAAATTTTTTCAACAAAATTATTTTAAATGCTTAACCCTGAAGCTGCAAAATTAGACTAATTTATTTTCGTATAATGAAACTATTTAAATTTGAAATGAACCCATTTTATACACCCGTTTAAACAAAATCTCATAGCTGGCAACAACTTTCACTTTAAATTTAGAAAGTAAACGTAAGAAAAGCTTCAATTAACTTTAGCTTCGACAAAGCATGTTTTGATTTATTGGTGTCAGTTTTCCCTACATTTCATGGAGCTACAGCTATTTACTACATTATTTCTTTGTCTTAATAAAACAACGTATTGAATCTATAATTGATTAAAGTGATATACAAATGAATTGGAGGCCTTGGGAAGTATTTTTTCCCATTATATTAATTTTAACACTGTTTTTCAACTAATGGGTCTGTCATTAGCTGAAAACTTCAAAACACCAATTCAAGGTTTTGTTTACTTATATATTTGTAACAGTAAAAGTTTACTTTTTATCAGGAAGAGAAGTAAGCAAAATGTATTCCCAAAAATATTAGCTCAACATAAATTGATAATATTTGGAATAAAAAGATGAAAGGATGCAATGATTATACAATAATCGGGGAAATAATGGTTTTATTTAAATTTGCAGCACATTCTTGAAAATTTGTATTCGTTTCGCAAAAATATTTTAGAGTAAGTCGTAACTCTATAATTACTCAAAAGTGTTTAGTACGAGAAGAGATAGTACATTTGCTGCATTCAAACTGCGTAACTTTTGAAACTACATTGAACTTGTACGTTATAAATTATTAAATCATTTTAGTCTTTTATTGAATTAAATTTTTAAAGAGTCCAGAAGTTCGCAGAGGTTAAAATAAATATTGTCCATCAAATGTAAGCTTTTAACTTTTCACTAGAGTTCCGAATTTTCTTTAAGTGAATTTTTATAAATAATTATAGTGAATATTATTTCAAATCAAACTGATTTATTCCGGATAAATTTTTCACTAGAAAATAGTTGAATCATCATACTCTAAGATCAATAGTTTCTTTCGTAGCGAAATTCCTCAGAACAAGAACCATTACTGCCTACAATTATTAAAAAAAAAATCAATGATTTAAGCTTTAGATGTATCTAGCTTTATGATAAATATATCTAGTTTTATAATAAATGATTAATCATAATTTAGTTTAATTAAATACAGCTATAGTTAGATATATTTCAGTGAATATTTATGATCATGTTAGAAATATGATATAGTAGAATTAAGTTAGATTTTTAGGTTCATAATTGTTAAAATATCAATGGGCAAGTTTTAAGTAAGTTGTTGCTTCATTCAGGAATTTTGCTACTTTAACAGTTTCTTACTAATTTCTAACTAAAACTGACACTCTAAGAAAACTTGGCTCAGAAGATTTCAATAGCGTAATATAAGTTACGCGTAAGAGACTCAAAATAAAACTTTTCATAATAAATAGTGGTTATAAAACTGAATTTTTTTTTTACAGAAAAAAAAAAAATTCTAGAAATTTGTCTCAGGAATATTGAGAGAATTTATCAGTAAAAGGTCAAGTATTTTAGCCATTTCAAAAGATCTCTCATTAAATCAACTCGTGGTTCTAAAATAATGAGTAATGATTCATGATTTTTTTTAAGACAAAATTGCTTTGAAATTTCTTCCGACCGATATCAAAATACATAAAATTAGACTGCAAATTATTGTGTTTAAAAGTTATTTGTATTAAATAATTTCTAAAGCGATTGAGCACTATTTAGTAAAACTTAAATTTGAAATAAACTTCTACCTGATATAATATTGTCTGTTAGAACAAATGCATAACTAAGTAGCGGTGAAGGGTAACTTTCCCGAATCTCAATTTTACATTCCCTAAATTTGTGAGATTAAAATAGTTAGCTTAAAATTCCTACAAGTTTTAAGATGGGAAGTTTCTATCACACCAAAAATAAAAATTTTTGGTACCTTTTTATATGTTGAAAAGTTTCAATGTTAAGCTTCGTAGTCTTGTAAATTTTGAACCCTCAGAAGACAAGGGAACTCCTGGATCAAGCATTAGGACAGACTAGCCTTCGTGGAGTGAGTTTTGATGGAACTAATCCGCATTTGCGTCACATGGAGAGGAAAACCTTCTACAGTTAGCCCGACGGCAAAGGAAATTCAAACCCATGATTAGTCTACAACTGAAGATATTTTACGCAGACACTGTGGTCGGTCAAGTTAATCTATTTTTTTTAAACAAATATTCAGTTTTGAGCTTATTTTAAAAGAACCAAAAAGATTCTTCAGACATCATGGTGACCTGGTATTAACGATTCCCAGTTACTGACAAATTTCTTAAATTTCTATTTAAATACTGGAATTTTTATCGAATCTGAACTAGAATATGCATTTCTAGAACAATGAAATCCTTTAAAACCTGTTCAACCAGTTCATTCGCCCTTGAGCGCTTATCCTCTTGTCACTCATTTATGCCGCCAACATAATTTTTTAAACCACTTAGGTTCGAATCGTGTTGCGAGAAGAGATTCACCGGAAGCAGCTTATGAAATATGGGATACGCTGTTCAAACAGCAGAAAAAAGCGTGCACGCATGGATCGGAAGTTTCGAAACTCCTGAGGGAATGTGGGGCACGAAAAGGGAGTGGTAGACGACCGTTCTGCTTTCTCTTTGTGTTTCTTTACTCTTTCAGCCGTTTCGGAACTCTTCGGTTCATTCATGCAAGCTTCTGCTGTGGAACAGTGTCCTCATACTGTGTAGAGTGCTTATGGTAATTCTCATTACTTGCAATATATTCGCATTAGTGCAGTTTTAGAAGAGCTGTAATTATTTATCGATATTTGGCATCGTCAGCCAAATATAAATTTAAAGAAAAACTCGTAAGTTAATAGTAGTTTATAAAAAGCAAGTTTGTCTGTTTGGTTTTAAACTATATCAAATTCAAGGACTTTCCTTTTCCATAAAACAAATGCGGGTTAGTTTCAAAGTATGAATGACTAGTATGAATTTCTACGAAAAGAAAATATTTTACATAATTTAAGTATGTTACGAGGAAAAGTTAATCATTGTTGAAGGTATAGCTTAGAGAGAATAATATTTTCATAAATTCGAAAAGTAAAACTACTTACTATCGATCTTATAACTTTTCAAAATATTTAAGACCCAGTAATTCTTAAAGTAATTCTATTTTCAAAAATTGAAGAATAACTTGATTCTTTTAAAATTTCGTCAAAAAAAAGGTTCCCTATTAATAAATCAACCATACCAATAAGATAACTGAATTTTCGCGAACTAGTTCCCCAAAAAATGTTCTAGAGTACTTAAGGCTAGTTAATTTCCTTTCGGAATAAACTTTAATCCCTGAAGAATACTATGTATTAAATGCGGGAGATTATTTTTATTAATCTGCGAGAAATTTTATTAAATATTAATCCCAAATTAGGCTTTAAAAAATTGAAGCAAAACGGACGCTTAATTAAAACTACCTTAAAAAGTTTGCTTTTCTAGTAGGTATAGTTTGAACCATATTACCAACTAATTTAGGGCCGTTGTAGGACCAAAACTCATAAAATAACCAAAGGAGTCGATATATATCTTCAGCTATTATTCAGCCTAGATAAGGTGGAATAGTTATCAACCTTTGGGTGAATCGTTAACAAAATTTTGATCCCTTTGAGGTAAAACTCATGGAGGATTATCTGATCGAGATTTTAATTTAATGCAAATAAAATTAAAAAATTTTAAAAAGCCATCAAGATCTCTATCTAATATATTTAAATATATATACAATATTTAGATACTGCTATACAACTAAAAATGTGTTAGAAATTTAAGGTACAGTACTATAGTAGGAAAATTATGTACTAGAGTGTGTGAGGTGATTTCATTCTGTACAAAACTAATCTTTAAAGTGAAAAATTAAAGTGAAATTTTCAATAATCTTTTAAATGCTTTTTAACAAAAATGCACAACTCTTCCGATGAAATCCTAAATTTTAAATTGGAAAAATATTGAAAATTGCAGTAAACACTTTAACTTATACCTTCCAATTAAAGTAAGAATAGGTTTAATTTAGAAAGATAAACTGTTCCTCGCCAAAGGTAATTTTGCATAGGGTTACATGAAAATAATCATGATTAAATTTATGAAATATATTAAAGTTCAGATATTTTCGACCATGACAAACTATTAAGCTATCGATTATACACAATAAAGTTAAAATAAAAAGTTGCAGTTCAGAATAAATTTGCCTAAATAAACTCAAAGATATTTGCAATTTTTTTAAAAAACCACGTAAAATTCCGTATCAAATATATAGATTTTTTGGTGTTTCTGCAATACACTGAAATTTACTGAAGTGTACGCGATGCATTTTTTCTGCTTGCAAGTATGAATCGGAAGTTTTGTAATTGCTGGAAGAATGTGAGGCAAGAATTGGAAGATCCTATTTCGTACTCTTTCAGCAGTTTCGGAACTTCATTCATGGAAGCTTCTGTAGTAGTGCAGCGTATTCTGATAAATCTCAGTGACATTAATAACTATAGTAGTTTAAATGAAATCTCTTAAATGTTAGCATAAGATGTCACTTAAACTTTATAATCTTGGGTTCATTTCGAAAATTTAAGATACTTTAAAACAAAATAAAATAGCAAATTACTTGACAAATAGCGACAAATTATATCTAGTGTTAAAGCGTAAAATATGCTTTAATTTTAACAATTTACCTATTACCTTAATACAACTCTTTATGCATGTTTCATATAAAAATTAAGCTTTATTAAATCTGCCTGCAATTGAGAATTTAAATATTTAACTTCTAAAATTGTTTCCGTAACCTGTAATATTTTTTAGAAGTTGATTGAGTTGATTCCTTTATTGTTAAAATTATAAATTATATTCTTTTACTCAAGCTTTGCTTCCATACTTGTGTATCATTTTATTGAATTGTCAATTTTGAAATAAACTATGTATTCATCCGCTATTGTTCCCAGATGCAAAACCTTCACACTGCTGCCTAAGAGCACGATTATATGTAACAAAGCACGTAAACATATTTTTTTGAAATAATTATACTAATAAAATTTTAATGAATATTCATAAACTTGTACATAATTGCTTTTCGAGATGGTAGTCAAGATTTGCATCTGGACATTTGGGAATAATATAAGCTGTAATAGAAATTGTTATCATATGTTGTAGCAGTTTGTTTTAAGTTAATATTTAGACCATCTCTTGTACAAATACGTTGTTTTATTAAATGTCAAACATTTCATGTAAATATCTCGAATAAATTTGTAATTTCGAAATTATATTTAGTGTTATTACAATATTACTTCTATATGGTAGGCCGTTCAAATATTATAAAAGCAAAAAAAAAAAAAAAACTTTATTGAAATTTAACAAATTACTATTGAAAAAGGCGAAATTTTCAAAACATCAAAACTTATTTGATTGCCCCGTGAAACTTGCAATAATCATCTTTCACTCGGCAATGTTGGCATATTTACAAAATTCGTCAAATTTTTCAGCTTAAACATTAATTTGTAACGCCTAATGGACACGGGTTAACTTGATCGTTTACAAGAATGAGTATTAAAGGTAATGATTACGGAGCATTTGTAATAATTGTGAAGACTTATGCTAAATCAAAATAAGAAACTGCGTCAAAACAACAAACTCAAACGTCTATCTGACACAATTTAAAGAAAGAAGTCTTTTAATTTATACTAAACCTAAACCCATGACTTTTTATAATGCAATTTCTTTTGCTATATGTATTTTAAAACATCAAAACATTTATTTCAATGCAAATTAAAAAAAAAAATAATAATAAATATTATTTCTGACATAAATTCGTGATTTCTTAGAGTAATTTTTAAGGGCATTTGTCATCTCTGAAGCTATTTAAAAGGATTTTTTAGATTTTCAAAATCAGCCTTTATAGCAATGGAAATTTTCTTTGTCAATTATCTTTTCATGAATATTTATAAATATATTGATTGAGCATGAAATAGGCTCCAGTTCCTCAATATGCCCATAATACTTTAAATGCTTTTTTTTAATAAACATTTAAATCACTAGTTAATTATCAGATCTGACAATTATTTATTAATATTAAATTTAAATTAAGATTCATTTTTTAATGATAACATTTCTTTTAAACTATTTGCTCTTCTAGAAGAATCAATCTCGTAGAAGAAAATTAAGAAAGGAATTAACACTAAATATACTAACACTCAATATATACTATTTCTACCATAGTCAGTCAAATAACAGGGCATTATGTTACTTGATTGAATGTATGAAATATGGATGTTAGGAAGGAAATAAACTAAAAAACCTTTATTATAATTAAACAAAATTGTATATCTTAATTTTTATGCATTACGAACCCAAAGAATAAGAATTTTTTATTCATTGCTCAACGCATTTCTTACATATACAGGGTGTTTCCACTGTACATTTTCCGCAAACATTATTATTATTTCGATGATTCTAATAATTATAAGAATATATAAAACTTAAAATTCTTATAATTATTCTTATAATTAATATTATTTATTCTAAGAACTTGTGCTGTCTTGATTGTTTCGACATTTTTCTGGATAAAAACTAACAATTAGTTAGAAATGAAGTAAAGCTATCAAAATAAAATATAATCTACTTACCAGAACATTTAGTTTTTGTCACTTTTTCTGACACAAAAATGCCAATCTAAAATTTTAGGTACTTTCTTGAAATTTGAATTCACAGTTATTCTGATTGAACCGACTAAGCAACACTGATTGCAGAAATGTGAAACTCATCGAATGCTATACGTTGAACACGTATTAAATCGTAATTTCTGATCCAATAACCTTATAAAGCAATAAATTGTTCTCCTGGTCAAATGACCGGTTGTAGTAAAAATTGGTATACGACACGTATTATTCGAAACAAACAAAATACGAAAAAATAACAATAGAATATTAACTGTGTATAATTGTAAGAAAAATTTATGAAGTTAAATGTGCAAAAACGATAAGATGATAAGCTCAGTTTCGATGCAAAAGTTCTTAAACGGTCATTTGACCGGATATCGTATGTTTAGTGTTAAGTAGAAAACTATACAAAATGTAAAATAGATTTATTAAGTTTACATTTCTGAAATTCAATACACAATTTATGTGGAACTCAAATAATTGCTTTAATATTTTTTTATGTGCAGTGCCACCGTCTTGGGTCCATATCCCACGTGACGTCGATGCTTTGAGTGGAAATGCAATCACATTGGACTGTATAGGTCAGGGTACTCCAAAACCTGTTACAACTTGGTTCAAGAAACAAGGTACTTATTTCGTCACTTAATTTTACTTATTGATTCATTTCTCATTAATTTATATTTTAGCATATAAAGACGTTTAAGCACTCTGTTTTAGATATGTGCAATTAACTTAAAAATCACAAACGAAATTTAAGAATTAGCAATAAAATTAGCTAAGCTAAAAACTTCATTGTATTTACTTGATAAAAATATCAAAATTTGTATATTTGATTAAAATTATCCAGTCTCGTTTTCACTTTACTTTAATAAGTTTTCCTTAAAAATCACCAATTTTTTATAAATGTTCACCTTATGGTGAAATATTTTACTGGTTCTAAAAACCTGTAACATTTGAGTTTCTTTTTTTAAAATTTATTTTCGATATCCAAATAATTTGTTCCACAATTATCTTTTATGAACAACATTAAATTGTGAAATTTTATTGATATAAGCTGCAAAAATCCTTCAATAATAAGAAAAAATACTTCATATATGATTGCATTGAAATTGCGTGTTGAGTATTCCGTAATGATCATCCTTGATGTAGATTTTTCTTTTGAATCCTTGTCAAAATCTATATAATAGTTAAAAGTACATTAAAGGATCAAAAGTTTATTCTGACTGCCTGTAGCAACAAGGAGGTGATTATTAGTAGAAAGCCTCCAAGTTTCATCAGTCAGCCAAACTAATTTTGATGCTATACTCTCTCTCTTCCCTCACTAGTGATTCAATAGATTTCGTTCCCTCTTGTAGTTTAATCAGAGAATTTTTTCGGTGTACAGTTTTTTATCTTCATTTTCTATCAAAGATTCTGAAAATATGAGTTTAAGATGGTCAATATGAAACTTTCAGCGTACTCATTAAAATGTCACAATATGCCTAAATTTGGTAATTTACTGTATTTTTTTTCTTTTTAAATAAGGTGAGAGTTCGGAGTTTGTACCCATTAACCATTCAAGTATGGCATCCAATGGAAGTCTGCTGTTGATAAAGCCTTTTGTAGTAGTGAAAGAAATAAATGTAACGTTTCGAATAGTATTGGAAGTTCCCTTACGAAGGACTGTTGCTGTTAAAGTAATTGGTACGTAAACGGTAACAATTCTGGTAAAGCCTTTATGCTCTATCTAAAGCCTTTTGTAGTACAGTTGTGAAAGAAATAAATGTAACGTTTCGAATAGTATTGGAAGTTCCCTTACGAAGACTGTTGCTGTTAAAGTAATTGGTACGTAAACGGTAACAATTCTGGGTAAGAGCCTTTATGCTCTATCTAAAGCCTTTTGTAGTACAGTGTGAAAGAAATAAATGTAACGTTTCGAATAGTATTGGAAGTTCCCTTACGAAGACTGTTGCTGTTAAAGTAATTGGTACGTAAACGGTAACAATTCTGGTAAAGCCTTTATGCTCTATCTAAAGCCTTTTGTAGTACAGTGTGAAAGAAATAAATGTAACGTTTCGAATAGTATTGGAAGTTCCCTTACGAAGACTGTTGCTGTTAAAGTAATTGGTACGTAAACGGTAACAATTCTGGTAAAGCCTTTATGCTCTATCTAAAGCCTTTTGTAGTACAGTGTGAAAGAAATAAATGTAACGTTTCGAATAGTATTGGAAGTTCCCTTACGAAGACTGTTGCTGTTAAAGTAATTGGTACGTAAACGGTAACAATTCTGGTAAAGCCTTTATGCTCTATCTAAAGCCTTTTGTAGTACAGTGTGAAAGAAATAAATGTAACGTTTCGAATAGTATTGGAAGTTCCCTTACGAAGACTGTTGCTGTTAAAGTAATTGGTACGTAAACGGTAACAATTCTGGTAAAGCCTTTATGCTCTATCTAAAGCCTTTTGTAGTACAGTGTGAAAGAAATAAATGTAACGTTTCGAATAGTATTGGAAGTTCCCTTACGAAGACTGTTGCTGTTAAAGTAATTGGTACGTAAACGGTAACAATTCTGGTAAAGCCTTTATGCTCTATCTAAAGCCTTTTGTAGTACAGTGTGAAAGAAATAAATGTAACGTTTCGAATAGTATTGGAAGTTCCCTTACGAAGACTGTTGCTGTTAAAGTAATTGGTACGTAAACGGTAACAATTCTGGTAAAGCCTTTATGCTCTATCTAAAGCCTTTTGTAGTACAGTGTGAAAGAAATAAATGTAACGTTTCGAATAGTATTGGAAGTTCCCTTACGAAGACTGTTGCTGTTAAAGTAATTGGTACGTAAACGGTAACAATTCTGGTAAAGCCTTTATGCTCTATCTAAAGCCTTTTGTAGTACAGTGTGAAAGAAATAAATGTAACGTTTCGAATAGTATTGGAAGTTCCCTTACGAAGACTGTTGCTGTTAAAGTAATTGGTACGTAAACGGTAACAATTCTGGTAAAGCCTTTATGCTCTATCTAAAGCCTTTTGTAGTACAGTGTGAAAGAAATAAATGTAACGTTTCGAATAGTATTGGAAGTTCCCTTACGAAGACTGTTGCTGTTAAAGTAATTGGTACGTAAACGGTAACAATTCTGGTAAAGCCTTTATGCTCTATCTAAAGCCTTTTGTAGTACAGTGTGAAAGAAATAAATGTAACGTTTCGAATAGTATTGGAAGTTCCCTTACGAAGACTGTTGCTGTTAAAGTAATTGGTACGTAAACGGTAACAATTCTGGTAAAGCCTTTATGCTCTATCTAAAGCCTTTTGTAGTACAGTGTGAAAGAAATAAATGTAACGTTTCGAATAGTATTGGAAGTTCCCTTACGAAGACTGTTGCTGTTAAAGTAATTGGTACGTAAACGGTAACAATTCTGGTAAAGCCTTTATGCTCTATCTAAAGCCTTTTGTAGTACAGTGTGAAAGAAATAAATGTAACGTTTCGAATAGTATTGGAAGTTCCCTTACGAAGACTGTTGCTGTTAAAGTAATTGGTACGTAAACGGTAACAATTCTGGTAAAGCCTTTATGCTCTATCTAAAGCCTTTTGTAGTACAGTGTGAAAGAAATAAATGTAACGTTTCGAATAGTATTGGAAGTTCCCTTACGAAGACTGTTGCTGTTAAAGTAATTGGTACGTAAACGGTAACAATTCTGGTAAAGCCTTTATGCTCTATCTAAAGCCTTTTGTAGTACAGTGTGAAAGAAATAAATGTAACGTTTCGAATAGTATTGGAAGTTCCCTTACGAAGACTGTTGCTGTTAAAGTAATTGGTACGTAAACGGTAACAATTCTGGTAAAGCCTTTATGCTCTATCTAAAGCCTTTTGTAGTACAGTGTGAAAGAAATAAATGTAACGTTTCGAATAGTATTGGAAGTTCCCTTACGAAGACTGTTGCTGTTAAAGTAATTGGTACGTAAACGGTAACAATTCTGGTAAAGCCTTTATGCTCTATCTAAAGCCTTTTGTAGTACAGTGTGAAAGAAATAAATGTAACGTTTCGAATAGTATTGGAAGTTCCCTTACGAAGACTGTTGCTGTTAAAGTAATTGGTACGTAAACGGTAACAATTCTGGTAAAGCCTTTATGCTCTATCTAAAGCCTTTTGTAGTACAGTGTGAAAGAAATAAATGTAACGTTTCGAATAGTATTGGAAGTTCCCTTACGAAGACTGTTGCTGTTAAAGTAATTGGTACGTAAACGGTAACAATTCTGGTAAAGCCTTTATGCTCTATCTAAAGCCTTTTGTAGTACAGTGTGAAAGAAATAAATGTAACGTTTCGAATAGTATTGGAAGTTCCCTTACGAAGACTGTTGCTGTTAAAGTAATTGGTACGTAAACGGTAACAATTCTGGTAAAGCCTTTATGCTCTATCTAAAGCCTTTTGTAGTACAGTGTGAAAGAAATAAATGTAACGTTTCGAATAGTATTGGAAGTTCCCTTACGAAGACTGTTGCTGTTAAAGTAATTGGTACGTAAACGGTAACAATTCTGGTAAAGCCTTTATGCTCTATCTAAAGCCTTTTGTAGTACAGTGTGAAAGAAATAAATGTAACGTTTCGAATAGTATTGGAAGTTCCCTTACGAAGACTGTTGCTGTTAAAGTAATTGGTACGTAAACGGTAACAATTCTGGTAAAGCCTTTATGCTCTATCTAAAGCCTTTTGTAGTACAGTGTGAAAGAAATAAATGTAACGTTTCGAATAGTATTGGAAGTTCCCTTACGAAGACTGTTGCTGTTAAAGTAATTGGTACGTAAACGGTAACAATTCTGGTAAAGCCTTTATGCTCTATCTAAAGCCTTTTGTAGTACAGTGTGAAAGAAATAAATGTAACGTTTCGAATAGTATTGGAAGTTCCCTTACGAAGACTGTTGCTGTTAAAGTAATTGGTACGTAAACGGTAACAATTCTGGTAAAGCCTTTATGCTCTATCTAAAGCCTTTTGTAGTACAGTGTGAAAGAAATAAATGTAACGTTTCGAATAGTATTGGAAGTTCCCTTACGAAGACTGTTGCTGTTAAAGTAATTGGTACGTAAACGGTAACAATTCTGGTAAAGCCTTTATGCTCTATCTAAAGCCTTTTGTAGTACAGTGTGAAAGAAATAAATGTAACGTTTCGAATAGTATTGGAAGTTCCCTTACGAAGACTGTTGCTGTTAAAGTAATTGGTACGTAAACGGTAACAATTCTGGTAAAGCCTTTATGCTCTATCTAAAGCCTTTTGTAGTACAGTGTGAAAGAAATAAATGTAACGTTTCGAATAGTATTGGAAGTTCCCTTACGAAGACTGTTGCTGTTAAAGTAATTGGTACGTAAACGGTAACAATTCTGGTAAAGCCTTTATGCTCTATCTAAAGCCTTTTGTAGTACAGTGTGAAAGAAATAAATGTAACGTTTCGAATAGTATTGGAAGTTCCCTTACGAAGACTGTTGCTGTTAAAGTAATTGGTACGTAAACGGTAACAATTCTGGTAAAGCCTTTATGCTCTATCTAAAGCCTTTTGTAGTACAGTGTGAAAGAAATAAATGTAACGTTTCGAATAGTATTGGAAGTTCCCTTACGAAGACTGTTGCTGTTAAAGTAATTGGTACGTAAACGGTAACAATTCTGGTAAAGCCTTTATGCTCTATCTAAAGCCTTTTGTAGTACAGTGTGAAAGAAATAAATGTAACGTTTCGAATAGTATTGGAAGTTCCCTTACGAAGACTGTTGCTGTTAAAGTAATTGGTACGTAAACGGTAACAATTCTGGTAAAGCCTTTATGCTCTATCTAAAGCCTTTTGTAGTACAGTGTGAAAGAAATAAATGTAACGTTTCGAATAGTATTGGAAGTTCCCTTACGAAGACTGTTGCTGTTAAAGTAATTGGTACGTAAACGGTAACAATTCTGGTAAAGCCTTTATGCTCTATCTAAAGCCTTTTGTAGTACAGTGTGAAAGAAATAAATGTAACGTTTCGAATAGTATTGGAAGTTCCCTTACGAAGACTGTTGCTGTTAAAGTAATTGGTACGTAAACGGTAACAATTCTGGTAAAGCCTTTATGCTCTATCTAAAGCCTTTTGTAGTACAGTGTGAAAGAAATAAATGTAACGTTTCGAATAGTATTGGAAGTTCCCTTACGAAGACTGTTGCTGTTAAAGTAATTGGTACGTAAACGGTAACAATTCTGGTAAAGCCTTTATGCTCTATCTAAAGCCTTTTGTAGTACAGTGTGAAAGAAATAAATGTAACGTTTCGAATAGTATTGGAAGTTCCCTTACGAAGACTGTTGCTGTTAAAGTAATTGGTACGTAAACGGTAACAATTCTGGTAAAGCCTTTATGCTCTATCTAAAGCCTTTTGTAGTACAGTGTGAAAGAAATAAATGTAACGTTTCGAATAGTATTGGAAGTTCCCTTACGAAGACTGTTGCTGTTAAAGTAATTGGTACGTAAACGGTAACAATTCTGGTAAAGCCTTTATGCTCTATCTAAAGCCTTTTGTAGTACAGTGTGAAAGAAATAAATGTAACGTTTCGAATAGTATTGGAAGTTCCCTTACGAAGACTGTTGCTGTTAAAGTAATTGGTACGTAAACGGTAACAATTCTGGTAAAGCCTTTATGCTCTATCTAAACTTTTGTAGTACAGTGTGAAAGAAATAAAATGTAACGTTTCGAATAGTATTGGAAGTTCCCTTACGAAGACTGTTGCTGTTAAAGTAATTGGTACGTAAACGGTAAACAATTCTGGTAAAGCCTTTATGCTCTATCTAAAGCCTTTTGTAGTACAGTGTGAAAGAAATAAATGTAACGTTTCGAATAGTATTGGAAGTTCCCTTACGAAGACTGTTGCTGTTAAAGTAATTGGTACGTAAACGGTAACAATTCTGGTAAAGCCTTTATGCTCTATCTAAAGCCTTTTGTAGTACAGTGTGAAAGAAATAAATGTAACGTTTCGAATAGTATTGGAAGTTCCCTTACGAAGACTGTTGCTGTTAAAGTAATTGGTACGTAAACGGTAACAATTCTGGTAAAGCCTTTATGCTCTATCTAAAGCCTTTTGTAGTACAGTGTGAAAGAAATAAATGTAACGTTTCGAATAGTATTGGAAGTTCCCTTACGAAGACTGTTGCTGTTAAAGTAATTGGTACGTAAACGGTAACAATTCTGGTAAAGCCTTTATGCTCTATCTAAAGCCTTTTGTAGTACAGTGTGAAAGAAATAAATGTAACGTTTCGAATAGTATTGGAAGTTCCCTTACGAAGACTGTTGCTGTTAAAGTAATTGGTACGTAAACGGTAACAATTCTGGTAAAGCCTTTATGCTCTATCTAAAGCCTTTTGTAGTACAGTGTGAAAGAAATAAATGTAACGTTTCGAATAGTATTGGAAGTTCCCTTACGAAGACTGTTGCTGTTAAAGTAATTGTACGTAAACGGTAACAATTCTGGTAAAGCCTTTATGCTCTATCTAAAGCCTTTTGTAGTACAGTGTGAAAGAAATAAATGTAACGTTTCGAATAGTATTGGAAGTTCCCTTACGAAGACTGTTGCTGTTAAAGTAATTGGTACGTAAACGGTAACAATTCTGGTAAAGCCTTTATGCTCTATCTAAAGCCTTTTGTAGTACAGTGTGAAAGAAATAAATGTAACGTTTCGAATAGTATTGGAAGTTCCTTACGAAGACTGTTGCTGTTAAAGTAATTGGTACGTAAACGGTAACAATTCTGGTAAAGCCTTTATGCTCTATCTAAAGCCTTTTGTAGTACAGTGTGAAAGAAATAAATGTAACGTTTCGAATAGTATTGGAAGTTCCCTTACGAAGACTGTTGCTGTTAAAGTAATTGGTACGTAAACGGTAACAATTCTGGTAAAGCCTTTATGCTCTATCTAAAGCCTTTTGTAGTACAGTGTGAAAGAAATAAATGTAACGTTTCGAATAGTATTGGAAGTTCCCTTACGAAGACTGTTGCTGTTAAAGTAATTGGTACGTAAACGGTAACAATTCTGGTAAAGCCTTTATGCTCTATCTAAAGCCTTTTGTAGTACAGTGTGAAAGAAATAAATGTAACGTTTCGAATAGTATTGGAAGTTCCCTTACGAAGACTGTTGCTGTTAAAGTAATTGGTACGTAAACGGTAACAATTCTGGTAAAGCCTTTATGCTCTATCTAAAGCCTTTTGTAGTACAGTGTGAAAGAAATAAATGTAACGTTTCGAATAGTATTGGAAGTTCCCTTACGAAGACTGTTGCTGTTAAAGTAATTGGTACGTAAACGGTAACAATTCTGGTAAAGCCTTTATGCTCTATCTAAAGCCTTTTGTAGTACAGTGTGAAAGAAATAAATGTAACGTTTCGAATAGTATTGGAAGTTCCCTTACGAAGACTGTTGCTGTTAAAGTAATTGGTACGTAAACGGTAACAATTCTGGTAAAGCCTTTATGCTCTATCTAAAGCCTTTTGTAGTACAGTGTGAAAGAAATAAATGTAACGTTTCGAATAGTATTGGAAGTTCCCTTACGAAGACTGTTGCTGTTAAAGTAATTGGTACGTAAACGGTAACAATTCTGGTAAAGCCTTTATGCTCTATCTAAAGCCTTTTGTAGTACAGTGTGAAAGAAATAAATGTAACGTTTCGAATAGTATTGGAAGTTCCCTTACGAAGACTGTTGCTGTTAAAGTAATTGGTACGTAAACGGTAACAATTCTGGTAAAGCCTTTATGCTCTATCTAAAGCCTTTTGTAGTACAGTGTGAAAGAAATAAATGTAACGTTTCGAATAGTATTGGAAGTTCCCTTACGAAGACTGTTGCTGTTAAAGTAATTGGTACGTAAACGGTAACAATTCTGGTAAAGCCTTTATGCTCTATCTAAAGCCTTTTGTAGTACAGTGTGAAAGAAATAAATGTAACGTTTCGAATAGTATTGGAAGTTCCCTTACGAAGACTGTTGCTGTTAAAGTAATTGGTACGTAAACGGTAACAATTCTGGTAAAGCCTTTATGCTCTATCTAAAGCCTTTTGTAGTACAGTGTGAAAGAAATAAATGTAACGTTTCGAATAGTATTGGAAGTTCCCTTACGAAGACTGTTGCTGTTAAAGTAATTGGTACGTAAACGGTAACAATTCTGGTAAAGCCTTTATGCTCTATCTAAAGCCTTTTGTAGTACAGTGTGAAAGAAATAAATGTAACGTTTCGAATAGTATTGGAAGTTCCCTTACGAAGACTGTTGCTGTTAAAGTAATTGGTACGTAAACGGTAACAATTCTGGTAAAGCCTTTATGCTCTATCTAAAGCCTTTTGTAGTACAGTGTGAAAGAAATAAATGTAACGTTTCGAATAGTATTGGAAGTTCCCTTACGAAGACTGTTGCTGTTAAAGTAATTGGTACGTAAACGGTAACAATTCTGGTAAAGCCTTTATGCTCTATCTAAAGCCTTTTGTAGTACAGTGTGAAAGAAATAAATGTAACGTTTCGAATAGTATTGGAAGTTCCCTTACGAAGACTGTTGCTGTTAAAGTAATTGGTACGTAAACGGTAACAATTCTGGTAAAGCCTTTATGCTCTATCTAAAGCCTTTTGTAGTACAGTGTGAAAGAAATAAATGTAACGTTTCGAATAGTATTGGAAGTTCCCTTACGAAGACTGTTGCTGTTAAAGTAATTGGTACGTAAACGGTAACAATTCTGGTAAAGCCTTTATGCTCTATCTAAAGCCTTTTGTAGTACAGTGTGAAATAAATAAATGTAACGTTTCGAATAGTATTGGAAGTTCCCTTACGAAGACTGTTGCTGTTAAAGTAATTGGTACGTAAACGGTAACAATTCTGGTAAAGCCTTTATGCTCTATCTAAAGCCTTTTGTAGTACAGTGTGAAAGAAATAAATGTAACGTTTCGAATAGTATTGGAAGTTCCCTTACGAAGACTGTTGCTGTTAAAGTAATTGGTACGTAAACGGTAACAATTCTGGTAAAGCCTTTATGCTCTATCTAAAGCCTTTTGTAGTACAGTGTGAAATAAATAAATGTAACGTTTCGAATAGTATTGGAAGTTCCCTTACGAAGACTGTTGCTGTTAAAGTAATTGGTACGTAAACGGTAACAATTCTGGTAAAGCCTTTATGCTCTATCTAAAGCCTTTTGTAGTACAGTGTGAAAGAAATAAATGTAACGTTTCGAATAGTATTGGAAGTTCCCTTACGAAGACTGTTGCTGTTAAAGTAATTGGTACGTAAACGGTAACAATTCTGGTAAAGCCTTTATGCTCTATCTAAAGCCTTTTGTAGTACAGTGTGAAAGAAATAAATGTAACGTTTCGAATAGTATTGGAAGTTCCCTTACGAAGACTGTTGCTGTTAAAGTAATTGGTACGTAAACGGTAACAATTCTGGTAAAGCCTTTATGCTCTATCTAAAGCCTTTTGTAGTACAGTGTGAAAGAAATAAATGTAACGTTTCGAATAGTATTGGAAGTTCCCTTACGAAGACTGTTGCTGTTAAAGTAATTGGTACGTAAACGGTAACAATTCTGGTAAAGCCTTTATGCTCTATCTAAAGCCTTTTGTAGTACAGTGTGAAAGAAATAAATGTAACGTTTCGAATAGTATTGGAAGTTCCCTTACGAAGACTGTTGCTGTTAAAGTAATTGGTACGTAAACGGTAACAATTCTGGTAAAGCCTTTATGCTCTATCTAAAGCCTTTTGTAGTACAGTGTGAAAGAAATAAATGTAACGTTTCGAATAGTATTGGAAGTTCCCTTACGAAGACTGTTGCTGTTAAAGTAATTGGTACGTAAACGGTAACAATTCTGGTAAAGCCTTTATGCTCTATCTAAAGCCTTTTGTAGTACAGTGTGAAAGAAATAAATGTAACGTTTCGAATAGTATTGGAAGTTCCCTTACGAAGACTGTTGCTGTTAAAGTAATTGGTACGTAAACGGTAACAATTCTGGTAAAGCCTTTATGCTCTATCTAAAGCCTTTTGTAGTACAGTGTGAAAGAAATAAATGTAACGTTTCGAATAGTATTGGAAGTTCCCTTACGAAGACTGTTGCTGTTAAAGTAATTGGTACGTAAACGGTAACAATTCTGGTAAAGCCTTTATGCTCTATCTAAAGCCTTTTGTAGTACAGTGTGAAAGAAATAAATGTAACGTTTCGAATAGTATTGGAAGTTCCCTTACGAAGACTGTTGCTGTTAAAGTAATTGGTACGTAAACGGTAACAATTCTGGTAAAGCCTTTATGCTCTATCTAAAGCCTTTTGTAGTACAGTGTGAAAGAAATATGACCTATATTACCCAAATACCTACAGAGATGGGAACCGTGTTTAAAATAAACAGCTGTATGTAACGAGTACAGCGTGTTCAGAAAAGTCCGCTATTACGACGAGTTGTTAAAAGCTAATAAAAAATACCAAAAACTGTACCGTGATACAAATTGCTGCTACACCGAACACTATTACTATTTGAAGAGAATATATTTGTAGGCTGTTTAAATTTATAATATTTATATGAAATGGATTGTTTTTATCTGTATTGATAGGGTAAAGCGAACATTATTTCACCGGATTTTCGTATTTACAATCTTATTAACTTTTATACTTTAGATGTCTTCCTACTTACAAAAAAAAAATTCTTTTATTTTCTATTATCATGTTGCACACTTTAAAAAGATTTACCGTTTATTGAACTTACAATAACCCCGTCAGTTCTCTTCTTGATACACACATGATTCAGTATTATTAATGACGTGAGCTGCACACTATTACACACTCAAAAGTTTTAAATAGCTACTTTGACCCTGAAACAGTGCATTTGTTAATAACTATAAACTCGCTAACACAATAATAAACTTATCTGCTATGTAAAATTATCGTCATAAATCGACTTTTACTGAATTTAGGAAAATACTAATTTGTAACTATTTTTATAGCTTATAATGAACGTTTTTTAAATATCTGATTAGATATGGTAACACTCTAAGATAAGAATATAATGCAGATTTCATTTCTGTTGAAACGTTGCTTTTATTCGTGCACTTATAACGATTTTTTTTAAAACTTTGAACTTACTGATATTACTTTAGTAACATATATATATATATATATATATATATATATATATATATATATATATATATATATATAAATCAAGTGAAGTACGATTTTGCTTGTTTATAGAACTGTAGAAAAAACACGTGATCATTTTCCATTGCCAATATATATGTTTTAAACTATTTGCGGATGAAAGAATTTCGTACTATATTGGTCCGTATGAATTGAGTTACCGTTGATGTATTTTATATAAATGTAATTCATAATTCATTCGTAATACATTATTCATAAAAATTATTTTCTTACTTTCTTGAAATTTTTATTCGAATTCTTTTACATGATATAATATCTGTATACATTTTTATAATACAAAATCTAACTGTTCATGAATTTGATATTTTAAAATTATGTTTAATAAGTCAGCTAATATAACTGCTAAAACCACAATCCATATCAACTAACTATTATGAACGTTTTCTTGATATATAGTATTAAGAATCGTTCATGAAAAGCTGTAAAAACCACGTCATGTAATAAATGTTATTTAAACTAATATCTGTGTATTACCAATTTTTTCAATAAGGTGAGAGACATTTTTTTTCGCAATTCATTTCTAAAAGTATTTGTTTGTGCACTTTTTTGTTTACTTTCACAATTCAAACGCTCTTTAGCGTGAATAATATGTTTAATAAAAAACGTGTAAAATACCACACTTTTTATATGCTTAAAACATCATGAATATTTTAAATGAATAATAAGAAAATATGATTGGAATGATTTAATATTTCACTTCATTACTAAATGTTCATTAAACTTTTAAGGAAATTTGAAATTTTTCTCGCATAATGTACATTTTTACAGTTTACAGTTTTATACTGGGATTAGTTATGAAAATGAAACATTGATGGCGCTGTTGGTGGTTTTAAGCTTTCCCTGTGTATAACGCCATTGCTTTAAATGTGAAGCGTTTATTACGTTATATCGGCGTCCAGATTCAACTCTTAAATATTGCTGAATCAGAAATGTCTTATTTTCCATTGAAAGAACTATCCAGTTGGAATGCTCATTTTTTATTCTATATCTACATTTTCAATGGTGTCTTTTCTATACATTTCGTCGTATCTGGTAAGTACTCATTTTATTTATTATTATGAATAGAATATGCAAATTTATTACCATTGATGTTTATTTTAATTAGGAAACCATATTTACTGTTGTATAAAATGATTTACAGAAACATTTCATCCTAAATTATTAAAACAACGATATTTTTATGATCATTAAAAAAATTATAATCTGTAATTTGGTTTAGTTTTAAAATTATAGTGTTTCGTACTTAATTTCAGTTTTATTTTGTCTTTTTAAACGAAATCTAATATATTTATTTACAATGTTTTTCCTTAAAGATATAGTTTACATCAAAACCATCATCTCCATGGAAAAGTTATAAAAATAGAGATAAAATATATTCAACTAGCAAACCCAATTTATTTTTGTTCCCGTTCGATAGGTTGAAGCATATATTTAAATAAATTCTTCCAAAAAAGCCAAAAGTATTAAATAAAGAATAATTTCATTAAGTGTAACAGAAAAAAGAAAAATTCAGTGAATATATCCGCATTAACTATTGTTTGTAATACAAACAACAACAAATTTTAATGATTTAATTATTAAATCTGTAAATTCTTAAATCATTAAAATATTTTATTCGTTTTGCTTTCACTTTTTCAATGAATGTATAAATTTATAATCTTATTGATTTTACTTAAACGTTTTCAGTGTTTAATAAATGTGTAATTTTATTGATTTTACACTGGTGTAAGAAATTAAAAGAATTTGCTAACTTGGACGATTATCTCTAGAACTAAAAGAATTTGCCAACTTGGACGATTATATAAACCACTTGCCTGATTTTAATGAAATTTGATATGTGTGCATACAATACAAAACAAATAACCTTTCAACAAGTGTAATACACACGCATCGATCTTTGGCGGCGGTTGCAGAATAAATAAAAACAAGGATTACAGATATGCAGCGTGATTTCATACTTGAAATAGGACCGTTTGTCATGTCCTGTGGTAATTGGCGTGAATTGTCCTGTGGCAATTTTATACCTTCCGACTCGAGTGTTACGCACGATCATGCGTGTGTATTACAATTGTTGAACGGTTATTTGATTTGTATTTTATCAATGTATGTACACATCCAATTTCATTAAAATCAGTCTAGTAGTTCTAGAGATAATCGAACAAGTCTGCAAATACCAATGTATTTTTCTTTCTTCAGTTTTCTAAAAAATGTGTAATTTTATTCATTCTGCGCGTAGTCGAAAAATCTTTGATGATTCAACCATTCACGTTCCCCCCTGAATCTTCAGTGGTTGGAAAGAGGACGGCCGCCATCTGTACATCTTTATCTGGTCAGAAAACGGACTTCAAATGGTTGAAAAATGAAAAGACTTTGACGAAAGGACGAAACATTGACATCAGATCCTTTCCAGATATCTCAACTCTTGTCATAGATCCCTTAACTGAAGAACATTCTGGAAACTACACATGCATCGTCAGTGCACGTGGAATGACAGCGAGTTACACAGCCACCCTAGAAGTGTTAGGTGAGAGTTTCACGCATTTACTAAACCTGAAGATTCAATTTTTTCAAAATTACCAAAAAATTTAAATTTTCCGTTAGTCGTACTATTTACTATTTAGTACTAACTAGTAGCATTATTCACTACTTAGTACTACATAGTAGTACTACCTACTACTTTGTAGTATTATTGAGTAGTTACTAGTAATTTAACTAAGTGCCACTTCTTCCTCAAACTTAATGAGTAGGTGACTGATATAGATAGGTCTTTTTCATTCAACAATCACAGTCTGAAAACTTTTATTTACTTGGATAAAACAACATATATAATAAATAATCTGCGGCTATAATAAGTTAATTTAACAATAAAAATAATACAAATGTATTACAAAATTAGTTAAACATACTGATTTGAAAAACTTTATTTAAAAATATTTGGAGAAGCAAAATACAATTAATATACATTACAATTTTAAAATATGAGAATAGTTAAAGAAATCTTATTTCACGTGACTATTTCCACCACGTTCTGAAAGATAAAAATATTTAGATGAAGACATTTTAATTAAAATTCTGTTTTACTGAGTCTTTTCCTGCATTGATGTACTTTTATCATTAAACAATATAAAAGAAATAGAGTGACCAAATTTTTTTAATGAAATAATTAGATTTATTGCGTATTGAAGAAAAGAATAATTTCATTTGCTACTTTTTAATCTGAGTTGGTTGCAGCGAATTACTTTCTTTAAATCAGAAATTTATGGGAAGTAGAAATGCAGTTTAAAGAATTATTTACTAAGCTTTTTATGTGTATTCTCCAAATGTTCTTCTGCCGTTAAATTCATTGTAAATGTCAAATTTTATTGAAAGCATATTGTTTCTTAAATTAAGTTAATTTTGAAAATGTATCCCTTTAATTACAGTTGTGCATATTATTGCAACTTTACATTTTATTTATTTACAAGAAAATTTCTGTTTCTTGTTTCTGTTCTTTTTTTTCTTAGTATACTGTATTTTGTATTTATTTGAAGAGATAATTTTAATACTTATTGTATATTTGAAAAAAAAAATCAAGCATTAAAATAATATCTATAAAAATAATCAAAAATATTGAATTTTTTAACACTTTTTTCTTCTATTTTCTCAAATCAACGATCATTAAAAATTTCCATTTGAACAGCGCATAGGCGAAAAATATCCATAATCCCAGGACTTCTTCCTGTTTGATAGACTAAAGTAGTTTTCCTAATATACAGGTTGTTCCAAAAAAGACTTAATATACACTAATTAAAGAAATAATATATTGGGGATCATAAATTTATATTCTAAACGGAAAAATGCTATCGAAAGGTATGAAAACCTGTTTGATTCCCTGCAATTAAACAAATTTTTATTCATTCAATTTCCTCAATAGTTATTCGTTATATGTTGATAGCCCTTTTTATTTGCTCTCTTATACATTAAATTGTGATTCCGAATGCATAGACTTCTTACAAGTTTTTAAAAAATATTTATTAATGTTGGTCATAACAGAAGGACCAGATTGTCAAATGACCTAATATTTAGGGAAAGTATTCAAAAGAGATATAAAATTAATTTTATTAAAAAAATTCATAGATGGCGCTACTGGAAAACAAGAACAATTGCTCCGCGTTAATGGACGACTACAACAACAACAACATTAAAAAACATTTTTATCATAGCTAATTCCTTTAAAGGAGATTAAAATGTATTCGATGATCTCATTAAGGAAATCAAAGATATAAATATGATTGAAAATTATCCTTAAACGTTTCTAAATTTATTGTAGCACTAACTTTTAGTATACTTTAATTTACGTATTAATTTATAGTGCCACCTACCTGGTCCCACGCACCTCGTGACGTAGATGCTTTGAGTGGTGAGGATGTATCCTTGAATTGTATTGGTCAAGGAATTCCAAAACCTTTAACCACATGGTTTATAAAACAAGGTAAATTACTTAAAGTTTATTACATAATTATTACATGGTAAAAAACAAGGTAAATGTTTCCAAAATAACACTTTTTTTACGAATTTCATTTGAAATGAATAGAGATTCCAAAGCATTGTTTTAGACTTTTACAGTTTAATATTTAGCTGTAAAATTAAACTTAGTAAATTCTTACGTTAATTGATCTAGTTAACATTATTAAATTAACTTCATATACATGTATCATAATAGTTCTGAATATGAAATTGCAAAGAGAACACGATTTCTTGATTTGCTAATATTTATAAAGATAAACCACCAATTGCTATATTGATCTATCCTTGCTGTTTCAGAAATTCTAAGATCTAATCGCATATAAGTATCTTATGAAATAAAACTAAATCACTAAAATAAAACTTTCACTAAATTCATAAAATTAGTAAATAAAATTTACTGTTTATTCAAAAATTAAAAACTTTATTTCAATTTTTTAGCATTTATGGTTATTTTATAATAGCAATGAGAAACATATAACAATATAGGTAGTAAAAACCAGTGGTCGGAAAAATTAACTACAACTACTTTTTTTTTTACATGCAGCGGCTACAAACTACTTTCGAAATGTAGTCACTTCTTGGCTACTTTTAGAAGACAAACGTAACTGCAGAACTTATTTTTTATCTATATTCAAAATGATTTTGAATAAAGCATTCGCTTGGTTAAATATGAGAAGATATTAAGAAGTTTTAATTCTTGTTTACAATAAAAACTTTTTTTATTCTAAAGCACTTTTTACGAATTTGTTCGTAAAAGTTCGAAGTTCGTTTCAACCTCTATACTTTTCTCGGCAGTGATTAAAGAAATGCTAAGAAATTATCAAATATTTGTGAATTAAGTGATCAATGCTTTCTTATATTCTCCAAGAATTTAAGTACAGTGCGAAAATAAAAAATGGATCACCCTGAATACCTTTTGATCTCATGATCGGATCTTCACGTTCTAGGACTCAATCTTAATGGTTTGAAGGGGGTGAGAGTAACGATATTTTAAGTAACGAAATCAGACTCAAAAAAACGTACTTTATAGTTCCTGTGAAATTGAATTTTAAAAAAGTTAGATACTTCAAATTCGATTTCTCAGGATACATTCGACCGATTTCGCACCAGGCATCGCTGCAAACTACTGTTTTTTTTTTTTTTTTTTTTTTTTTTTTTTTTTTTTTATACTGTTTTTTTTTTTTTACTGTAGCACACTACTCATTACACTACTCTTTTTAAAAAGTAGCGCATTACACTAAACAAACTACGGAAAAAAGTAGAGACTATGACGAAAAGTAGCGTACTACGTTCGACCACAGGTAAAAACTTATTAACAAATTAAATACAGTATCTTCTTTGTAAAATTATGAGATTTCCTTAAATTATGTCACTTAGAAATGAAAATTGTATTACTTACATGCTTTGACACATTCAAAAAAGCATTTTTGATTTTTATCAATAGGCTGAAATGTAATAAATAGTATATGAAAGTAATATCTTCAATAAAAAGGAAATAAAATATTTTGAGTTGTTACAAGTAAAACTTTTTCTACACGCTATGTACCTATTAAATTATATATTAATTTTATCTACTTTAACATTAGCTTTTTTGTTATTTCACTTTCAATATTTTCTTGATTAGCTAAGAATAAAATCTTGAGATTAAATTGTATTTTTTAACTGAGTTTTTTGAACAATTATTTTCTAAATTGAATTTCACAAAGGAAATATCAAAGCGTTGCAGTGTCGTTGTGACAGAAAGCGGAGTTAAAAAATAAATTTTTCCACTTTTAGAGCAATAGTAATGCTTACTTTTTGCTTGCATTAAAAAATTATCGAATCTTGTGATTAATGTTTTTTGTTTTTCATGTTTCAAATTCGAAAAGAAAACTTACTCTATATTTTTTATCTAAATTTCAAATTCATATCTCTAGATTTTTTTATGCTTCAACTTAAGATAGGTTCAGAAAATCTGCAAAAACACCTATTTAAAAATCATTTCGCTAAGAATCGTTAACGCCGTTTTAAAAAAAGACAAATGGTTTTGTTTTGTAGAAAGATGTGCGAGATGGAAAATGAATGCTTTGTAACAAGATCATAGAATTCAAGTCGTACACAGTAAAATATTTCAGATCAAATTGCGATAAAAAGAACATGCACCTTGAGTGCAATATCTGTAAAATCTATTCAAACGTAAAATCCATTTTAACCATAAAACGTAATAACTGTAATTCTTAGAGTAATATTTGTTTAATCACATAGATTCAACGGTTTTACTGTGAATATTACTGTAATAATTACTGTGTGTCAGAGTTTTGTTTTCCGTAAAACAAAACTCTTGCAGAAATGGATTTTACGGTAAAAAGTACAGTAACCCTCTAAGCCGATACTTTTTACTGCCACCCTGAGCTATACTTTTTACTACCACCATACTTTTTACTAATTTGAACCGGAGTTCTGGTGTAGAAATATCGCCATAATCAGCAATAATTTACTTTAACATTTTTTTAAATAAAATTTTTGTTGAAATTGTGATGCAAAAAATGATTCTTTAATTATTTATAGATATTACCCAATATTAGTGATACGAATTAAAGTTGAAAAGTTAGAAGATAGACTAAAAGCTGCTAAGAATTTTATATAAATAAGTATTCTTATAAAATTTTTCGAATTTTTAATAGTTTTTTTTTAAGCAATATTGAATACATATATGTTTAATACTAGGTGACCATGCAGAATTCGCACCTATAATTCCTTCGAACAATTTTATTATGGCGCCGAATGGGAGTCTTATGTTGATGTCCATTGCAAAATCTGATGAAGGACTCTATAAATGCAACGTCTCTAACAATATAGAATCACCGCTTTCAAAGACAGTTGCGGTTAAAGTTATTGGTATGCACTAAATTGTATTTTTTTTCTTCGAAACTGCTAACTGTAAAAATATATTGTTTACCAACGCGTTCATTATGTGACAGAAATGTGAATGTTTTTTATATTAAATTATTGTTTATATTAAATTGTTTATATTAAATTGTTTATATCATAAGTTACCCACATCTCTAAAAGTATTTTCATGTTTAGTTTTCTAGTCATCTGGTAACAAACAGAACATATATATTTTTTCACATTAAAATAAGCACCTAGGTGGTTAAGTCTTCGCTTACTACGTCTTAGATCGGGGTTCAATTTCCCTTGCTGGCTGGGTGAATTCACTCTAATGTAAGATCCTGATGGTTACAAGGCCGGGAGTTCTCGTACCGAATGGTTGGGCAATTGTGGTGCAGAGGTTAGATTATTTCTCTAAAGTTTAAGTTGTGGTAGAGAAATGCACGCTAATATTGTCTTCGAATCATCACTAAAGAGAAATCTCGGATCATTATCAATAACCCTTTTTTTTATTTTATAACCGTCGTTGAACAGCCTATCCAATTTATTACAACTGCTAATGTTCAAATCCGTAGCCTTGTAATTTTGAAAACAATGCAGAAGACAATTGGACTTCTGGATCAAGTAATATAATAGAGAAAATTGCTTACGTGGAGGATTTTTGATGGAACTAACCAGCATTTACGTTACATGGAGAGGAAGACCACGAGAACGTTCCACGGCTAGCCTAGTGTCAAGGGGAGTCTAACCCATGATCTGTCTATCACTGAGAATATTTCACGTCAGCACTGTGGTTGGTGCAAGCCGGATGCGGTTTTTGTATCGATCCACCATCGCTGGGATTCGAATCCGGTTCACATAATTGGAAGGTGAACGCTCTATCCCCTGAGCCATCACGGCTCACCGATAACCCATTAGTTTAACTTCACTGCGACATTAACCACAAATTAAAACCAATATAATTAAATATAGTTATTACTTTCCTTTCGACATTTTTTACAGTTTATAAAGACTTATTTATACTATCAAATTATATTATTTATACTATCAAATCGTTTATAAAGTTCCTTTCTTTTGTTTCTTTATTCATTCGATTGTTTAAAATAATATAAAAATTACATCTTACTGAAATGTATTATTTTTTCCGCTATAGAAAGCAAATTTATCGCCACTGTTTCTAAAATCAGATTTGTCGTTTCATGCAATGTTGCAGATGATAATGAAACAAAGATGTGGTTTTAGAATAAAATAAATCTGCATTTGATTTTACTGCTTCATGTACTGTTTCAAGCTCTTGTGATTATGATTAGAAATATATTGATACTTAACCTTTTAATAGTATTAGGATATCACTTTCTGAATCCTGCAAAGTTATTTTAATGCTTCGTTTCTTGATTGACGTTTACATGATACAAAATAATTAGTTTTTTTAATTTCTTTTTTGCTTAGAATTAAGTTTTAATGTTAATGAATTCAAACATTAACATTAAAATCATTTAAATTTTCTGTGGTTCTTTATGGTGGTTGCAAAATATTTTTAAAGTGTTTACAATTTTTTTTTAAAAAGTACTTTAGTTTGTAATGAATTCTTTCATGATAATAGTTTAATTTTTCTTCTGCTTACCATCATACGATAAATAGAAAAATGACAATAAATAAAGGCGAATTCTACTATGCAATAGTGTTATTTATTAAATATTCATTACCCCTACATGATGAAAAGTTGTATGTATTAATAATACAATCAATAAATATGAAGTTAAAAATTTTAAAAAGTATTTTTATTTATAGTAAATTTTGCCATATTTATTTTAATTTGTGATAATTTTCTCAAGATACATTGCTTACTTTATGTCATTTTAAATACATTAGCACACCAATCATATTTTCAATGATGTATAAATTTTCCTAAACATAATTTTGCTCAGAAAAGAATACTTTGCAACAGTTTAATGGATATACTGCTATTTATTTATAATAATATATATCCTATATTGCTTAAGGGTTTATCTTATGCTTTATATCTTCCCTTTCAGACTTTTTTTCGAACGGAAATGGCTTTTTTTGTGTTTAAGTAAAGCAATTTAAATCTGAAAAGTAAGAAGTTCTATATTTTTATTGAGATATAAACACAAATGTTTAAAAGAAAATAGTGCGTTGTTTCTCGAAACTATTACAAATTTATTGATTATTAATTGTGGATAATTAATATTTTTTTATAAGGATATATTATTGTTCTACATTTTCTTGTAAAAAAATAGATGTTTGTGTTTGAAAACTGACGCTAAAATATTCTGATCTAAAACTGGAAAAATTATGCTGTTTTATTCTTAAGGAAATGTTGTTAAAATAAAAACTCTCTTAACCAATAAAATTTTCCATAAGTATACAACCAGATTCTGAAATCAATCTGCTGAAGTTATATATGTGTATCAGTATACTTTTTTTCATTTACATTATCGTCGTTCAATGGTTACGAAATATTATTTAAAAGAAAATTCCATATTTTTAAAAAATCGACTTAAGAATTCAATTTTATTAAATTACCGAATTATAAGGAACGCACAACAGACAATTTTTCAAATATTTTTTACTAAAACACAATTTTTAGAATAGTTCCATAACCGTTAGTCTATGTGTGCCCTTGCAGAATGAATTGTTTGATTAATTTATTTATATTTATTTAAATTAGTTCGTGAAGTGAAACCTTGATGGCGCTGATGTGCGAACTTTTCTGTGTACGCCATTGAATCGTACTAAACACCTCTGTTATATGTTTTCAGCTCTGTTGAAGTAACTAGACTGTCCCGTGTTAATTCAAATGTTTCGTTTTAATTCAAAAAAGATTTTATCAAGTTGGATTTCTTTTTACACAGTAGTATTTTTTGGCGGAAGTACTATATCTATACATACAGTGAAAGCAAGTAAGTACCCTCTTTTCTTTTCAAAAACAACTGCTTTTTTTTGTGTGTGTGTGTGTGTTTTTTATTAAATAGATATACAAAGCATTTGACAATTAAAGTCACTTAACTGAAACTTAATTTAATTATGCCATAATTATTTTGTTTATAAATATATTCATTTAAATAATTTACTCTCATATAGGTTGCATTATAAAATTGTGATAATTAATGGACGCGTTGTTTTAATACGTAAAAAGTAATTATTTATAACTATTAAAATATCTTTATGGCGTATTTTTTAAATTTTATTTAGTATTATTTATTTTATATTTTTTTTATAGGCCCATTGATGTGCAGTTTTTATCAATAGCTTTATTTCGTCAGTTAGAAATTTTGATAACATGGTACATTTAGCGTATTTTCATAAACATTAAACTAAAATAACTTAGATAACATATAATTTGTATATCTATAAGTATGTAACAAATGATATAATAACGTATAATATGCGCAAACATAAATTAATTTGTATTTTACATATGGTTTTAAGAATAAAAATTATGGTATGTAATTAACATTAAGTAAATTATGACATACTATAAAAACTGTTTCGACTCATTAATTGAAACAATCTTAAATCTTCGAAAATAGCTAACGGTAAATCCATAGAGTTTTTTAGAATTGTTTTTCAATTTATTTTAGTATATTTTCAAACGCCAGTTTCAACAAAAGCACTATTTTCTATTTGCTTATTTTCTGAAACTAGGCCTATTTTAAACGATTATTTAGAAAAATAAACCTATAAACAATTATTTTTATAAACCTTTAATAATTATTAAAAACCTTTAAACAATTATTTAGGAAATAACTAAAACTTTTAAACTGATGATAACGGAAAAAAATCAACTAAAATAAACACATAAATACTAAAGTTTTATCACATTTTAAACTTTGTTTCAATGAATAATTAGTATTGAGATAATACAAAGATTTTTTACATAAATTACGGTTAAATATCATTGCTACGAGTTTAATTTTTTTTTCTTTTTGCATACACAGATTCCTTAATGATTCAGCCGTTCATCTTTCCAACAGAAACAATAATAGGTAAAAGAGCATCTGCCACTTGTACACCTTTATCGAGTGATAAGATGGATTTCAAGTGGTTAAAAAATGGTAAAACATTGACGAAAGGACGAAACATTGACATCAGATCCTTTCCAGATATATCCAATCTTATTATAGATCCACTCACAGAAGAAGATACAGGAAACTACACATGCTTCGTCAATGCACGTGGAATGACGGCAAGCTACACTGCAACACTAGAAGTATTGGGTCAGTATTTAGGAATAAATAATTCTATAGAATAATACACACGCGTCATATCATAAGCGTAATTTTGAGCTAAAATAAGAAAAGTATAATCTTTGAAATTCAAACTGAACGCGAAGGGTTTTTTTTAAAAGAAAAATATGCAATTTTTTTAAGTCTAAATGAGTTGGGGAAATTAAAAATATAACGGGGAAATGCTGTGGTGTGTCGGATTGAATTTTATCACAGTTTGAAAATATTTTATGCTTCAAACTGCCCAGTTCTAGAAATTTTGTAGAAATAATTTAACACGATTTTTAAATAAATTTTTCTAAAAAAATCTCTAAACTTTGTAAGTTAAACAGTTTTAATAACTTTACTTAAGTTATAATTACGTGCACAAAAAAAAACATAACAAAAAAAAACCCCAATTTAAGTTTACGACTACCAATGTTCAACCCAGTTGCCTTTTAATTTTGAACTCACTCCAGAAGACTAGGGTACCCCCAGCGGTATTAATTTGTTATGTGAGGTCTCTGTGACCAAGACAGATGCACCAGTCACCACACGGGGAATTTTTCAGTCGGTTGGATTAGAGCTAATTAAACTGCATTGTAAATAATGTTCCAAAGTACAATTGACATGCACATGATTTTCATTCAATATATATATTGATTAATCTCACATTTAAGCCACGTTATTTTTGAGTATTTTTAACTCTGTTCACATTCATCATTATTAGTGCTGTTGAATTAAAGTATAATTAACCGTTTCACTCTTGTGCTTATAGTACCACCATCATGGGTCCACATTCCGCGTGACTTAGATGTTTTGAGTGGAAGCGCGGTATCATTGGATTGTGCGGGACAAGGAACTCCTAAACCGTCCACTACATGGTACAGAAAACATGGTAAGCTTGTCTTTTAATTTCAAATTGAAAATTTTTTAGTGAGTCGATTTAAAATGTAACTCACTATTGGATGTAGAGAGAATATTTCACCTGTACAATGCAGACTTAAATCTGCAGACTGAACTAGCTTGAATAATTTTGTTTTCATTTAGAGATTAATTAAAAAAACTTTTTTCGTTAAAAATTAGGGATGTAACGAATAATGATTTGGCCAAATACCAAATATTTGACCTAAAAAATCGGCCGATTACCGAATATAGCAACTTTTTTTTAAAAAAATCATTAAATATTTTTCTTCTATCAATAAATTTAGTCATCATTGAAAAATAATCAAAACTTAGCTGTATTAATTGTAGTGGGTAATAATAAAAAAAATTAAGAGTACCGTAAACCGGGGCGAGTCTACCCATCCAGGGGCGAGTCTACCCATTTTAGTTTTATTTAATTTTCACTATTTTAAATTGCAAATAAAAAATTTTTTACCGACGGAGGACTTAGTTCAGACTCTAAGGAAGATGGCACTGTAGTAGTTTGATCCGTTTTTATTTATTTTGTGTCTTTTTAACCGACCTGTTCAAACGTCTTTTGAGAGATTTGTATTGAAAATCAGCAAACTTTTAGTTGGTGCTCCGTAAGTATATTATTATTATTATTACTTTCACTTTGGTTAAGTGATAAACTTATCTAAGACTAAGATTACATTAATTATAGGCAATAATAATGGCTCGTATAGGCAATGGCTCGTATAAAATACAAGTTAATTAAAAAAAAGTTTCATATACAACTCACTTATTTGATGGCTATGCAATTTTGCACTCCTAATGAAATGAAACTTTTATTTGTACTTGATATTTTAAGATACGAATTAGATTATTGATCCCTGATACGGAATAGTTATGTTGTAAAAAACAAATAACATAATTTGGAAATCATGGATTGATCTCATGCCATAGGATAGAAAAGTGCATTAATAATTATATCATAACTGAGTCTTTATGAAAAATGTGATTGGTTTTTCGTGTCTATTATATCGTGAAAAGAGTTTAAAAGCAAATAGAAACTATTAATTAAAAAAATATTTCTCATACATTTATAATTCCTTTGAATGAAAGAAATCAAACGAATGTCAACTTTCACCGTTGAATGTCAACAATCAGAGAGTCGTTTTGGTGAATTGCCGAAATATTGTTATGTCCGATTTTATATTATTTTATTCTTTGTTATTATTATATTTATTCGATATCTGCTGAGGATAGATTAGGAGAAACATCAGTGTTCGGAGTACCGGTTAAATGCATACTGGTCACTTAACCTAAAAAAATCATTAATATAGGGCATACCGGGCAAATGTATACCGAGCAGTGGCACGGACCTATTCTATATTTCGGACTGAAGCGATTGTCACCCATTTCGGTCATTCACAGAAAATGGTTTGAATTCTATAATTTAATAAAGTTACAAATAAATTGCTCTCTGCTGGAACTAGATAATTTTGAAAAGACAATTATTAATTTTTCGTTAATGTGGTCCATTTTTTTAATTTAAAAAACAAATCTAGGTAACAAAGCACAAGAACACGTGACTGCTTCGAGCTCCGTGTGTGTGCCATCCAATGGGAGTCTCGTGTTGTTTTCAGTCCAGAAATCAGAAGAAGGATTCTACTCATGCAATGCATCAAACGGTATAGGTTCTTCACTCTTCAAAACAGTTTCGCTTAAAGTCATTGGTATGTCTTTTATTTAAATGTTTACTCAGATACTGAACAATATGTTCTACATGTTAAACAACGTTGCTCCAAACAAGGTATTCTGTACGCTTATAGTATGCATTGTGAAAGAAATGTGAAACAGTAAGGTTAGCGCTCTTTAAACAACTAAATACGTAACGCCTCTACAAGATGATCTGTTTCAGAAATTGTAATTTAACTATTTTATAGACGCTCTTGAACAGCCGATCCAATTTTTGTGTGATTACGACTACTAATGTTCAACTCCGTAGCCTTGCAATTTTGAACACAATACGGAAGGGATAAAAAAGGAATTTCATGGCTTGGGAATTCTCAGGAGCACGCATTGCCTAGTAATCGTAACGAAATATGCTGAAATGTCACAAGCATTTAAATGCATCTCAATAAAATTTCAAAGCAAAATTTTTATTTATGGTCTAGAAGTAAGTAGATACTTTTTTTGCGTAGCACTAGAGCTGTACGATGGGCTATAGGCGACGGTCTGGGAAGCATCCCTGAGGATGATCCGAAGACATGCCATCACCGTTTTGATCCTCTGCAAAGGGGATGGTTCCCCCGCTTGGGTAGCCCGACAACCTTCGCGCGAAAGCACTTTACGTTAGATCAGTTAAACGAGGACCGATACCGCCTAACCTCGGTTCCAAAGCAGGCTGATCAAAGTGATCACCCACTTGCTTACTGACCACAGCCAGTGATACTTGTCGCCTGTGTTCTACAGGGAACCGTGCTATTACGATCAGTTCACTGCGGAGCAAATCGGAAAGAAATATGCCGGAATGCCACAAGCGTTTATATACATCTCCTTAAAATTTCAAAGCAAAATTTATGATTCTTGGGTTTGGGAAAAAATAATTTTTTAATATCGTGTTGGACAAAAATCGTTTTATTCTCAATTTTCCTCACCAATCCTCACTATTCCTCCCGTCGTCTTCTTCACTCTACTTTTCTTTGTTGCCTTCGCATGGACTATCTTCTCTGTTTAACAACTCTCGGACAATGTAGACTCATTTTCCGCACGTAATTGATTTTTCGATACGAAATCCTACAAAAATACATATGATGCCGATCCAATAATCATTTTGTAAAAAAAAAAAAAAATAATGTTTTGTATGTGTGACCGAATTTTGTACTTGATATTTAAATATAAATGAATGAAATTTCCTACACTGGTAAAGAAATTTTTGGAATAAACTTTATTCCATAACCATAAACCACTGTTTTTAAAATCATTACATGGTTTTTTATTTAATGATTCTGTACAATATTGCCACTTACTGTTGTCATATTATAATAGTTTCGCAAATGCAGTGGCTTTCAAAAGTCTCTGGTCACTATATTTTTGTTTTAATTTAGTTAAATAAAAAACAAGATGGAAATTAATTGCCTTTTAATACAATAACGCTGTTTCTGCATGTATCTTTTTCTTTTTTTCTAATAACCGCAGACCCAATGTTGGGTTTACGGCTAGTAATGTTCAACTCCGTAGCCTTGTGATTTTGAACCCAATCTAGAAGACAAAGGAACTCCTGGATAAAGTATTGGGAGAAATGTTGCCTTTGTGGAGGACATTTTGATGGAACTAACCCGCATTTGCGTTACAAGGAGAGGAAATCACGAAACTCTCCCATGGTTAGCCTGATCATAAGGGGACCCCTGATCCGTCTATATTACGTCTATATTATATCCGTCTATCTATATCCGTCTATTAGTATATTTTACGACAGCACTGTGGTCGGTGCGAGCATGGTGGAAAATTCGTATCGAACTGCCATCGCTGGGATACGTGCCCGTTTACCTTATTGGAAGACGAATGCTCTATCCCCTTTGCCACAACGACTCTGCATGCATCTTTTAAAAGATTTTTGCATATATTTTTTAAGATTTAAGTATAAATAGCCAAAAGCTGACATAAATTATTAATATATACTTTGCGACAAATCACTGTATATGTTTGACTATACTTTTATTAGAAACGATATTGCGTTACAATATCGTATGTCTCGTTATCGTTTCATAGTGAAGCGTTACATTAAGTGCGAAGTATTACATTCTAATACGTGATGATAACATTATGTAGTGGAAATACCAATTTTATAAAATTGAAATTGAATTCATTCTTAAATATATCTGCCTCGTCTGCCTTTTTTTATATCTGCATTTTTTAAAAAAAAAAACTAATATTTTATGTGTCATTGCTTTTACGAACAAAATTATTTCTTGAAAAAATGTATGATTTTATAATTTTTTATTTCTATTTCTTAAACTGTTTTTTTTTTTCACAATTACGCTTATATACTTCGAAAAACTCTAAAAAAAAATATTACAAAATATTTTACCCTATCATAATTGCGAAATCCTATCATAATTGTAAAATCCTATCATAATTTTGCAAACAATTATAGGTCTGAATATTTATTCACAATCATACTTCTTAGATTGACACTAAAACAAAAATAATAAGCATGAAAGGTAATTGTTACTGAAACAATTATATGAAACATAAAAGAGAAATAGATTGTGTAAAATAATTTTTATTTTTAGTTCGCAAATTGAAACACTGATGGCGCTGTTAGACGATTTCAAGCGTTTCAATGGAATACTATTTATCGCCATTGCTTTACAAGCAAAGTGTCTGCTCCTTCATTTCTGCTTCAGATTGGACATTTTGCGTTAATTATCTTTGTTATTTAAGTTACCATTTCGTATTTAAAAAAAATGTTTTTCTTTGAAGTAAAAGATTATTTTACAAGAAGTTTTTTGCTTTATTTATTCATCGGATGCGCCATTCCAAGAGTTACTGCAAGTAAGTACTATTTTGTTATTTTCTGTACTTGTATATATATTCTGTTGTACTTATATATTATTCTACCTAAACAACTTCGTATATAAAATGTAATAAATATTTGAAATTATAGCCAAATTTTAAGTCATAGGCATGAATATTGTATTAAATAACAGTTTTTACATCATTTAAAGTATATTTACATTATTTATCTAAATTAAATTATATGTATGGTATTTTGAAATACAGTGTTATATTTTATATAGGCTTTGTTAAATTTTAATCACATTAAAAACGCGCATTGGGATAATTACATTCACTGAATGTAACAAAAATAAAGCCTTCCTTGAAACCATTTACTAACATACTTTTATTTAGCAACGTGATATACGATTAAAAATAATTTTATTTAACAATGTGGTATATGATTAAAAAAAAAAATTCCTTTCATAAACTTTTTTTTTCATTGAAATGTCCTAAATAATTAAAAAGTAGGTAAATTAGTAAAAGTAAGCTTAAAAAATTTTGTTATTTTATTAGAATAAGGACTAAAACTTTAAAAAAATATCCATGATCAAAATTTAAAACTTCTGAATTTTTATGAAATTTTATATGAGCAATGCTTACTTTAATGACAAAATAGGAAATCACAAATATATATAATGCATTGAATAAAATTGACAAAAAAAAAAAAAAAAAAAAAACTCGCTTGAATAGAATGAAAAATGAAATGATTCCTAAATGAAGTTTTGGAATCGTGATACTTTAAATTTGATATCGAATAAATAATTCGATTTCTTATGAGTTCTGAGTTCTGAAATGAAATCTGATAAGCACATTAACATTTGATGTATTTATCAAGGATTAGATTTAATACTCAAATGTGTTTGACGTTTGCATTATTAGAATTGATTTTCCAATTAAAGGGACACATGAACAATCAAAATGAGAAAAATCCTTCAAAAATTCTTTATTTAGTTTTTCAGATATTAAAAAAATTCACATTTTACTAATTAATAGACAACAAACCATGTTTAAATCAGATGTTTTCATAGAGTTATAAGATTGTGAATTTATAAAGGTCCATAAAATACAGTCCTTGGCCAAATTATTAGACGCACTATAAATTTCTTAGTGAAATTATAATTATACAGCTTTATTTTTTTTATGTAACTGAAACCGGTATGGACTTGTTTACGTTAGTGTATCAATGGGCTAATATTGTAATGCAATACGTCAAAAATAAATACAAATAGGAAGTGTATAAAAAACGACAGTGCGTCTAATCATTTGGTCTAGTTATTATAACATGCTAATATAATACTTGATATTACAAATACTCTATTTTTATAAAATATATCGTCTAATTTATTCAATCGTCGAATATATATTATATATAGTCTCATTTAACCAATGGAAATACGAATGTAAACAAGTGCAAATCGGTTTCAGTCTCGTAAAAAACAATAAGACTGTATAGTATTACCTGGTAATTAAGATTTTACGTAGACTCTTATAGTGTGTAACCTGGACTGTTTACCTGGCCCTTGACCTGGGACTGTTTATACTTTCGTCCAAAGCTCTAAATAAATAAAAAAAAATTATATTTTGTGTTTCTAATAAATTAATTCCAACATTCTCTATACAACAGGTAATTCTCTGAAGATTCAGCCTTTCAATTTTCCACCAGAATCAGTAATAAGAGAGAGGGCAAGTGCCACATGCACATCTTCATTTGGAGAAAAAATGGATTTTAGTTGGTTGAGAAATGGGAAAAAATTAACCAAAGGAAAAAATATTGACATCAGGTCTTTCCCAGATCTTTCCAATCTCGTCATTGATCCCTTAACTGAAGAAGATTCCGGAAATTACACTTGCATCGTCACCGCACGTGGAATGAAAACCAGCCATATGGCAAATCTGGAAGTCTTAGGTAATATATTTCATACGGTAATATTAAATAAGTATTTTTAAATAAGGACGATTCTATGCTACATTTTAGTGAATACGTTGACAATGCCTTTATTTCTTGTTGACAAGCGAGATCCATCCCTAAATCCCTAGGACTAATTTAAACTGTTCCCGTCATGACACTCGAACTCTTGTCATTTTAATTTGCTGCCTAAAGAGAGATTCCTAACATGACGATGAACTTTCGTTCACATCTAAATCCTTCATTCGCTGCGATCTTCAAAAATCTATGCATATAAAAATGAATGTGTGTCTGTCCTTTATAGACTCCTAAACCTTCCGACAGAAAGCTATGAAACTTGGCATACAAATAGTTCAAAGCACGAGGAAGGTTTCTGTCGACATTAGAACATTCTGCGACAAACCGTTCTAGCGGTATCAGCGAAAATCGAAATGGAATTTTCTGATTGGTTAAAAGTTAGCCATTGTTTTAAATTTTGATATAAGCGATTCAGTTTTCAAATATATTGAAGATAACAACAGTGATATTTTCTACCTTATAGCTCTATTCATTTAGAAAAGTAAATTACATATACTTTAATTATAATTCGCGCAAGTTTCTATATGTTAGGTGAGCACAAGCACGTAAAATCAACGAGAATAGATTTCGTAATTATTGGTCATATCACGGATTTAGTATTCGCGATCGCAACGAACTATAGGGGACGTTGTTGTATGAGACGAATACCTGCGATTTCTATATGAACAGTTATTCAGTTACTCTAGAGACGTCTTTAATGTAGCATGTAGCGTTGCAACGTTCCTTCCTTATTGTGGCTTATTAAATTTAAAAAAGAAAAATGTTATTTCTTATGCAAGCGAAAACAAAATGGTATCTCTTTTTTTTTAGAGAAGGAACATCCAAAACACATCGGAAAAATATTTGTACATAAACAGAAAAAAAAAATGTATATTCTTATAAGAGTTAAAACCTACTGCCCGAGAAATGGTTTTACTAAATTTAATGATATAACATGAAAAGCCTATTTAAACTTAGTTTATCCATAGTTTATTAGTTTATCTATAGTTTAGTCCATAGTTATCCATTATCCATAGTTTTAAGAACCATATTACTTCAAAAATTAAAAGGAACAAAAAGTGTACATAAGTCTCATAATTTTATAAAATTCAATTTTGTAAAAAAAACTTTTTAACAACAATTTTTATCAAAAAATTTTAAGTTTCAATAAAAATCATTACTTAAAAATTAAAAAACGTAAAATAAAGAATGCTTACGAAACAAAAAAACAAAACAAGGAAACAATTCTTTTTTGACGCCATTTTTTAGTGCTGCGAAAATTCGCGATCGCAACGGTCGAGTGCGCCCTCTAGCGGGAGCCTGAAAATATCGGGCATTAGTTCCCTCATAACCTTTGGCAATGACGGACGCCATTTTCTTAGAAGCAAAATTTCCCTAAGGAAAAGGTAGAAGAACTTGGAAAAAACTAACCAGAACATGCCAAACATTGAAGCAGAACATGCCAAGCATTTGAAGAACAATTTCTCAATAATTTTTACCTTTCTATTACCAACAATATATTTTCCGATTTCATGATCACTTGCTGTTACAGATGTGTATATTACGGTAAAATAATTTTTTCTGTCCTCAATTCATTACAAATTAAAGTGAAGTCAACATTGCTTTCGTCATTCCAATGAATAAGTTTGAATTCAGAACGTACACGGAACAGTATAATAGTCATTAAATATTCTTCTTTATAGAATAGTATATATTTCTGTATCTATATTATTCGGAAAAAAACAAAGAATTATCCGAACTACTTGAAATAGTTTCATTTGTGCTGATTATTGATATATTTTTACCGTTTTCTTGGTAAGTATTTTTTAGTTTTGAAAGAATAATTTCAACTAGAATTCAACTATTCTGTTTTTAAGCTACATATTCAAATTCATATTGAGATCTTCAGATTATAAAATTTTGTTGTGTGGTATGTTATCTAAAAATAACGAAGGGATAATCTATGTATATATTATTTGAAAATAAAATTTTCAAACGAAGAACATATCATTTGGAATTTTCTGGATTTTTAAATCAGGTGAGTGCTATGATTTTTATAATAAAAAATTTGCCTGTAATAATTTTTTTTCTTATTTGATGATCGTTCTCTACAGAATGGTATTTTACGTCTGATTAAGAACTATAAGAATAAAAAAAAAAGAAACAATATGAAAATTTTTATTTCAACATGAGGAATTTTTAAAATCATTTTTATATCCTACGAATTCTTTATTTTACGTTCTTTAGCTTATAATTTTTTGATAAAAATTGTTCTCGGAATACTGTTTTTGAAAAATTAAATGGTATAACATTATGTGTTTATACTTCTTGCATATTCTAATGTTTGAAGTAATATGATTCTGAAAAGTATGTAATAAAAATTCGGTATTTATGTATTAACGCCACCGCCGCTACAGATTTGATGGTTTTTAAGTGCCGCCAATCTACACCTAAAATTTTTGCGACAAATCTTAAAATAAAACACTTTATTTAAAATTAAAATAGTCAATCGGATTTCGGTGGAAAATGGGCCGATATGGAGTTTAACGTTGACTCAAAACAATCTCTATTTTCTTTCACCTGATTTTGCCGTATGAAAAAAATGTCACCGCCAGTCCTGTTATGTATGAACTCTAATAAATAAGATTCCAAATGAAAGATCATTTCCAAAACATACGTTTACTAAGATAAAGTTTCATGTCATGGGAATTGGTAAATGTTCGTTTTTTTCGGTAAAATATTTCGCTCCTGAAAAATTAAAATTACATTTTGTTTTGTTTTTGGCAAATCCCAAAGACACATTTTCGTAGCACTAAAAAATGGCGTCAAAAAAGAATTGTTTTTTTTTGTTTTGTTTCGTAAGCATTCTTTATTTTAGTTTTTGAGTTTCTAAATAATGATTTTTATTGAAACTTAAAATTTTTTGATATAAATTGTTGTCAAAAAAACTGTTATAAAATAATGAGGCTTTATGTCCTACTTTTTGTTTATTTTAATTTTTGAAGTTAAATGATTCTCAAAACTACGGAATGTAAAGTTTAAATAGGCCTTTCATGTTATATCATTAAATTCAGTAAAACTATTTCGTATGCATTTGGTTTTAACGCTTATAAGAATATGCATATTTTTTTCTGTTTATTTACAAATATTTTTCCAATGTGTTTTGGATGTTTCTTCTCTAAAAAAAGAGAGATACCATTTTTTTTTTTCGTTTGCATAAGAAATAATATTAAAAATTTTTCTTTTTTAAATTTAATAAGTCTCGATAAAGAAGGAACGTTACATTGCTACGCGCTACATTAAAGACGTCTCTAGCGTAACTGAATGGCTATTCTTATAGAAATCGCAGGTATTAGTCTCATAGAACAACGCCCCCTATAGTTCGTTGCGATCGCGAATTCGTCTCTGGGATTTGCCAAAAACAAAACAAGATGTAATTTTATTTTTTCAGGAGCGAAATAATTTACCGAAAAAACGAAAATGTACCGATTCTCATGACATGAAACTTTATTATTGTAAACGTACGTTTTAGAAATGTAATTTCATTTGGAATCTTATTTATTAGAGTTCATATGGCGACGAAAGAAAATAGAGATTGTTTTGAATCAATGTTAAACTCTATATTGGCCCATTTTCCACCGAAATTTCGATTAACTACTTTGATTTTAAATAAAGTGTTTTGAATTTTGAAAGTGTTTTGATTTTAAATATAGTGTATTATTTTATGATTTGTCGCAAAAATTTTAGGTGTAGATTGGCGGCACTTAAAAAACGCCAACCCTATTTAACGTCACCAGCCTAGCCATTATCAACGTTGTTATCGGGTCAAGCAAATCAATAGAAACTTTTCTTGGCGAATATATGTCAGTACATTCGTCTTTCCAAATGACTTCATTCGGTGCGCATATGGGCTACCAGAGTTATTTATGACATTCACACGCAATCCTGCTTGAGCTGAAATTTAACAGCTTTTGTAACCTAGGCAAACATCATCGGATCTTCATGATATCGCCGCATGTGAGTTAAAACAAATATAAAGCTCTATACTTGGTTTCATTGCGAAGCGTCATGTTTTTGGAGAGAGACGGTGTCTGATGTATTCTATTGAATGGCGAAAAAGAGGATTGCCACATGATTTGGCTTATTTAAAAAATCACTCCGTGCCAAATTGGTCAGCTCATATCAGCCGAAATACCTGATATCACCATTAATCAGACTTATTTCAGATCACATGTTTCATGGTACGTGTGAATCACCATATATGTCTGTTTGAAAATGCACTAGCGATATAATAGAGAATTAACTGCTGAGACTATCACTGTATTTTTCATCAATAAATAAAATTCTCATTTCAAATCATAATCGCAAATCTCATTTACACCCTTAAATACAAAATTAAAATTCAAACTGAAAGCGTTGCAACGAACGCAGCGTACAGCTAGTACTTTATAAAAATAAATGCATTTTGTATAATTAAGGGAAGTTCTTTCCCCGAAAAATCTTATTAAAAATGTCACAATAAGAAAAATAGAATAATAGAAAAAAATGAATAATAGAATAATAATAGAATAATAGAATAATATATATATATATATATATATATATATATATATATATATGTATATATATATAAATAATATGTGGCTAAAATTATGTGCAAAATAGGCAATTCATGTTTCTTTCTCTTTTCTATTTTATATTTTTTTCTTAAATAAATATTTATTTTCTAAAATTATTTATAGTAAACTTCTTTAAAAATATCCAGTATAATATTACCGTGCGCACATCCATTTTCTGGCCCATCCTTGGTAACTAGATAATCAAACGCACTTCAGTAATGCAGCAAGAACGCACTTTAAACTCGTAGTTACGCTCAATTTGCGCCTTTGTTTTCATATTTTGCAATCTGGCAATCTTGTTACAAAAATATTTTAAATCATTCTTGAAAAATTTCCCGTTCATGTAAGTTCAGTTTATTTCGCTACTCGCTTTATAGATTTTGTTTTATTCCGTTCTTTCTTTATATTTTATTTTCTGTTTTTACTTGTTATTATTACTTATTGTGTATAATTCTATTTGTCGTAATTTTTGTAAAACTTTTTTTGAGTGCTCCTCACACTATTGTATTGATATATTTTGCTTTGGCTATATTCATACAATATTAGAAAGCACTCTTTTTTACGGATATAATCGTGCGGGCTGATGAAAAGATTATATCTTTTATTTTCCGGATTTTTAAAAAAACTTTATCCTTTTTTTTAAATTAATTAATTCTTTTTCTTTCCCCAGTTGCTTGTTATTTTTTTTATTATTGTTTTTCTTTTTCCCCATTGTTTCTTTTGTCTGTAATTTACCTTTGTTTTATCTTCATATATATCTCTCTATATATATTTCAGTTTAAGAATGCATGCCTATGTATACATTTCTAATTGCAGTCCCACCTTCTTGGGTTCACGTGCCCCGTGACGTCGATGCCTTGAGTGGAGAAACGGTTTTCCTAGATTGTAGTGGTCAAGGAACCCCTAAACCTCTTACTACATGGTATAGAAAACAAGGTAAATGTTTATTTGACGCTTCACTTAATATTCATTTATTGTCGCTACATTGAAAGAGTTCTAAGAGTATCATAGTTCTATACTACAAAGGCTTTGAAAACCAAATATAATTCGGTTTTTTTCCCTTTAATTTATAGAGTTTGATCACGGAACTATGCAAAAGTATTTGAAATATTAAGATTCCATTAAACTCAATTTGTATAAGTAAAGTTTAAAAACAATTTTTGATTTTATTTATAAAGAACAATTGTTTAAAAAAAAACTAGCATAGATTGGTTGTGTTAAACTTTTAGCTCTTATTATTATATTATTTTATGATTAGTGTTCAGTTTTCACCTAAGAAGAATGCCAATAGAACAACCTGTCACAGCTAGAGTCAAAAATATTTTCTTAAAAATAACAAAAATGTAATCCCTCAGCAAAACCATTGAAAAATGTGTGGAGTAATGACGGAAAAATTCTTAAACTATCACCGAAATAAAATGTTATATTCACTAATTAAAATAGTTTTCATTCATAAAATAGTTAGTAATTTCTTGAAATTTTGTACAAAACAACTATTTCAAAAATTTTAAGCACTTTATGAAATTTTTAAAAAATGTGAGATGGGCGGTATTTCTCATATTTTCTCTCAAGCATGAAGACAGGCAGATTATTTCTAATCAAGAGCTCCAACAATGTCGAAAGCTAAAAATGCGCTAAGAGCCAAGTTGTGAAAATTTATAAATTAATATCCGATAAAGAATCTTTCTAGAATTTTTAGTATTTTAGATTGGTTGAAGTGAGGTATTTATCACAAGTGTTGAAGAACAAAGATTTCACCCCAAAACCGATTGTTTAAACTGATTGACAAATTTAGAAATTATCATTAAGGCAAAATATGTCAATTTGTCATATTGTTGTAACAGTGTCTAAAGACATCATTCATAGACTTCTTTTAGAATTTGATGTATCATTTAAAAAAAGAATTAAGTTCTTAAGAGCATTTTTGATGAAGAACACCACAATTTCCTTGCGGGCACTCTTTCTATGTTTCGTACTCTTATTTTGTTGAAATTCCAAAACCTTAGGAAGGAATACTAAGAGGCAGTTTGGTGTGAAAATATGAACTTTTGAAAATTGCCGCTCGTCATTTTATTGCGCTAATCCCTTAATGTAGTAATATTTACCACTCAAGTTAGAATATACATTGTGAATCATAAATATGAATAATGAAAAATGCAAACATTTCTTTATAAATGCAATCATTTAGCTCAATTTATTTTTAAACAACCAGTTTTAATTATTTTAGCACATTAACATAGATAATATCTTTATGTATATAAAAGTGATGAAAAAAAATGATATTAACTTTAGATTAGACTTTGATGGGGATGTTCATATGTATAATTTATTTAAATAGGTGACCAAACAGAGTTCTCACCTATAAGGGTCTCAAATCACTTAAATGCATTGACCAATGGAAGTCTTCAATTAGTTTCAATCCAAAAAACGGACGAAGGACTCTACAAATGTAACGTTTCCAACAAAATTGGATCCCCGCTTCTTAAGACGATTGCAGTCAAAGTTATAGGTATGTAAAAAGGCAGTACTCCAAACGCACAATGCCATTTGTTATGTCGATGATGGTTTGTAATAATTTTTTTATGTATACGTAAAAGCATTCTGAAAGAACATGTGTAAATTATGAATATTTGTCATAATTTTTTGAAAAAAAAGGCATGTTGCTGTAATTTTAACACGCTCTTATAAGCTTAATTTCAAGTGTTGAATAACTTGGAAATCTATCTTAAATATCATAATAATTAAGTGACTTATTACTAGTTGTAGGTATACATGTCACTTATATATTTTTTTATATAATGCATTTTAAAGCTATTAGGAAAATGACAACTGAAATTCGCTTATTGTTTTTGTTCTAGTCTGTTTAGTTTGTTCTGCTTCAACCATCTAGTCTGATAACAAAATTTACGAAGTAAACTTCCAGCAAAAATCTAAATTTGTCTGCGACCTCAACGCAATCAGACAGTTGATTAAGACTGTACAAATTCAGCTTAATCTGACACTGGTATGGTAAAATTTGTAAATGTAAGGTTCTAAATATTATACGGATAGTTAGGTAAGTACTTCATTTACGGCAGATGCACATTGGGATATCGGCGACGGTCTGGGTAACATCCCTGAGGATGATCCGAAGACATGCCATCACAATTTTGATCTTTTGCAGGGGGGGGGGAGGATCCTACACTTTGGTAGCCTGAGGATCTGCGTGCAAAGAACGCACTTTACGGTAGAACAATTTAACAATGACCAATACTGCACACCCTCGGTCCCTACACAGGCTGATCAAAGTGGTCCTCCAGCCGCTTAGTGATCGCAGCCAGTGATGCTTGACTTCGGTATTCTACCGGGAACCGTGCTTTGCGACCGGTTCACTGCGGGACCCAAACATTATAAGAAAAACTTCATGTTTGGGTATCTTACATTATGTTACGCAATTAACATTGTTTATGTTGTTAGTTGAATTCTATGCAATGAAATCCATATACAGTTAAGTCTTTAACTTAGTAACAAAACAAAAAAAAAATCTTTACTTCTCTATTCTTTGCAGTGTACTCTCAATTCAGCTTTTTAGTTTTTTCATCAAAACAAGTTTAGATGTGTTTTAAAATGGAGTCTCTGCAATTTTTTCTTATTTTTTTGTTTGCTTTTTAAAGTTACAAATAATATCAAAGCGAAAAATAATCTGCACTGCTGGAGGATATCTGCAACCAGATAACTGTCTACTAATTCTGCTATTTAGGAAACATTTAAAATAAACCAAGCATTTTCTTTTTTAATCTTTATTTAACAGATTCAAACTTGCAAAACTATGTTATAAACCGTTTTATTTGAAATTTGTTTTTAAAGTTTTTGTTGCATATTATTCTAGTTCTTGTCGTATCTTTTTTATGTAACGAAAATAATTGTTACTGGGATTATTAAGTTTAACTATAAAAAGACTTTTTTAATTGATGCAATACTTTTCGTAATTATTTTCAGCCCGATGGTGTGACTCATTTCAAAGTATAACTTAAAATCTTTTATGTACTATTTGTTGATTTAAGCTACCGCTTCCGTCCCATTTGCCATCATTCTTTTAATATTGCGTGTGTAATATATAGATAGATAATTTACAACAAGATTTTTTCCAAACTTTTTTTTTCTGAGTGGTAAATCTTTCGCTGTATAGTATAGGTTATACGATTTGTACTCAAATATTTCTTTGTTAATGCATAATTACTTGTCATTCCTGAAATTAACAAACTTTTTTAACAAACGGTTTATCCCGGTAACTGCTGGTAGCTTAAATTTGTGCCTTCATGTTTTATAGTTTTGTTAACAAAAATGTATTGTTTTTCTCTGATGTAACTTTTTCTGTTGGAAAACTAAAAAATCTTTTCCTATATGCATAGCCGTGCGTAGCACTTAAAAATATTTAGTACAAAATTGTTTTAAGTAGTCACGTGAATTGTCTTGAATTTTTTTCAATGAACGCATGCTTGTTTTTTTAGAAATATTAAAAATCTTTTTGACACATGGTAGTAAAACTTTTAAAACGCACTGCTTATTAAAGCTTATTTATCATGACTTGACTTACTTATTAACGTGAGTAAAAGCGTTTAAATGTTATAATACTGTAGGGTACAACAAAATTGCATACATACATAACTCAGATAATGAATTTTTTTTAAAACTCGCTCTGTTTTTGGACTCTGAATCTTAGTTGTACCATAAGGTGATCTTAAACTATGAGTGAGTCATGAATGAACTTTTCTGAAATATGTTGACGTTTAAAACTAGATGGATTTGTTCCTATAACCGCTTCAAATCATTTCAGTACGGCACCTAATAGAAGTCTTATGTTCAATTCAATTAAAAAATCAGTCTCTACAAACGCAACGTAGCAATGCAAAGTAACGATATTGGTTCACCACTCAAAAAGACTGTTGTGGTTAAAGTTATTGGTACGTAAAAAAAATATTGTTTTTTACTTCTAAAATAAAAGAATTTTAAAAGGGTGGGGAAGGAATAAAGGGGAATTTTAAAATACATAATGAATATGTAACTATATTAATTATGTATTTTATTACATTGCTAAGAGTAAAAGGCAAGCATTTTTTACAATTATGGATTGATTTTTACTGTTAAAGAAATGTGGACAATTAATTTAGTTATTTTTTAATTGATTATGTTTTGAATTTTCAAAGCGTAATTTATTATACACTTTGGAAGTTATAATTGTCATGGTTAATAAATATAGCGCAGTTGTCTTTTAGTTATTTTTTTTTTATAAATAATTACAGACTCGTAATTTTCTTCGTCTTGCATATCGTATTTTGTTCATTACTTCATAGTAAATTTGGAACATTTTGTGACGAATTGTAATAATTTCAAATTGATTAGTGAAAACTATTTATTCCAATTCGTCTGGAATTATTAAGCAAAGATTTTTGAAATAATATGCAATCTAAAATGAACTCAACTTAAATGAACTGGTGCAACTTAAAATAAACTCAAATGGAACAGCAGTAAAGTATGCCTAACAGGCTCTTGAAGTTAAAACGAGACATCAGTTTATGTGTTCAGAATCTCTTGTCTTGCGCTTATATATATATATATATATATATATATATATATATATATATATATATATATATATATATATATATATATATATATATATATATATATATATATATATATATATATGGGTGATTCTCACGAAATATGACAATTTACTGTCCCTTGCTCCAAGATCTAATACCATAAAACTAAAAGAACTTTTTTTTAAAAAAATTAATAAATAGCATTGTTGTTAGCATTTTAAATTACTTTGCACTAGCTTTGAGTGTTTTGTATAGTTAAAAATTTATTTTAACTTCAAAATGTAATTTTCCTGGCATGTCCCAAACAATGTTTCCAATAATAACTAGCTTCAAAACCGTCTATAAATTTTTCAATATTTTTTTTTATCTCAACCGGTGTAAGCATTTCTAAAATATACGCAGAGGGAATTATTTACAAACACTTCGTTTAAATTAATTTTATCTGTCAATAATCTTTTTGCCCCAAGAAAATCTGTCATTTTCCTGGCTACTTTTATTTTGTGGTTTATAACCAAAATATATAAAGCCAGCAATCAATATCTTATGTTAATAGATTGATTAGATACCCTCCTATATGAACATGTCTTGTTGCATGAATAAAGAACCAATTTTCTGGTTCAAAATCTATTTCAAAAAATTTTTCATGGTGAGTTGGTTTTTGTGTTGTCATTTTCCTGGCTTTTTGAAACCATTAATAACATAAGCTACATAGATTTATCTGAGTTATTTTAAGAAATCCTGTTGTTTTCTACAGAATATAAACGTCTTAGGCCAAAATATTTTATTAAAGTAAAGTTATATGCTATAAAATGGCGAATTTGTCATTATCCTGGCTTATGAATGCCAAACTGCTAATACTGTAAAGAAGGAAAGCAAATATTAAACTAATACCAAGTTTATGTATGATTGTAATATGCTTGGATGTAATCAAAGTTATTTATTTATTTAATGATTGATTATTATCCACAATTTTATTCTGTATATATCAGCAACAATTTTTTTTTTTTATTCTTTCTACAGTGGATAAAAAGAATTAATTTAAGCAATTTATGGTCCATCTAACATAAAGGCTTAAGTTGAGTTACTTATTTTTAACTTAAAATGACTGTCTTTTAAACTTCTAAGCTAATATGTCATTTTCCTGTCATTCAAGATTTGGTGAATTTCACTTTTATTTTTTTTCCGAGCAAATGTAAATAAACTACATTGATATATATATATATATATATATATATATATATATATATAAACTGTATTCAACATTTTAAATTTAATAATGATGTCATGAAAGTTTTATTAAAACTGTCTATGGAAAATGTTCATTTTACATTAAAGGCAATATTTCGACTGATTTTAATAATCAAGATAAATATAATTTGATTAGTTTTTTAACATCTAAGACGTTTATTATTTAAGACTGTGAAAAAAAGAATTATATAAAAGAATGAAATAATTTTGTAAGATTTGTTTAACTGTTTTCAAAACTAAAGTGATGATCGAATGTTTGATTACATTTGAGGAAATAAAATTTGAACATCGTTTATATCTTTATAACACCTATCAAGATTTTGAATCCTTTTAATTCTATTCTTAGTTTTCAAACTTAACAACAAAAAAAATATTTTTGTCAAAAAATTAATAATTGAATCAAAGATTAATAATTAACTTCAGAACTTACATTGAACATATTTTAAACTTGTAAAAACTTATGCATGTTTCTTATTTCGGAAAAATTTGTATTTAACTGTAAATACAAAAATTTCACATTTTAGTTCACGAACTGAAACACTGATGGCGCTGTGAATCAATGTTTAGCTCTTAATATATGCCACCCTTGGAATAAAAGCAAAGCGTTTACTGCATATTCGCGACTTCTAATATTGCATCTTCATTACAAAGTATTGCAAAATATTCAACTGATCTTCCAAGTAATGTGTTATCTTACTGCAAAAGGTTTACTAATAAGGATCTATTTATTCATATTTATGGGAAGCTTCACTCAAAGATTCGTTTTAAGTAAGTACTGCATTTCTTTCTTTTATTATTCTTATTTGTACAATATTTTCACAACATTTTTATCTACTTTTTGTTGGGGATTAATTAATTTACTGACTGGAATATTTTAAAAGATTTGTATTTATATTTTGATAGAAATTTTCCAAAAATCATTGGTTTTTTATTAACTACATATTATGTTCGGGTCATGTCTCGCTCTCTCATTAATGCAAGTTATTTTAATCGGCAATATTCTACAACTTTAAATCGAATTTAATATTCGATATTTTCGTTTAGTATTTTTTATTATTTTTGAATAACATTATGTAAAATGCTAATGTAAACGCTAATTCAGGTTTTATGTAACATTTTGTCTTCCTCCATTTAAAATTAATCTCTATATTTAGCATCAAAATGTAAAGATACTGCTTGATAACTTTTATTAAATATTTAAAGAAAAGCGTAGAGAATTTTTATTTTTTAAAGTTAAGATTAAATTAATTTTACTTTTTATTTATATTGTATTTAACCAAGATTTACCACACCATGAGAACTATTTTACGATATCATTTTCATAATCCGACATTTATATGTCATATTTTCTATTTTTTTTTTTTTTTTTTTGATCAATTTATTCAGAAGGATCAATTCATTATTAAGTGTTTTTTTTTCGCTTTATCTTTCCAGCATAACTGCAGTATGAATTCCATACATAGATTTCTACTAATGATCTTATCAAAATTTTACCCACAAACGATTTTGCAAATTAAACAATAATAAATAAAATAAAATGAAAAATTTAATAAAACATGTAAAAGTAATGACTTTTATGCATACATTTTTCGAGTACTTTGTTAAAAATAAAAAGAAAAAAACTTAAATTCAAAAAATAAATTATATAAGCGCTCGAATTATATTTAAAAGTAAGTTTTCTGGTTGCAAAGATAGCAATATAATACTGTTTTATCTTTTCCATCGTTTCTATTTTAGATCCTCTTCTAAAGACTAAAACTATTAAGAGGCCACGAAAGAAAATTTTCTTTTCATTACTAATTTGAAAATTCAAAAAAAAAAAAAAAAAAAAAAAGTAAGTTCAGGCTAACCTGCCACGAAATTTTAATTGCTGAAAAAAAAAAAAAATACTTCAAAATATTGAAATTCAATCAAATTATTTCAAGAACTTCTCCGTTGCATAATCTAAATTATCATCTCATTATTTATTTTCATTTTGATACTTTAAAATTTTCTTTTCAGTATATGAAACTTCATGACTTATTCTATATTTGTCTGAATTCACTTTTACACTTTAAATGTTAAATTAGTAATGAATGAGAAAGAATTTGCGAGTAAAATTTTCTTCCGAGATATGCCGTCCTCTAATACATTAACTCTGTTAAACATTTAATTTTCGGATTCAAAAATTTAACTTTATAATAGCCTCAATTTTATTCTGTAATAATCATTTTAGAACAAATATTTTACATCGGATTTATTTTCTAACATTGTCGCATTATTTTATGACTGTAATACTGCAAAATTTCTTATTATGCTGTTTTTATTCAATTGTGAATTTTCTAGAATTTGTATTTTTTGTGATAAAAATCAAATGGACTCATTAGACTTATATTGTATAAAATAGGCAATTCTCTGAAGATACTACCATTTAGCTTTCCACCAGAATCTGTAATTCGAGAAAGAACAAGTGCTACATGCACATCTTCTTCATCTGGAGAAAAAATGAATTTCAATTGGTTGAAAAATGGAAAAACTCTGACCAAAGGACAAAATGTCGACATCAGATCTTCTCCAGACATCTCAACTCTTATCATAGATCCGCTCTCAGAAGAAGATTCTGGAAATTACACATGTATAGCCTTAGCGCGTGGAATGACAGCAAGTCACACAGCAAATTTAGAAGTACTAGGCATGTATACCCCATTCAGCCTTCTTTTTAAAAAAAATACTAATAAAACTCTTTTAAAAAACTTATCAACCATAAAGTATGTAGAAAAAGACGAGATTATATCTTTTTGTGGTAACCAACTTAATCCCTCTTTTTTAATTGAAATCACAAATTTGTTTTCTACAGTTTTTAACCTTTTTTTCATCAATGTAATAAAAATTAAAATGCTTAGTTGTCATTTTTATATGGTTTTGGAACAGAATATTTTACATTTTATTTCAACTTTTTTTAAAGAAAAATAATAAAGTAAAAAAAACAAACACTAATTTAAAACTTTTTATAAAAAAGGACAGAGAGTTAATGAACATCAATTAATAGTAACTTGTTTCTTGAACAAATTATTTTACATTGAGTTTTATTTCTTTATTTTTAAATAAAATTTTGAAAAACCTAAAAAAAGGAAATTTAAAACATTTTATAAAAAATGACTGAAAATTAATGAACACGAACTAATAGTAACTATATTTGATTAACTAAGCATCGAAATTATTTCTACTTCTCTCTGGGTCATTGTTTTCAATAGCAAATATTATTCACTCTCTTAAAAATTCTTCATGTTTTGTAGTTCGATATTCCGTAGAGAACCATGTCCGAAAGCCATACTACTCAGACAGTTTAAAAACTAAGAAATACAATTTACAATATAAGATATAAGCATTTTTGATTTTTTTTTTAAAAAAACTAAAATCTGGTACCAATTTATTTTACACTTACTTTCTCTTTTTGATGTACAGTACCACCCTCTTGGATTCACGTACCTCATGATGTCGATGCCTTGAGTGGAAATTCAATATCTTTGGTCTGCGCGGGACAAGGGACTCCAAGACCATTGATAACCTGGTCTAGAAAACGAGGTAATCTCTCTGAATAAATAATTTAACTGAAATAATGACTTCGGATAACATTTGCCTATTTTTGTATTTTTATGTGTCTTCGTGACCATTGGGCAAACTTCAATGAGAATATGTTGATCGAAATATTGATAACATAATATATTGATCAAAAATTCCGCACTCATTTACCAAAGAACTTTATGTTCAGAGGCACTAACATCATTGTATAGAGGGCAAAACTGTAAATGGACCACCGTGAATAACTTTTGATGTAATGTTCGGATCTTCACGTTCCAGGACTCTTTCTTAATGATTCAAGGAGATGGTCTCAAATATGCTAAATAATTATTACAGATGATATTTTAAGTTAAATTAAGGGGTCCAAAGTTTGAACCGATCACCCAAAAACAATATTAAGACTATATATTTGAGATTGTGGCCACCTCCCATATTTTGGGGGTCAGAAATCCGAATCCAATGAAAACAAGGTTACTCCGAGAAAGTAAGTTTTTATGTCAGTTTTTGAAACTTAAAATATCGTCTGCATTTATTAATTAGCATAGTTGAGGACACCCTCTAGAACCACTAAAATAGAGTCCCAGAACGTAAAGGTCTGATCATTCGCTCCGGGTTGCGTCACACAATCGCTAATGAAATCTCTCAGTATGTGAACATACATGACTAAATAAAGACTAAATTATAAAATAAAAGAAGAAATTATTATTGGTAGGGAAACTTATTGTGCTTGCATCAATAAACTACGTTATCACTATACATTAGATTACATAACTAATATAAGTTAGCTTACCTAACGTTAAATAAAATAATAAAACTTACACGTACATGTTTTACAAACTTAATTATCATCTTTACGAACCACAATTCTTTTGCTAAGATTACTCTTAACAGGATTCACAATATATCAGTGATTAAGGCACTTAACTGTGATTATGAAGGACTGGAGTTCGAAATCTGGAGGTGCCACTCCTACTTCAGATAGATGGGTACGAGCTTATTGGAGAAGTAAAAATGGCCGATGCGTAATGTTATGCACATTGCCAAAGTTATGCCGTTGGTCACAAAAGTGTGAAGCCTTAATGGACTTCCCTGGTCCTCAACGAGCTGTGGCGGGAATGTTTTATATTTTGTTTTTACTTTCTTCATAATAATATTTAGAAATAAATTGAGAATCTTTTGAAAGATATTTCATTTTTGATATTGAAATATATTTTTTTTCTTTTAAAACAGTTGATAGTGCAGATTTTTTACCGATCACCGCATCAAATCACTTGAATATGTCACCAAACGGAAGTCTTTTGTTGGTTTCGATTGAGAAATCAGATGAAGGACTTTACAGATGCAATATTTCAAATGGTATAGGATCTCCACTCTTGAAGTCAATCGCCATTAAAGTCATTGGTATGTAAATTAAAGCTACACGATTTCTTTCTGTACAACAATCAAGGCTTTTTACATTTTTATACATTTTGTATATGATAAGGTTTGTATTACTATATATCACTTGTGTATTTATTCATAAACGCATAACGAAAGAAATGCGAACCGATTGCCTATTTGTTTATAAAAAAATGCTTGTTTTTTCATGAAAATATTTATTATTTTATTATCTCGTCATGTATAGTTAAAAAATTATATTGTTAAAAAATTATATTGTTAAAAGGATTTTTGTATATTTATAAATGTAAATGCCATTCCGTATAAACTATTTACATTTCAATTTTTCTTATCTGTAATATTTCACTGAACACCTAATTACTATGAAATTTTTTATATTTATTAATTATTTTAGTCCAAATCGGACCTTTTATACAAAAGATAGAAAAAATGAACGAATCAGAAACTGTGTTATACTGATACATGGTTTAATTCTAATCCACTACAGAATGATGCAGATCCACAATATGAAAGCTGTGTAATGAATTACTCCATTATTTGCATTAGTGTAAATCAAATGTCAACAAGATAAACTATTTTAGAAAATATGTAGCAGCATTAGTGTGTTGTACTAAAACTATCGTTTTTTTACTAAAAATGTTTACTTTTTTATTTCAAATAAATGGTGGTAATTAGTGTGGTAATTAGCAAGAATACTCTACAAACAATCACGTGATAAACTTGAAAATACTAAACATGTGTAACAATTTTAGTGATGTGTTATCACTATAACATTTTAAAACCGTTATCTTTTGATAAAGTGAAATTTTTTTAAAAAATATTTGGTTCCTATTACTATATATAATATTAAGGTTCAAATATTATGTTATGAAATATATTACGTAATATATAACATAAATAATATCGTATGTGCCGACTGGATTGTAGAGGGGTAAAAGAACGAGCCTTGCATCAGAATGGTTCTGGGTTCTAATTCCGGGCAAGGCATGGATGTTCTTTCCTGCTCTGTTCTACCTGTCCTTACTGTGGGACCAACGCTTGCCCTCCTAATATGGTGCACCCCCTGAAAGAGTGGTCAACAAATCTGAGCTGTCAATACCTAAATGGACGTCTGTCAATAATTAACACAAGGGGCCATTGGAAATAAATATATATTGTAAGCAGATCTTAATGGTATTGTCTTTCCAAAATATTTTAATATAATCTTCAGGATGCCTTATAAAGATAATCGGGAAAGTTGTCAAAACCGTATTATTTCTGCTTCTGTTGGAAATGTTTATAGTGTTCTTTCTGTATATCATTACTATATTGTCGAATCTTGTGTGTTTCATTTTCAACTTGATAGAATATTGACAGATGATCACATGGACTCCAAACTTTAATTATCTTGTGGAAAACACGTGGAATAGAAAACTATTTTTTTCTAAAAAAAAAACAATTTTTTTCAAAAAAACAAAACAAATAAAAGTTAATGGGTAATTTTTATAACCCCTAAAAACTATCAATGCCACTAAACAATTTACATTTTTTGTAAAATCTTCAAAATTATATTATCAATATGTGTATAAGATGAAATTTATTTGCATAAAATAATTCTTAGTGAAATTCTTATAAATTTTAAAATTCTTATAATTTTAACCGTTTAGTGCATCCTTAATTTTTGCACTGCGTATCACTTCTGTGTTTGATGTCAAGAATCACAATACTATACAATACAAGATAATACGTACCATAAAAATAATAGTATTTTAACTCTCGATGTTACCTTGAATAACGAAATAATTGTATGTATAAATAATTGTAATGTATCTTTGAAATCTTCATTGAAATTCATAGCACCACTATTTTAGGTTTATATTATGTTTGGTTATTTTGCCTACTTTCCAATTCCAGTGATTCGTGTGTACATACAAAGGGTACTATTGAATAGTTTCTGATGATCCTCTCTTTTACGATAAAACTTGATAGAGTGAAATTTTCTAATTGGCACGAAACATTTTTTAATAAATAAGTTCAAAACCATTTTGTCAATAATTGTGTTTCATTTACTATATGTTACTATTATTTTAAGAATATTCAAGAGTATTCATATTATTCCTATTTTTTAAGAGTTTCATAGCTATTTATTGCGTCTTTTTTGATTGGCAATTACGGATCACAATTAATTTTTATTACTATTACTAAAAAAATAATTCATCCATACCATCGTGTTATTTATACGCTGTACCATTGTTTTAATATGCTTGATATATAATTTTCCTTAAATATTCTCATATAACTTACCCGAAAATTTATTCTTAAAAAATGTTTCCATACATCTCATTATAAAAAGTGTATGACAAATATTTGTTATACGTGTAATGAAAATTGGTTCTATTTTTTAATATTTTATGAAATTAATATGTTTAGAATGTGATTTTTTTGTGCGTGATTTATCATTGTATTTTAAAATAATATTGTATCATGCCGATTTATTTCTTTTATTAGTTTAGTTTGCGAATTGAAAGAACGATGGCGCTGTTAGCCTTTTAGTTCTAAGCATATACGCCATTAGTATACGTTCGTGTCATCCTAACAGCTTCCTCTTTTGTAATGTAATCTATAGAAGCGTTTAGACCGGATAAAATCATTCTTGATCGACTAAAAATGTTTTATTTTAAATTGAGATTGTCAAGTTGGATCCATTTTTGTGCCTTTGTTTTCTTTGGATGTACTATGATGTCTTTTCAACAAATTGAGTCAGGTAATTTGTCTTTTATTTTTTTGCATAATTTTTATCATTTGATAAAGTAAACTTATTTTTAATATCTCATTTCATTGCGATGGAATATAAGTTAACTAAACAATAAGTCAAACTTTTTAAACAGTGAATATAAAAAAAGCAAATAAAAAATATTGTAATGATTAAAAACTTTACTTGACATAGTTTTTCCATTTCTTTACTTTATATAACTGATTTAAAAAATTGCAATTAACCTATGTTAACAACTAGGTTCATAATTTCGCTTTCTTAATATTTAAATACATGTATATTACATAGTTGCCTTTATAAATTATTTAAGTTATTTTAAATTTTTATCAATAACAATTTTAGTACTTTTTTCATGAATAAATTAATAAATGAATTAAATGAAAAACGCAGCTGCTTAAATAATTTTCGCACACTCATATAAAATTTTTATTTTTTAAGTTTTTCAAAATGTAATGAATTATATAAAAAACATAAATTTTTTTATTAATAAAGTTTTGATAAAGCTTTACTAATGAATAAATATTTCAGATTTAAAACAAGTAAGATTGTTATTTCATTTATTTTATTGTTTTAACGTTTAAGTACACGTAAGTATTTGAAGCAAATATGTAAGTTTATGAGAAAATGTGTTTCGTTACTATATTAAAATTCCTTTAAATTTGAAAATCTTTTTTATTAATCCGAGTGTTACTAGTATATCACAAGTCCTAGCATTATTCTTCTACTGTTTTTCTATTTAAAAAACATTTAAAAAATATTTAGATTTGTTATTGTTTCATTCTATTTTACTTAAATTTATTATATTAGATTGTTATTTTCCAAACCCAAAATTACTCGTTGCTTAATATAGTTACTTTACAGCTAACGCACTGATTTCTTTCAATAGTGAAAAAAAAAATTCTGTTTAAAAAAGAAAACTTCACTTAGTTAATAACATTTGTAGCTTCTGCTTTTCTTAAATATCACCTTTTTATTTCAAATAAACACAGAAGTAATTAATGTATTCAATTTTTATTTTGATTATTAATCTTGTGTGTTATCTGAATTTAGCTGAAAGTTCTTTAATGATTCCACCATTTCTTTTCCCGCCTGAATCATCGGTTGTTGGAAAAAGAGGAATAGCTTCTTGCACATCTTCTTCTGGGGAGAAAATGGATTTTAAATGGTTGAAAAATAGTCAAACTCTGACCAAAGGAAACAACGTTGATATCAGAAGTTATCCTGACGTTTCTACACTCATCATAGATCCTCTCACAGAAAATGATTCTGGAAATTATACCTGCATCGTCATCGCACGTGGAATAACAGCGAGCCACACAGCAAGTCTTCAAGTGTTAAGTAAGAACTGACGTTTGCATTTTTTAAGAATCCCATTTTCTTCTAAACCAGTGATTCTCAACCTTTTTTGGTTGCTGTTGCGGCATATTTTTAACGATTTCGAAATTCTACGGTGTCCGATGAAAAAAATAAGTTTAAAAGTTGTTTACTTACTTATAATACACCGAGTAAAATAGCTTATGATAATAATTTTGAATATTAAATAAAATAATATGTACTACAAAAACAACAGTACGTTTAATAAGGGATTAATTACACGTTAACTGCTCACTTATGTTTTTGTTACTATTCATTAGTTGTTAGCTTGTTCTTTTGCAGTTTTTAATTGTAAGTTTTTTTACATTAACTGTTATTTTTTGTGATTACTTAACTATTTTTGTTAATTATCAATTGTTAGCTTTTATTTGTTAGTTATCCTTTGTTGATTTGTTTTCATAGCTATTAATTAATTTGTAATCATAGCAATTAATTTCATAGCTTATTTTAATTGTTAGCTTTTATTCGCTTTTGTAAGGTAATAATTAGCTTTCTTTCTTTTTTTAATTAATAATTTTAATAGTCATTATATTTCCTATTATAAAATTTTCATGACAAAGATGTACACGCCGAAAGCGTGGAAAAATTATGAAAAGTATATATATAATATTATATATAAATACTTTTAATTTAAACATTCCTCGTAATAAAAATTCTTTATAACTTTTACTATATCATTCCTAAAATTTGGCGGCACTTTTTACGAACTTGGCGGCACGCAGAAGTGCCATGGCTTAGTGGTTGAGAATCCCTGTCCCTGTTATCTACAACACTATTAATACGAAATCATTTTTTTCCAACATTAAAAAATAATTCAACATTATTTATAAAGCTTAAATACGCAGTCTAAAACCAACATTGTTTAAAAATATCTTTAATCTATTTTTATTTAAAATATTTAAGTCAAAATTCATAGAAAAAGTGTTTTTTAAAATTCAAAACTAGTCTTGTCTCTTAAGAAGAAATAAGAAAACAACAATTAATTATTTACTGAAAATAGCTAGTAATTAAAAGTCCATATGTAACTGCCATACAAATGTCGATACCGTTAATATATGCTCGTAAGTCAATACTAAGAAATATTGCTATAAAATTTTTTTTTTTACTATAAATATTTAAAATAATTTCAGCAAATTTCTTCTTATAACAATATTTAATGAAATTTTAAGATAACTCAATATATCTGATTCATTTTTTGTGGATTTTCCTTCAAATTCCAAACCTTTAAAAAAAATATTTTTTTTAATATATTTTCACAGCAATTGCATTAAAATCTCAATTTTTATCCGATAACTTTGTTTATAGTACCCCCATCTTGGGTCAATATGCCGCTAGACGTCGATGCTTTGATTGGAGATAGTGTTTCTTTGTATTGTATTGGTCAAGGTACTCCAAAACCTGTAACGACTTGGTTCAAGAAACAAGGTATCTATTTTTCATAATTGTTTTATTTATTTATTCGTATTTATTTATTCGTATTTATTTGCAAGAACTTCTTATAAATAATTCTAGCAATTTATTTATTACTTTCCGAATGCAAATTATTTAAATTATCCATACGGCAAAAAATTTCAAATTAAAATCAATTTTAAGAAAAGTTGTATAGGAATTTATTTAACTCACATGACGATAATTAAGTCGATTTAAAAAAAAAAATTAATGCCTTGAAAATTGAATAAAAATAGATTATGTAAAACTTGTTTCATAAATTTTAATTTATATTTGAATTTAAAATTTTTTTAACTTAATAAGCCTTTTCATTTTATTTACATTAATCGTAATTATTTGTAGTTTTTTTTTTTTTTTTTTGAAATTTATAAGTACTTTTATGTGTTTAAAAATAATTTTAAATTGTTTCTTAAAACCCATTTCTTGTAATGTTTATTTCCTTCATATTCCTAACAAACTAATTCTGATCACTTTTCAAGAATGACAAACTGTTTATACAACTGCTTATTTGAAGAAATTTTCCAAAAAAAGACATTTGTGACACAGCAAATTTTATTTATCAGGTGATAACGGAGATTTTCTGCCCATATCAAACCACTTCAATTTTTCACCCAATGGAAGTTTGATATTGATTTCAATTCAAAAATCAGATGAAGGAATCTACAAGTGTAACATCTCAAATGGTATAGGATCTTCATTGTTGAAGACAATTGTAATTAAAGTTATCGGTATGTAGTTCTTGAAATTCTTCCTGAACCTCTAATGATAATTTTATTACATTAATAAATGATTTATGACTTGGTTATAATTTTAAAACTTAAAGCAAAGTTTTGTGTCATTTATTTATTGTGAAATAAATGTGTTTCTCATATTGTACTAACAATGTACAAGAATTATATACAGAAATTGTACTAACATTGTATTTAGAGATACTACAAAACATATTTTATTAATGTACAAACATTATAATATATATATTTAATAAATTTAATTATCATGTATTCACTATAAATTTAATATATTTTTTAATTTATTGAATTTTTATATAAATTGAAACGATTTATTTTGAATTCTATTTATATATATATATATATATATATATATATATATATATATATATATATATATATATATATATATATATATATATATATATATATATATATATATATATATATATATATATATATATATATATATATGTATATATATTACCATAATTTATACCATAATTTATTTTTTATCTATTATTCATTTTGTATCACTTTATCAATTCTATACTTTTTATCAATTATTCAATTTATTATTGAAATCTTTCGAAATAAAATGTATAATTTCTTCCACTACTGTGCTATAAAGCTTTGTTTGATTATTGATTACTTGCTTAAATATATTTAGCATCATAACATTGAAATTTAATAGGTGAAATTTTATTTTTATCATAATCGTTTGTTTATATTGTATTTGTTTATTAATTTAATGTTTTATTGTAATGCTTTTTTTTATTTCAAATTCCTGTTTATTTGATGGCACGCTTTTATGTGCTGTGAGTCTTGATACTGGTCAGGCAGAGTGGATGCCTGATTTGGTGACAGTCAATTTCAAACCTCCATCTACGGGACATTTATCAATGACAAATTGTCTTATTGCTTGATGTTTTCAGTGAATTCGATATGAACACAAAGGTTGTAAGCGGCACAATAGTACCAAACTATTTGAACTACACTTTTTAGACTTCTTAATAGTTGTTTTTTTTTTATAGATTGGCATTACACTTAAGTTTACTCACTCATTTATATTATAACTGGTACAAACAATATTTAAACTGCATAAAATGTAAAAGCTTATTAATACAAAAATGTAACGAAAACTAATATTTTTCTGAATGATTATTGGCATTCGAATTGCTTTTAATGTTTGAAATATTTTTGTGTTAAATAATATTTTTGTTAAAATTATTGTATATATTTTAAACAATAGTCGAAAAAAGTCATATTATTTGTATAGTCATTTTTACTGCCGATTTTTTTTATTTTAGTTCACAAACGGAAATATTGATGGCGCTGTATGTTGTTCTTTAATGGTAATGTACGCCATTGGGTTGCATGCAAAGCTTTTGCACTATTGGATCGGGTTTTAATCTTACGCGTTTTCAACATCGGCTAATCCTTCTGTAACTAATCTTTCTCCAAAAACCATCATTGAATTTTAAAAAAAGAAATGATTAGATTTGGAGTTACGCTTTCTAATTGCATATCATTTTGCGTCATGGTTTTGTTTGCGAATACCTCTGTTCAAAGAGCTGAATCGAGTGAGTATAAGTTTTACTCTATTCTAAAATGATATTTCATTTTTCAACCAAGCTTGTAGTATAATTGTCTTATTTATTTATTTTTACTCTTAATTACTTCTCTAATTCTTTTTAAATTAATTTACTTGTGTATTGATGTTTTAAAACTAAATATAAATACTAATTAAGTATAGTGAGTATAATTTTTACTCTATTTTTATATGATATTTCACAACAACAATATAATTTTCAACCAAATTTTTACTTAATTTGACTCTTTCAATTGGTTTTACATTAATTTACTTCTTTTAAGATTGATTTTTTTTCTGTATTGATGATTTAAAACTAAATGCTGTAAGATGTAAATTTTTTGACACTTCTCGTTCTTCCATAACATGCACATTCTTTAATTCGTTTTAATACCCAGTCAGTATTAGAAGAAGTTTTAAATACAGAAAATTTTTATACTTATAAAACATTTTAATATAGAAAATATTTTTTTTTAAATTTAGAAAATATTTTTTAAATACAGAAAATATTTTTCACTTTAAACTGTTTAAATAAAAATTTTATACTAGTAAATTTCAAAAATTATTATTTTTAAAATTGACAGAACTTCAAAGAAGTTTTTCAATTCAAATATTTTAGAAGTTCACTTTTATTTGTTGTATTTTAGACTAAAATTAAAATTATTGTTTTATCTACAAATAATGCCAAATATAATAGGATTTAGAATATACCCAAGATACTTTGATCAATATTATGTATATAGTCTTACTTAATAATTACTTTTAAACAGAAATTTTTAGTACCAATATTCAATTGAGTCTGATTTACCAAAGTAAAGTAAGATCAATTTCAGTGAGTTGTTATTCATTGCTTATTTACAATTTATTGAGAATGTCTATTTTATATAAAATAAATTTAATTTCGATTAACATAACAAGTAATATGATTCCTATTTTACATTAACAGCAAATCCTTTAAAGATTCAGCCATTCATTTTCCCATTGGAGTCATCCATAATCGGTGAAAGAATTACTGCAGTTTGTGCATCATCGTCCGAGGAAAAAATGAACTTCAAGTGGTTAAAAAATGGGAGAACTCTGATTAAAGAAGGAAATGTCGATATTAGATCATTTCCCGATATGTCCAATCTTGTCATAGGTCCTCTCACGGGAGAAGATTCAGGAAATTACACTTGCGTCGTCACCGCACGAGGAATGACCGCTAGCCATACAGCAACCTTAAAAGTCTTGGGTAAATATTCTTAAAATTAAACTATAACATTAATCCTAACATTAACTTAAAATTACCACATTCATTGATACATTATTCGATAATTAAATATTAATTGACGAATAATATGAAAAGATTATTTGTACATTGACAGTCTCTTAATATGACGTAATTGCTTTGTGTGTATTTTAGGTAAATTTAGAATCTCAATTCTAAAAATTTCTATTTGAAATATCAGAGTCAAAAAAACAAAATATAGTTCTAGACGGGGCCTTTTGTACTGGACAATATTTCAATACAAAAATTCATCATATTTTGTGACTCACACGTCACATTTTTTTTTTTAAAATTACCTTGTATGTTATATTTTATGTAATCTTGTAATAATTAAGCTTTTATATGATTTTAATGAAAAAATTTCATTTCAAAGAGTTATATAGATTTTTCACTATTTTTTTAAAAAAAGTTATTTGGTGATTGATAATTTCTGGGACCACAATCTTTTAAAAAGTTAGATATTGGAATAATTAATTAATATATTTGTCTTGTTTGTCATTTTGTTTCACATAGTTTACCTATATAGTGCATACTTAGTAGTATTTCTTTATCCTCCGTGATTTGTAGTGCCACCGTACTGGGTTCATGTGCCACATGACGTCGATAGTCTAAGTGGAGATTCAGTGTCTGTGGATTGTGTTGGACAAGGTATTCCGAAACCCTTGACCACCTGGTATAGAAAACAAGGTATTTCATTTATTTATTTTTAGTATTATTACATAGATTTTGAATACATATTGTGTGTCTCATTAATTGTCTCCAATATGCATTTTAAGAATCTTTGAGAACAGCTGCGTCAAAAAATACTTGTAAATATTTAAGTACGTAAATATGATATATGACGTACATATATGTGATATACCTCCGTGACTGAAAACTGCCTGAGCCCTTTACTTTATTAATTTGTAAATTTAAATTTTAGCGTAATTGCCCTGGCGTGTTTATTTCAGTTTACTATACCTAGTAAATTTACTATACCTAGATCCCACTTTTGTTCTCGCCAATCAGAAATTATTGTGTAATTGAGGGCTTTAGTGGGCATACTGAATATCGAAAGTAAAGATAGAACGAGCGAGACTCCTTTAACTCCTTTAAAACTGGTTTCATATTAAGATACAAACGTCATATTCTCTGAAAATACCCATATATGACTAGAAATATTTAGAACATTTTCATGAAATCTAATTTAGCCAAAAAACTCGCAGAAAAAGATGCTTTTAAAGCTGATTTCATAATACAACATGGATGTTATAGTCTCAGAAAATATCCATATATGGCTAAAAAATACCTAAAGAATATTTTTAAAATCGTTTCAATTAGTTTGTCCTTAGACATTTTTTTAAATATTTTGGAAGGAGAAATTCTTTAAAAACTGAATTAATGTCAAAATATGGCCGTCATATTCATTAAAATACCCATATATAATTAAAAATATATAAAGAATATTTCTAAAAAAATCTTGCTATGTCCTAAACATAAACTCCACTGTTTACATTAAATAGCATTAGAAAGGATACTGCAATTTTTTAAAAATAATTTTGAAATGCGGAATTCTTTTAAAACTGTTTTCAGATTAAAATGTGAACATCATATTGACGAGCATGAACATGACTAGTAGTACTTTATAAGCATTTTTTTTTAAAAATTCATTTTAATCAAAAACACTCAGAGAATTATGCATAAATATGGCGATTACTACAAATATCATTTTAGAAATTTTTAAAAAATATTTCGAAAAGAAAGATTTTTTTATAATTTGTTTAATATTAAAATATGGGAATTAAATACGATTAGATATGATTGCCCATATATGATTAGATATATGTAAAGAGTATATTAAAAAAACTTATTTTATCCTAAATACGCGAAATATATAAACGCAACGTTAGAACGGATTTCATTTTTAAATTTTTCTTTCGTTTTTCTAGCCCCTGTGATTCTTGTTACAGGTTGCTTAATACAGGTGTTTTCTCTTAATAGGTGACTTGTCCGAGTTTGTACCCATAATTCCTTCGAATCATTTAAATATGGCACCAAATGGAAGTCTTCTTCTGCATTCGATTGAGAAGTCAGACGAAGGGTTATACAAATGTAATGTGTCCAATAATATAGGATCTCCACTTTTGAAGACAGTTGCAGTTAAAGTTATTGGTATACCAGTAGTGATTTCTATACATTTTGAAAGATATATTGTATGACATATGAGAGTATACGCAGTAATATGGTATTTCGGATTTGCATTATGAAAGAAATGTGAAGTTATACATTCACCTTAGAAGAATACCTTATTCAGTATTTTTTAATAAGGTATTCTTTTCATCTGCATATAAAATAAAACACTGACCAAATTTATTTTGTTCACTATATAACAAAGAAAAATTTCTATAAGCTACATAATGTAAGGTTTTACTTTTTTCTTTATTTTATGCATACGACATTCAAATTCATGCAGTTTTTGTAGTTGCATTTAAACATTATTTTTCTACTTATAATTTTTAGTTTACCCCGAGAATCATAGATGAAAACTATATTCTGAAATATCATAGCATTGTTTTGATCAGAGCTGCACTGTTTAAAATCTATTATTTTTCTACCAATATTGTACGTTATAAATTAATATATTGTGTAAAATTCTTTATTGTCAAATATTTCATGTTCAATTCTTTTTATTTTTCTCCTGCTTCGTTAGAAGACATCAAAACTAGGATATATTCCACTGTAGTTTTATGCATTAAGTGTAGAATGCAATTTTAAACCATTAATTTGTTTACATCAAAATTCTTTTAAAACTGTATACTTTATTTTAAAACTATTCTTGGCTGTTTTAATCAGCTGGTTGTGTTTATGTTCTCAACAAAAATGTTTAAGGATTACTATATCTAAAATCGTATATCTATAATCGTATATCTATAATCGTATATCTATAATCCTATATATGAAATTGATTATTATTGTTAAAAGTGGACATGCGAATAAATAGCGGCTTAGTTTATTTCCTTTACACTGTAAATCAAAAGTATGATAAAATGGTTTTTTTATTTAAAAATTAATGCTTAAATAGCTGTTGATAAAAAATTTTCTTATTTACTATTTTTCCATGTTATAATACGTCCTTTACCATATCAGCACTAGACATGAAATTTACAAATTTTTAAATACGTACAAAGTGTTGTGCCATTTTAACGCACAATAAGTTTTGTTTTTCTACACTGCTATAACAATGTGTTGTTCTTTAACATGTCTTGTAGCAAGACTTTATCATTTAAAAAGACAAACAGTCACCTGAACTAATTTTATTTTAATTTTATAATTGACGTTAAACAGCAGATTGAATTTTTTGGATTTACGACTACTATTGTTCAACTATGTAACCTTGTAGTTTTGTACCCAATCCAGAAGACAAGGGAACTCCTGGATCAAAAATTGGGGGAAATATGCCTCCGCGGAGGACTTTTTGATGAAACTAACCCGCATTTGCGTCATATGGAGAGGAAAATCTCGAAAACCTATGGTTAGCCTGACGGCGAGGGGACTCTAACCCTTGATCCGTCTACCAATGAGGATATTCTACATCAGCACTGTGATCGGGGCAAGCCTGATGGGGATTCGTATCGACCATCCATCGCTGAAATTCGAACCCGGTTCACCTCATTGGTAGGCGAACGCTCTATCCCTGAGCCGTCACAGCTCACCTGAAGTAATTTGTAAATATGAAAATAAAAAATCAACATAGTATTTTTATAATACCTTTGTAAAAAAAGTGATATCATAATGCCTATACTTTGGTATAATTACTTTGCTGGATGATTTGATAATATATGTTTGTATAATTTAAATATAGGGCATGATTAAATTATACAATACTTTTACATCATCAGTAAGCAAAAAGTTACGAACTGCTCTTAGTATGATATTGCTGAAGATGTTAATTATAATATCGATAAAAAAAATTTAAATACGCCGAATTGTTGCACTGTTTACTCGAAATGTTTTTCTTAGTTTTTTATCTAAATTTTCGAGTGTGAAGTGTTATTTTATATCTTAATTATGTTTTATTTTTAAAATTTCGTCCCAAAACATTTCTGCAAATATCATTTTAAAAGAATTCTTGTATTCTGCTTAACAGTTATTTCTAAACTAATATTCCCTAACGATTGTTTTAATCTTCATTGCAACACCGATGATGTGATTTACATATAAACATATATGAAAATGTGGGTTCATTTGAATTGAACACAAATTTTAACAATACATATAAATATTATATAATATATATATATATATATGTGTGTGTGTGTTCTGTATAATATATATATATATATTAGCCAAGAGCAAATTATAACATACTTATAAAACAAAAAACATGTTTGGTTGTAAGTTATTTTAAAGCATAAGAAAAACTGTATTTAGTTGACAAATTCAAACAGTGATGGCGCTGTTGGCAAATTTAAGCTTTCTCAGTGTGAATAGTACGCCATTCGGTCACAAAAAAAAAACTGAATTTGTTTCTTTATGCATATATGGCTTCTGATTTCAGAGTAATCTATATAAAGGATTGGTCTACTTTCTTTTCTTACAAGAATGTATTCCTTGCAAATAATGGCAAATTCATCAAACTGGATTTTCTTTTATTTTGTCATTTTTACGGAATGTGTTTTGCTACCTGCACAAATTAGTGAGTCTGGTAAGTGTTACCTTTATAATTTCAAAATGTTTACTTTTTTACACTCCCGAAATAAATTTTTTATACAATCGTTTCTTTATTACTGTGCTGTATCGTAACTACTTTGATAAAATGGCATCGGATTTTTTAATGTGGAATTCTTTTAAAACTGTTTTCAGATTAAAATGTGAACATCATATTGACGAGCATGAATATGACTAGTAGTACTTTATAAGCATTTTTTTTAAAAAATTCATTTTAATCAAAAACACTCAACTACTTTGATAAAATGGCATCGGATTTTTTAATATAATGTTGAATGTATGGAATATTGAATGCAAATTAACATTGAATTCAGTATTTCTGTATTAAATATATATTTTCTGCATTTTACACATTACTCTAGTATTTTTTTGGAATATTAAAATTATTTCATGTTGTAGTTTTACTTTTTTAATAATCCGCGTTCATTAATGTTAATGTTCCAAACTAGTTTTTAAATTGCATTAAATATGCATTAAAAATATTGAAATGTATTTTTTATTTAATTATTTTAGGAGCATTCATTCAACAAAAATATTTATAACTTAATATCTTTTCTTAATATATTTTTTTATTAATAAACACTAATTATTTTAAACGGCAAACATTTTTCAATTTGTTTTGAATTTATTATTTAAAATGAATCATTTTTATCATATTATTATACATCTTATTATTCTAAAATTCAATCATTTTTATAATTAATGATTTTTACGTAAACGTTTTCCATTTGCATATAAATTAATCTTGTGTAGTAGAAAATACATAATAAAAAGACATAATACATAAGAAAAATTATTTTGTAATAGTTATTTCAATAGAATTAACATGTAAGCATACTAAGAAAAGCATACTTAAATAATTGAAACATATTATATTAGTTCTGTTTCATAAGTAAATGTTTCTTTTTAACTCCGTCCATATACAGCTGGAAACTCACTAAGGATTCAACCCTTTATATTTCCGTCGGAATCATCCGTTATCGGCAAGAGAACCATTGCTGCTTGCACACCTTTATCTGGCGAAAAAATGGATTTCAAGTGGTTGAAAAATGGTAAAACATTGACGAAAGGACGAAACATTGACATCAGATCCTTTCCAGATCTATCCAATCTTGTCATAGATCCACTCACAGAAGAGGATTCGGGAAACTACACTTGCATCGTCAATGCACGTGGAACAACAGCGAGCTACACTGCTACACTGGAAGTATTAGGTGAGCATTATAGGCACAGATTTTGACTCATTCAAGTCTTTACTACTGCTTAACAACGAACGCTTAATGAATCGAGTTTTTCTTGAGTTGAATTATTTTTCATCAGAATCCAGTGATGGAATTTAAATGATTCAAATCATTTTGATAAACCGATAAAAATACTGGTAAGCATACCGGTAAGAAAAATGTTTTTATGACCGTTCCAGTAGAACGGTTATAAAAATTGTTTTCATTTGTTTCATTTGCCAAAAATTTTGCTCAGTGGATTTGGTTGTAAAATCTATCATTACATGAATTGGAACAAGTTCATCCTTTTAAAAGTATTAAACATTTTTTTTAAAAATTAAGACCCGAAATCCACAATCATGCTTTTCAATTTTAAAATATTATTTCTACAAATACACTTTTCAAATCATACTTTGCTGCGCATTAAAAATTAACGCTGAGCAATAAATCTAAGCGTATTATTAGTTTTAGAGCTACGCAATAAAAAGTAGAGTTCTTGAAGCCTCACATTTAGCATTTATGCATGCTCTTCGTAAGTATTATCAAATATATTATATTTAAAACTCTCTTTGTTTATAATATAACAGTATTTTGCTCTCAATATCATATCCCAAAAAGACGTTATAAAAAAAATAAACTGCTTTTTTTGTAAATGCTAAAACTAAGCTAAACAAGCTTTACATTATATATATTTGAAACTAACTTAACTAGTTTTATTTTAATTTGATATTTCCTTTATTCCTTATCTATAGTACCTCCGTCTTGGATTCACGTACCTCGTGACGTAGATGCACTGAGTGGAGATATTCTCTCTTTAGATTGTATGGGTCAGGGCACCCCAAAACCTTTCACAACCTGGTACAAGAAACAAGGTAAATATTTTTAAAACTTACTTCAAACTTATGTTTTTTTATTTATTCTTTACTTCATTTATGTTTTTTTATTTATTCATTTACTTCATCCATAATGACAAATTTTTTCACGCCTTCTTCGAAGAGTTAATAAAAATTTATGACTGCAAATTAAGATATACAATCCCTGGCCAAATTATTCGACATACTGTAAGATTCTATGTAAAATCTTAATTATCAGGTGATACTATACAATTTTTGTATTTTTACGAGCCTGAAACTTATCTGCATCTGTTTATGTTCATGTAACAATTGATTAATATTGTCATGCAATATGTTAAAAATAAATACAAATGGGAAATATATAAAAAATCTTCCGAATAAAAATCCGTTACTCGTATGTTTAAATATAAAAGTATTGCCTATAAACTCGTGAAAAACGTGTCATTATTAAAACACTACAGTGCATCTAATAATTTGGTCTATTTATTATAATATACTAATATAATGTTTGGTATAGTAAATATTCTATATTTATATAACATTTCGTCTAATTTATCCTATCGTCAAATTTATATAATATATCGTCCAATTTAACCCATTGATACACGAACGTAAATAAGCGCAAACAATCACAATCAAATAAAAGAGAAAGATTAATAGGATTTTTTTGTTTGTATCTATAATAGTCTTTTGGAAGTCGTGGTTAAAAATATCTGAGGGAGCAAGAAATTGTAAAAATGGAGGTTTCGCTCAACATATTGTCAAAAAAAAATCTTCGTATAAAAACATTAGATTTTTTTTGAAGAAGAAGAACATATTCTTAAAAATTATGTACGAATTTAAGGTACCACGAGCTGTTTTAGCACAAAAAACTATTATAAAGTGACCTTCCCTTTATTTTTATAGATTGTATACGATTAAATTTTTTTGAATAAAAGTTTAAAACTGTAAATTAATTCTAGCAATTTAGATATATCTATTTCTTTATCGATAATTTATTTTATAAATAATTAAATTGCTATAGTTCAAGTGGTAATACATGCTCAATAGTATTTAATATATATTTAATACTAGGTGACCATGCAGAATTCGTATCCGTAACTCCTTCAAATCATTTAAATCTGTCACCAAATGGGAGTTTACTTTTGAAAGTTGAGAAGTCAGACGAAGGGTTATACAAATGCAATGTCTCCAATAATATAGGATCTCCTCTTTTAAAGACAGTTGTTCTTAAAGTTATTGGTATGTAAGTTATTGGTTGTATAAACAATCATATAAAGTTATTGGTATGAACAATTATTTGAATATTTTCTCTCTAAACATTGCGAATAGTGTATTTAGTTATTGCATGTCTTAATTTTTAATGAATTGGTCTCTCTCTTATTTGTACATGCTTTGTAAAAGAAATGTGAATTATTCAAACTGTTGATAAGAATTGAAAATGCTTTATTGTTAGGCGATTGTTTATTTTTATTGTTGCATCATTTATTGAATGAAAGCTGACACACCACCAAAAATGATAATGCGTATAAATACAATACTGAAACAATAATGCTGATGTACTATGATGCCAAAATTTTTTATTATGTTTTTTGCTTTTTATTTTGTAAAAGGTTTTTTTTTTATATTGCTGCACAATGGGGAACATCCCTGAGGATATTACAATTTTGATCCTCTGCAGAGGGTACGGCACCCCTGTTTTGCTCGCGAGCACTTTATGGTAGATAAGATTAACGTGGGCCGATACAGCGCGCCCTTGGTCCTTGCGCAGGCAGATCAAAGTGGTCGACCAACCGCTAACTGAACGCAGCATGTGATGCTTAACTGGGAACCGTTCAAATGGGAACCGTGGTCTTTACTATCAGTCCACTGCTGGACTTGCAAAAAGTAATTTCTTTGTTTTGAAGTTTAAAAATGATTTGCTTAAAACTTAAGCTCACGAAATTTGTTTGCCTATTTATTTTTCTAAATAAATATCGCATTTTTTTAATTTGTGCCGTTCAGTTATTTTTTGTGTATTTCATCTAAGATATCTGAAGCTAAGCGTTTTTTCACAACAAAAGTATTAGCAAAATCGAAATGAACACGTAAAAACTTATTTTAATAAATTCATATTTGAATAAATTTATGCTTTTGCTTATTTATGCTTAATAAACACAGTTCTTAATAAGTTCTACTTAGATTGCTTGACTATTACTTTTTATTCGTATGTATTTTCATTGCATACTTATTCATTGCATGGTTATTCGTGATTGGTTGCATTTGAACTATATATTACTTTTTCTCACTGTTTAACATTTTCAACAAAAATGATTTGTGAAAATATAAATATTCAAGAAATAAAAATCAGCACTTTACTGATATATTTTTGTTGTATATGTATGAATTTGACATAATACTTGTAACATGCTTTGAAAATTGGGAGTTGCTAAGTACTGACACTCTAAAATTTTTGCACAATTAAATTTATCTATAAAAGTTTGTTATAAACTAAACAAAATACTCTTTATAATTATAGCGTAATAATAACGAACACCCACTCTTAAAGAAAATTTAATCATTTTTTGCTGCTTAATTTCTATTACATTGAAACTATTAGTATTTCTATCGCTTTGAAATGAGCTTGATTGATTATAAAATCTGTCAATAACAATATAATATATGCAAATTTATGCGTTTATATCACTTACATCGCTCTTCATTTTAAAGCATTAAATTCACTACATCAGCATTTTCACATTTTCTTTAAACATAATCAGAGGTCATAAAGGTTAGGATTCCTAAAATATCAATTAGTCAGTCATTGACAGAATATTGGATATCGTTTTGATAGAGCAGTTTAATTGCACCATAATTGAAAGAATACAAATATTTTCATTGTTTAGATTTATTACCAAATATACCTTTAAATCTTCTATTTTCAGAAACATTTTATGTCCATCTTGAAGAGACTCTTCATTTAGTTCAAAATATGAACGATTGAGGGCGCTACGATACTTATTTCAATTCTCACTACTTTAACGCCATTACATCTGCTTTCACATAGCTTATATTATTTGATTTATTGTTGTACAGCATTTCAAGTTTTGTTTAATATTGCAGACAAAGTAAATTGTACTTACTGAAATAAATTTGATTCCCAGATAATGTTCATTACATATTACTGCAAGCGAGTTTTTGCAGCCGATATTTTTCTATTCGTTTTCGGCTTCTTTATTGACGGTAAGTTATTTATCTTATTATTTGTTTTTAACAAGAAATTATTATAGAAACAAATACTTACTTTAAAACTATATACTTTGATGCCTACATTAACTTATAAAATGAAGTTTAGATTTATATATTTACTCTGATCTTGGAAAGTAGAACTAATTGTAATTCATTTAGCAAAGCTTCTAATTGTAATAGTTTAGCACAATTATGAAAATATGGCTTTACCTTACACGATAAGTTTATGTATGTTTTATAAGTTTAAAATTCGTTTCCAAAGCTATTTCTCCAAATATGTTGAAAATAACCAGGCTAAACAATTCAAACCAGCATTTATTTTATATTATTGCTATTTCTCTGGCAAGCAAAATGTCAGTACGTTACTAAAATTTTCTCGTAAAAATAAAATTCTATTTTTTAATTACTTATCCTTTTCTCTTTGTTATTCATCGTTTTTTTTTAATATTTTTAAAAGAATAATTTTTGCCCTACATTTGGAGTTTTTTTAATAAAAAAGTTACAATAATTTTATTTTATTTAAAATTTTAATGTGCAATTAAAGATGTTAATCAGTACATAAAAAATATTAATGTGTACATATTCTTTGATATGATTAGATGATATATTAGATGATACATTCACATATTAGATTATACATTTGCAAAGAGCTACGTCTATATTGCAAAAAAATCTTTTCAATTATAAAGCTAACATGCGTAAAATCTTGTTCATTTTCAAATTTGTGTATTCTTTTTTCCATTTATGTGTGATGCGCTTTAAAACATATTTTATCACAAAATAAATAAGCATAACTTTAATGGAAATAAAACATAGCTTAAATACAAATATATAGTTACTTTTATTAAATAATTTTCGAAATTTAACAAAATATTATTTTAATTATGTGTAATAAAAGAAATCTTTTTGAATTCTAGGAAAAGCGGGAGATTCATTGTCCATCCAGCCTTTTTCTTTCCCCAATCATTCGATTGTTGGAAAACGCGTCAATGCAATCTGCGCTATTCAAGATACCTACCGAGGCCAAATGGAGTTTAAATGGCTTCATAATGGTAAAGAATTGGCGAAGGGTTCAAATGTTGAAATAAGAACTCTGCAAGATCTCTCCACGTTAGTCATTAACCCTTTAACTGAAGCTGATTCTGGTAACTATTCTTGCATTGTTAATAGCCGTGGTTTGTCATCAAGTTATAACACATTCTTGGAAGTCTTAAGTGAGTATGTCATACCTAAATAAGTCTTTTTAATAGTTTACTAAGCTTTAACGACTATTAGGTATGTGATTGCTTCTATCTAATTTCGCTAAAGTAGGTATTTTAAGATTATTACTCCAAACAATGCAAGTTTCAATGGGATACCTGCAAGTGACGTAGTAAGAACTTCTCGATCCTGATTGGTAGTTGAAACGTGGCATTTATTTACGTTCTCCATTGTTCTTTCCATTCTATTTCGAGTAAGCCCAACCCACCAAGTATTCATTCTCTTAAGTGACACATTTTATATTCTTTCACAAAGATTTAAATTCTATTTATTTCTAACTTAACAAAAAACAAGCATGAAGCCATGTAGAACATAAACAAACTTGTTATGCATTGAAGTTGCCAGGTACATAAAACAACTGTTACAATAAATTACATAAACAAATAATTCATCTAGGTTAAATAAAAACGTAGACGAGAAAGAATTATATTTCAATAAATTAAATGTGCGATAAAACAATGTATTTAATTAACTTTATGCTAATTAGCATTCTAACTTATGCAGCAAAACTTAGCTTAACTTTAGCACGCCATTTTGCTGATAAACAATCAGTTGATGCCGGCGCCACATATGTGGGTATCTGTGTTTTTCTTTTTAAAGTACCCAATTCATTTTAGTTGTGCTTCACCAAAATAAACGCAACACCTTTACAAAGCAGCAGCACTAAAACAGTTTTTTTAAACTCCTCTAAACTTGCTCACAAGTACATTTTGTAAAACAAGAACATTTGAAATGTCATTCAAACTACAGTTTTATTTACTATCGATAGAAGTAAATTCTTGCCGTGTTTAATCACTGCTCTAATATTAAACCGATTTCTACTTCAAACTCCTTGTTTTCTTTTTTAAATATTAATATTTCTTCTAAAAATATTTCCAAGGCTGATCTAGCTCTAACTAATTTCTTAAATAAAAAATCTGGTATAAAAGTCAAACATGAAAATTTTCATGATTTTTTTTTTTTTTTTTTTTAATTATGTTTTACTTTATTTTTTTAACTATGTTTTACATAAAAATAAAAATACTTTTTGTGTTTGTTAGTTCCTCCAACATGGAAAGAAGTTCCTCATGACATTGATTCTTTAAGTGGTGATACAGTTCATTTAAACTGTAAAGGCTCTGGAATACCTCCACCTTCTACATCGTGGTATAAATCGTCAGGTAAGTGCTCTTCATTCGAAGTAAGAAATAAAATAATCATCAACAATATGTTAATGTTAATCTTATTGTTAGTGTACCCTGAGTTTGGAACTATTAAATTTTTTTAAAAATCTGAGAGTTAAGGCACACACACAAACTTACACAATCTGATATTCCATTTGTTAGCCTTATACTACCGTTAGTAACAAAAGTATTTGTTTAGAGCTTTATTTGAAATACATAGGCTGATAAAAATTGAAGAATAATATTTTCAAAAATTTGAGTTGGAAAAAGTAAATTTCATTAAAGTCGACTTTCACACCATTTTTTACTGAAGCTGCCTATCACTTTCGTAATACAATAATATCTTTTCATAACTTATAAAACGTTATAATTGATGTACATAAGTCTCTAACGTAACCTTGTGAAAAGGGCCGAATTTGTTTAGGGAATATATCTTTCAGTTTCTTGTGAGCATTACTGCTTTCAAAGGAATGAACAGTATTGGTCTTTGTACGAGCAAATTGCTAGACTACCATGTTTTTATTTCTGGTGAGCGAGCGAAGGCTTGCGAAACGATCCGAAGCTGTTCCGAAGTTAGTGAGCAAGAGATGGTAGATCTCTAGTTTAACAATAAATTAATAAATTTTTGGCAATTTTTAATAATAATAATTACCAAATTGAAATTTAGAAAAATAGAGATTTTGAATCGGTTCGAAATTATTATCTTAAATAATTTTTTAACTAGTTGTGATTCTAATTTCCTTTATAACAAGATGTTTTTTTTTCAGGGGAGAATAATGATTTTATTCACTTGTTGAAGTCTAAAGATATTCAAAATGGAACTTTAGTTATTCATTCCATTACAAGAGAAGATGGAGGATTGTACAGATGCAATGTCTCTAATGGAATAGGAACTCCTCTTATTAAAACAGTCGCTATCAAAGTTATAGGTATATTTTATTCTAAAAAATAATGCATTTTTCTCCAAGATTTTGATGTGTAAAAATGTTATTTAATTATAATTAATTACATACATTTAAGGGCATTTCTTCTTATCAAAACATTAGAAATACTAACGGCTGCGAAATATGTATGATTATGTGATATTTAATCATCATTTTCTCACAAAAAATACTATGTATTTTGTAATTTCTCGTTGTTATATTTATTTGTTATATTTATTGTTATATTTATTTGTCAATAATAAACGTTTTCATTTGCAGATACAAATGCATAATCTACATATAGTTACTCAGATATTTGTGAACCATTTAGGATTCCTTTTACGTTTTTTCACGATTTGTATTAAATAATGAACAATTTAAATGGAGGGGAGAATAATGTACGCAATAGCTTACGCCAAATTCGATATATATATATTTGTCGCATTGCCTTGACAAGTATTTGCCTACAAAAACATTAGCCGTACAAATGACTGCTAAATATGTATGATCATATAATATTCAATTATAATTTTCTTACAAAAATACACGATGTATTTTGTTATTTGTGTTTTCTTCTAATTATAATTTTATCTACATTTGTTAAACATAAACGTTTTCACTACGTTTCCCGTCATAGTTATTTTTTTAACCATTTATGATGCCTTAGGCATTACCTCATGATTTGTATTAAATAAGGAGCCAACAAGTTAAATGGATATCGTCCGCAATAGCTGACTCCAAATCAGATATATGTATTAGACACGTTGTCTTGACAATTACAAAAATGGCTTTCGTGTATTTCTTAATTGCTTGATATTTTTAATGTCACTGTTTTTCTCCAACAAACATACATACAGAATTAACTATTCATTGCATTGATAACAAACTCCTTGCTGTATATGAATGCAAACATATATGCAAATATATACATATGTTATTTATTATCCTTACATTCATATACGTTAAATACTTCATGTATAACACTTTGATATGTTATTCATCCCTACCAATCTTTTTTTTTTTTTTGTCAAAGAAAAACTAGGTAAATATAAAAATAATTCCTGTTTTCTTTATGCCATTCCTTGTCGTTACTGAAACATATAGAATACGTCTTACACATTACGCCTTTATATCATTTTATATCAATATTTTTTTAAACGTGGTTTTTTATTTATTTCCTTCTGTATGGATATTTCAATTAATTATAATGCATCAGTTATATTCATACGTTTAAATATTTGTTACACTTTTAATTTTGTTCTGGTATATTATAAGTTCGATAACATCGTCTTCATTTTATACTTGTGACAACATTGTTATACATTTTAATTAATGCTTAAAAAATGGGTCAGAAAAAAGTATTTTTTGGCATATACAGCAAATGATATCCAAGTGTGACATCATAATTAATATGCATTATAATAAAGGGTTAAAAAAGTTCGTCGCTATAAAGCCATGGTTCTATTTTACAGCTATATTATTTAGGTTTGTTACAATGGAATATTATTTATGTAGTATGAAAAAATAACTTTCTGTGGGATAGTATCTGGATTTCAAAAACAAGAATGACTCGAAAAGTGTAGCGATAATAAGAAGGTATCGAGAAATATTTCTAAACTTTTTTTTTCTTTGTACCTTTTGGGATTATGGTTTAATTGTTATTGATTTTTTAATGATGGCTTTTTTCTTAGATTTAATGCATGTGTGTAATTTAAGATTCCTTAATTAAGGATAAATATACTTTGTATTGGTACTAATAATAAAGCATTTCTATGTTCTTTTATATTGTGAAAAGAGATGAAAAAATAATGTGGTTAATCAAATAATAAGTGGAATTTCATTTTGCAAACAGAGTGTAAAAAAATAATAACTTGTGTAAATTATATTGTGTCGACGTATCTACTTTCTCTAATTAATGTCGAATTTAACTTTGCTCCAGATTTTTAAAACAATTTCGATACTTCAGAAAAAAATTAGATTGATTGGTTTTTCTTTTTGTGCATAGATTCTACCATGCGTGAGGTTTTCAAGTATTTAGTTTAGAACATTTAGAATGTTCCAGTGTACTAAACATTTGATGTAAAATTATTAGCATAATAATGAATTTTTTCTTCCTGTAAAATCTCTCCTCATCAAAAATCTACAAATTGTATGGGTCAATAACATGTACAATACAATATGAACTAACATCTATCAATTCAATTGTGTACTATCAATTGTGGGCGTCATTATTTTTCTATAACGTTTCAGTGTGCTCAAATTTATAGTTAAAAATAAATAAATACAATAAATAAAAGTATATTTAATAATGCTAATGAAAAAGTCATACAAAACATTAAAAATGAATAATTATTAAACAATGACGGGGGAACTTTTTGCATTTGAACAAAGAAAAATTGTTTTTTTCTGATTATTTGAAAAAATTTTACCTACTAAGCATTATTATAAATTTATTCTTGAAAATTTTAATTATTTATTTTAGTAGAGAATGATTAAATTCTTCTTAGTTCATAAATCTACATCTTGAGGGCGCTGCTAGTAATAATACTCTAAAGGCGTCATTGTTGATGAATAAGCTATTTCTTGAAACAATGATTTTTAACACATTTATTTGCTTTATTTTCTTGTGTTATTTGATTTAAGCTTATCTTGGATTACAACTTCGGATTTTTAACAAGGTATAATGAAGCTACTTCATCATTTGGACTATTTACTGATATTATTATGGGCAATGCATTTATGTAAGTATTATCTTTTTCACACATTTATCAATATTAATATATCGGATATTGTGAATATTCAAAAACAAACCTTTTTTATTTTATTCGACTCAAAACTTGTATTTCATTTAATTTTGTCAAAAAGTAATAACTTAATTTGTTATTGATATTTGTAACATTGCATCGATTATTCACAATTTTTTTATGAAGTATATGAGAAAAAATTACAATAAATAGTCCTATCATACTTAATAGCATGACATGTAATAAATTATTGGGAATTCGGTATACAATTATTATTTTATTAGGAAGATTAATTGGTTTACTTTTAAAAGTTTGTAATAACACTATTTAAAACCATTACAATTTTAGAACACTTTCTTTAGCCAATTAAAATACTTTTTTTACATCACAATGTAATGTCATTTTTTCAAACAGAAGTTAAGAAAACAGAAATTTTTTTAACTATTTAAAAGATTTATGTTAGTTATGCAGTTTCTTAATTAATATTTACATGAAATTTTTTTGCAAAGCTTTATTTCAATTGTTAGTTCTGGTTTAACAGGTTAATAAGATCAATTGTTACCAGTTTTTTGAAGTTACAGTTAGGGATTAAATTTTATAAAACTAGACTAAACTCAAAAAATAATATGAAAAAATTGTTAATTTTTCTAAGTGCGAAAAAACGAAAAGAAATAAAAAGCAGTTTCTTTTTTTTTTTTACTATGTACTCTTCAAATGTACATAAAGGTATCTTTTAAGTTTCCTTTTTTTCTTTATCATCAGGCCTAAATAATCAGGCCTAATACATTACCTTATGTATAAGTATCCTTAAACGAAAATCCCATATTTGATGCCTAATGTGCTTGTATAGACAAGGTATCTGAAACTTAATGAAATTAAAGATAATTTTATCTATTTATTTACTAAGACACATAGCTGTAGCATAATTAAATTTTTTTTTTTCAGATGCACTGAAAATTCAACCGTTTTCGTTTCCTCCTCAATCTGCAATTGGTCAACGAGTGAGTGTCACGTGCACGCCGTTGCAGGGCGAAAAAATAGAATTCAAATGGTTACACAATGGATTAGAAATCATGAACAGAAGACAAACTGTGAATATTGTCTCCTTACCTCTGGTTTCCAACCTCATCATTCACTCTTTAACTCCGGAAGATAGTGGCAACTACACTTGTGTTGTGCATAGCAAAGGATTTAAGGGGAGCTATACAACAACATTGGATGTTTTGAGTATGTCATTAAAAGTCACATTCCATTATAAAGTATCAACATCATAAATAGAAGGATATTCATTCAATGTTTATTGAATGTTATGAATAAGACAATCTGATAATGAAGAGATGATAAACATTTTCCTTGACAAAGCAACTACTAATTTTTTTCCTAAATATTTTTTCTTTGATTATAAATGAAGTTCGACATATTTATTATTTATATTACATAAGTATACGCTTGGATCTTTGTAATTTTTTTTGTTTATCAGCGGTTTAAATGTTTTACCTTTAGATACTACTTTTTTACTTAAAATATAAAGCAAAACAAAAAGGAATTTTTGGGTCGTAATGATTTCCGTGCCTTTTGCGATTTTCGATTTTAGAACATATTTGACCGAAAACTTATTTTTCACCTTTTAGTTTACGAATATATTTTAACTAGATTTAGCATTAGTTTTATTATATACAGTCGCTGGCCATATTATTAGACGCACTATAAGATTCTATGTAAAATTATAATTATCAGGTGATACTATACAGCTGTATTTTTTTTGATCGGATGAAACCGGTATGCATTTGTTTACGCTCCTGTATCAGTGGTTTACCATTGTAATGCAATAAATACAAATACAATACAAATTAAAAATAAATACAAACAGGAAGTATATAAAAAATCTCCTGAATAAAAACCCATTGCATGTATGTTTCAATATAAAAGTATTGCCTATAAACGCGTGCGAATCTTGTCATTATTAAAACACTACAGTACGTCTAATCATTTGCTCTAATTAATATAATGCTTAATATAATAAATATTCTATATTTATATAACATATTGCCTAATTTATCCAATCGTCGAATTTATATTATCTATCGTCTAATTTAACCAATTGATGCACCATCGTAAACAAGTGCAAACCGGTTTCAGTCACGTAAAAACAATAAAACTGTATAGTATCACCTGATAATTAAGATTTTACATAGAATCTTATAGAGCATCGAATAATTTGGTCAAGGACTGTAATTATGCATTCCACGACCAGCTCGCAAATTTTAGTTTCTCAATTAATATTTACGTTCAAAACTTGTGGGCACAGCTGATAATGATCGCTAGTTTTATTAAAAATTATTTGCTCTTATTGATATTTTTAATGAAAAATGCAAATACTGTAAGTTTGTGATCTAGAATAGAGAAAAATAGTTTTTCATTTTTAATTTTGCAGTACCCCCTTCTTGGATATCCATGCCAACAGACACTGATGCAATCAGTGGCTCTTCACTCAATCTCCATTGCAATGGAAGTGGAAAACCATTGCCTGCAATCACTTGGTGGAAATCAAAAAGTATGTATAGATTTATTGCATTTTAATCATGAAAAAATGTAATTTTATCTTGAAGAAATCATCATGAAAAAATCATCAGTTTGCAAACTTTATTTCTCCGCCATAAAAAAATGCCACAAAATAAATATCACAAAAAAGTATACTTTAAAGGTATCAAAAATATACTGTCGGAATGTTTCTGTAACCTTATTAAATTGAACCATAATATTGATTTCATGGTTCAACTTGAATGAAAACATAATTTAAATTGATACTTTAAATAATAAAAATGGCTTAAATTTTTTTAATTGATTCGATGCAGATAATTTTTACATTTATGGAATGTCAAAAATATTTAAAAATTAAGGAAATTATGCATAGCATTAAAAATGTATTACAAATTGCGAAAAATACCGTTGCTATTTTAATAAATTTATATAAAATATTCAAATAATTTTAAAGACAAATATAATAAATCATATTATTAACTTTTTTTTAAATGTAAAGGAAATTTTTTTAAAAATATATCGGAGATTATGGACTACAAAGTTATGGTTGCATGTTTACAAAGTTGTATTTTTTAAAAAATATATATTCTTATTTCAATTTGCATTTTTATTTCAAACTAGTATTATTTTCTCCTTACCAATATTTTATCTCTTGCAAATTGTATCTATTCCGTGTACATAAATAGATTTTATTTTATTCACTAAATCATGAATCTTTTTATTCATTAAATCATGAATCGTTTTATTTTATTCATTAAATCCTGAATCGTTTTATTTTATTCATTAAATCATGAATCGTTTTATTTTATTCATTTAATTATGAATCTTTTATTCACTAAGTCATGAATTTTTTTATTTATTTCAATCATTAAATCATGAATCTGTTATTCATTAAATCTTGAATTGTTTATTGATTTTATTTATTAAATCATGTTTTAGGTGATAGTTCCGACTTCACTTCTTTGCTTGCAGTCTCCGACACGAAAATTCATCCTAACGGAAATTTGCATATTGAAAACATCCAAAAAGAAGATGAAGGAATGTATAAGTGTAATGTATCTAATGGTATCGGAAACTCCCTCATTAAAACTGTAAATGTCAAAGTTATAGGTAATATATTTTGATTGATACACCCCATTTATAAAATACATTAAAAAATATTTTATAAAACTTTTTTTTCTTTTAACTTGAATGAAAATTATACTTTTTTGATTTGCCTTTGTATTTAATGAACTGATTTTTTTTCGTGTTTATGACCACTATTTATTGTGATGATTGATTAAGAGATTTATGATTGAATTAATAAATTAGTCTTCGATATCGTATTATACTACGTTAATAAGTATCAATATATTTCGTTCAAATTTTTAAAAAAAAGCATAATATGCGTTCAGCTTTTTATTTACGTTTATGCTAGTGAATTCATTTTGATTAAGGCTGAGTGTTCAAATTGATGCAGTGCTTTTCAATTAACCTTTGTAATTTGATTTAAAGTAATTGTATGATTCTCAATGTGATTGCTAATCAAAATATTTTTTTTTCGTTCCCATATTGACCATTTGGATGTAATAATTATCTGTGATTCTGTAATAAACGCCGTCTATTTATTTTCTTTGTAATAAATGAAGTAAAAAAAAGTGACCACGTTACGTGACATAAATTAATATTCAAACGGAGACACAAAAATGGTATTTATATTTCTAAAATCAGTTGCAGAAGGACGGAATAAAACCAAACCAGTTTTATTGCCTGGAGAAACTTGAAAATGTTTCTATTAATCAGCTTGCAATGTCCCTCCTCTTCTCTGACAATCAAGCAGATTTTGTGTTTTTTCGATGACGGTTTAATTTTTTTGTCAATTAAATATTAATTGACTACCCTTAGCATGCATATTAGAAATATTTTTAAAACATTTAAAAAAAATATTATATTTAGGACGGTCATTACGAAACACCTTCTACTCCCCTATTATAAATATAATCAGCTATGTATACCATAAAAGTTCCGATTTCTCTGAAATACTGTCGTGACATTTGTGTAGATTATAATTTATATTTTCAATTTATGTGACCACGTTATCTTTAGAGCTTTAGTTTTGTTCCATGTTCGATTAAGATTTCAATGTTTCACTTAGTTTACTAAAAAAAAAACATTTTACTTAAGAGTATTTGTTCTGTTGTGTCTGATGCCTGCTTGGGTATACCGAGCAGATTTAAGGCAGAGTGTGCGTTTCTTATAATTTCAGTAGCGCCATCCTTTGGCCAAGAATCCGACTTCAGCCACACATACGTCGCACCCGTTTGTAGAGCGTACAGATCGTAATTTTGACCTGAATCAGAGAGCGATCGATGTCCAATCCAGTACCCCCAGAGGTATTGATTTGTTATGGGAACATGGAGGACTTCTGCGACTCGATAGATTTAACGTGCATCAGTCACTTTACTACATGGGGAGTCTTAGACCAGCGGGGTTCGAACCCAAGAACTCTCGGACATGGCCCAGCGCCCTACCAACCAGGCTATCCCGGGCTACTGTTCGGAATGATCTGTAAATTTCTTTTTATACTTTATAACATGTCAGGAATGCTTTTCTGGTTCATAAATTGCTTACTTAAAAATAGCTGTCATAAACTTTAGAAACTATTCAGCAAATACAAGCTATTGTTTTTATGAACTAAAATTATTTATATAGACTAAGAATTATAAACTTTATTTGTCTATTACTTAAGATTTTTATTTTGACATAATGCTTTATATATTGCTGAATACTTTTAGACACAAAAACTGAAGTATTTAAACCAATCCTTCTCAATCTAGAACTAGTAGTCCGTCGAAACGTCAATTCACTACAGTAAATGCTGTTCTAAGCAAACACACATGTTAAAACAGCAGCTTTGAAAACTGAAGTGAAGTCCTTTGACGTCCTTGATAACACTGAATTCTGATTTCAATAATAGATTGACTATCTATCAAGAAGTGGTTAACAAGAATTCTTTTTTGAAGAGCGGAATAGCAAATTTTTCTTTTGTTTGGTTGAAAATCCGTGATAACTCCCCATGTAGCATGATACCTATATTAAACGTACATTTTTGGGTAACGATTTATACCTAATATTTGCGGAATGATATTACCATTGAGATATTTGGTATATTTTACTTAATATTAACGGAAAGGATTTTATCAACTCATCTTCGTATATTTTACTAAAGATTGACGAAAAAATATATACTGTTTGTAAAAATGATTCTGTATATTTTACGTCAAAGCAAATTTAGCATTTAAATTTCGGTTCGAATTTTTTTACGAATATTCTCTGTTTTTTGGATAACTACTATTTTCCATAATTTGACGTTTCAACTTACGTACATTTTGACGTACTGATGACGTAAATAATATATAATAAATAACGTGTTCATTCTTACCAAGTAAAATGTGGTTTGTAAAATATTCTTAAAATAAACGAATTAGATTATGTAAAATTTTATGCGAATTTTCCGTTTTTGAGATAACTATTTTTTGCCATAATTTGACGTTTCAACTTTAAATTTTGACGTATTGTTGACGTAAATAATATGTAAAAATAACGCATTCATTTTTACATTGTAAAAAGTGGTTGGTGAAATATTCGTAATAAAAAATAATTTCTTTACGTAAAATTTTACAAAAATTTTACATTTTTTTGGATACCCCTTTTTTGCTATAATTCGACGTTTTAGTTTTATGTAAATTTCGTGAATGCTTAGTAAAATTTAGAGGTGAAATAAATTTATGTATTTCTGACGAAAATTTTATGATTCTCTGCCACCTACCTGGGTCATACATTTTTTTTAGATTCATTAAGTGTTAGTATTGTAAACAAAAAACAAGGTGAAGTCACGTCAGTTTTTCACTTCTCTGTATTGATACCAAAAATAAATAAAAATATCATCCATTCTGCCCTATTTTGCAAAGTGTTTCTCCCTGGAACATCAGAAAATGTATCCTCCTCAAAAAATATTTGGTCGCAATAGCGGAAGTCATAAACATGTAATTTGATAAACAGGGATGGATGAGTTGGAAAATTCTCTTTGTAGCAGACTTTTCTGTACTTCGATTCTTTTGGAAACATATGAGTGAATTCTTTGTTAAATAATTTTTTAAAAATTTTTTGAAGCAAAAAATGATGCTCTTCAGTTGAGATTTTTTTATGCTTATTTTTTAGAATTTTTAATGCTGAATTAATTGTGTTTTAAAAGTGCAAATTGTTTACTTGTTAAGGTAAAGAAGTTTCTTTTTGAAGTACTATATCATAGCCATGTGATAATGAATGTGTAATAATGAATATAATCAAATATATGCAATACTTAAATACATTATCTGTTTATTTGATGTCAAGATTTACGTTTTAATACACCGAAAAAATATGGTGAAAACTAACACAATATGGTAAATTGTTGATGATTTTGGTGAAATTAGCAATGAAATATAGTTTTTTAATGAGTGCTAAAATTTGACAAATTTTGTAGTTTTACTCTGATACCTTTTAGCATGGCATAAAAATCATTTCTTTTTTACTAAATGTGTGATAATAATAATTGTCACTTTGAAAACCACATTTTTCCGTTAAACCGTTGCCTGAACTTAAAAATGACCAAATTAATGGTTTAAATAATATATATATTCGTTTTATTAACCAGAATTATGTTATTGTTTTTTACTAACAGTGTAATTATCTTACAGTACGGTAATTTTAACAGAATTGTTTTGTTCATGTTTAATACCAAACTTAGACCATTTCAAATACCAAACAATTCATTATAGTAAAATGTCCTAAGTATAAGCTTCATGTTTATAAAACTGAAGGTTATATTTTTAACGTGAAAAATATCTTACAGCTGATACTTAATAAAATATTTATTTTTAGAAATGTAATATGAAATGAATGTATTTAGTTATATGATATAAACATTGATGGCACTGCGATTCGCATCATGATGCACATAATAAAACGCAATTGCTTCTGTAACTCTCGCATAAACTGTACGGCAAGTGTTACATACGTGTTTTTATACCTGTATAATATATGTATGTGCTCATAGAAATGTTACGCATTAAGATGAAAATCCCTTCCATATTTTTTGTGGTGGTGATAGGGATAAATATACAAGGTGAGTCAATTTCATTTTTGTCTTTTGTTATTAAAACCATTAATTAATAAGTTTTGCTTTCAATTATTTTCTGAATTAATTTAATTACAAAGTATTCTGTTCAGTTTCTACGTATAAATAGATAGTACAATAAATTTTAGAACTTTTTAAAAGAATTTGAATTTTTTAAATTTCTTTATGGAGTTTTTTCAACTTATAAATTCTTGTTTTTATCTTCTATTTACTGCTAAATTTTAAATATTAGATCATATTTATTTGATTCTGTGATAAAAAAAATCTGTTATCGTCCAAATATTAAATTTATATATTTTTTGGATAAATTAATTTTTTTAATATATTTTTTTCGATAATCTATATTTCGAATAAAAAAATAACTGAGAATATGATTGCTCAAATAAAATTTTTGCGGCTTACTAGTAAAAATAGTTATATTTTACGCATTTATTTTATTGTACAGATTCAGCAGTAATTGTATTTCACAATTGTTTTTTCAAATAATTTCCATATTTTAAATCACGATTGTTGTCCCTTTTCGGCACAATTATTTTAAACATCTTAAATCCTTAAATAAGACATTGACATTAATCTTACTTTAAAGTAAATATTTCAAGAATTATTTACTCCATTTCATTTATAATCATTCATTTAGAAAAATCGTTTTAATATGTTTCTTCAGAACGCATAAGCGATAGAATCCTAATCGTCCCGCAATTCTAATTATTTGCAAATTAGTATTTACTTCTAAAGCTTTGTTTTAATCAAAACATTAACCTTAATCTTAGATAGAATGTTTATAGTCAAGTCATTATTTAGTTCCTGTTACATTTTTTTAAAAATTTTTCTGTATGTTTTCTCCGACAGAATATATATTTCTTCTTTTTGATTTGAAATTTCTTTAAAATTTCAAGACGATAAAATATGTAAATAATGTAATGACTTGCTGTTAAATAGTACCTTTTTTTAAGACTTAAATATCCACTAATAATGCAGGTTGAAGTGAAGACTTTAAAATGCAATCTTTTTTGCAGGATCGTCTTCCATTACAATTCTACCGTTTTCTTTTCCACCTCACTCTGCTGTCGGTCAACGGGTGAGTATGACCTGCACTCCATTAAAAGGTGAAAAAATGGAATTCAAATGGTTTAGGAATGGAAAAGAATTAGTGTCAGGAACTAAAAACATCAATATACTGTCTTACCCCCTCTTGTCCAGTCTTGTGATCGATTCCTTAACCGCCGAAGACAGTGGAAACTACACCTGCAGTGTCAGCCGAGGTTTTACGGTAACTTCACAACACACTTGGATGTTCTGAGTAACTACATGATTTCTTTTTATTTTTTGTTTAGGACTGCATATTTATAATAGTTGTATTTGACATATTTTTTAAAAATATTTCATGCTTATAATTATATTTATAATAGTTTTATTATAATAGTTATATTTAATATATTTTTATTTATTTAAAAATAAATTGTTTCTTTTTAATTCAATTTGAAATTAAACTTTGAGACGTTACTATAACATATTTATTTTAAGAAGGATTTAAAAAAATCATAAATTGTCTAAGTTAATTAATGCTTTTGTGGATTATTAAAAGCGTGTAGGATAAATAAATGTTTTTTTTATAGATTAAAAATTTATTTTTTAAATCCTTCCGAATCACATACATATGATCGCAAAATTCTCCCTTCACTATATAAAACGAGCCTTTCTGACTCTAGCGGCTAATTTAGGTGTTTTGCTTTAAAGTTTTCTTTCTGCCCTTCCAGAAAGGTTAAAATAATCCGTCGTTGGTTTGCAACTCCGTAAGACAAGGGAACTACTGGATGCCTATTTTTGATGGTACTAACCCGTATTTGCGTTACATGGAGTGGACAACCACTAAAGCCTCCCATGGTTAGCCCGAAGGCAAGGGGACTCTAACCCATGATCCGTCTACCACTGATGATATTTTACGTCAGCATTGTGTTCGGTGTGAGCCTCACTGGGATCGAACCCTGGTCACCTCATTGGGAGGCAAGCTCTCTATCCTCTGAGCCACTACAGCTCTTTAGAAGTCTGTTCGTAAAAAAATACTATTAACTGAATGCTGGATTACTATAAGGCATGCAAAATAATTCAAATGATTAAATAATTTTGTATTTAGGCATATAACTGTTACTTTTTCCCTCAATTTTCAAACTAAGTAATAATTATTTAATTAAAAACTATCAAATTTAAATTTTTGTTAAAGCTTTAACAATTATATGCTAATTTAATTTTTATTTTGGATAAAATAAATATTTATACTCCCATATACCAGTGCCTCCATCCTGGATTGTGTACCCTTCAGATACTGATGCTCGCAGTGGGGATTCTCTGATTCTTAACTGTAAAGGATCGGGTAAACCAGAACCAACAATCACCTGGATGAAAAAGAGAGGTAATCCCTCTTTCTTTACGGAAGCAAATGATAATTATAAGATTATTTATCCATGCTACGTTTTATCATTGAAGTTATAATGTTTAAAAGGTTTCTTTAATGCACTAGGGAGATATGTGCCCCTGTTCACTGACGCTCACCAACACCGATCATTGCTTCACAATATTTGCTGTTTCTTGGCATTTGAAATTATTCATATTAACTGAAAAGAACACTTGTTTCACCACTTCCCATATCCTAATATTTCCCTCCCTTATTATACGATTAAAATTTATTAAGTGAACATAAATCATTTTTCTAAGTAATCATTTTTTGAGATAACATTCAAAATTAAAAGTATATTGCTATGACATATTCGGTGAGGTCACATTTGTAATATAATATTTTTGCAAAACAAACGAAAGGATGTATATTTTAAATACATGTTTTGCATCCGTCACTTTGTGCATGAAGCTGAAAGTAAAGTTTTAAATCATTTAACGAATCTCTTAAATTATAATTCATACTAGTATATTAATAAAATTTGCACCGAAAAATAATAATTGACAGAACGTTAATAAGATCGGACACCGATTTAAATAACTTTATCTTAAAATGTAACGTGTAATTCTAACAACAATAATAATTAAAACGTCCTTCTTAAACTCTTAATTTAGAAAGAAAAAATTCAGAAACGTAATAATAACCAGTACAGGTAAATACCTTTAAAATAGGAATGCAAAAATTATTAAATGGAATCAGGTTATTTATAGAAAAACGATATCAATTTTATGCTGATGAGAACCAAACAAATATGAAAACTAATGTGGAAAAACTGGATCCTACTATGTGATTTTCCGGCCAATAAAAATGCACCGTTGAAAACTGCGACACCACCATTGGATATTGTAAGATATTTGAAATGTATTAATTTGTCGGTGAAACTGCATAAATGGCGTTTCGGAATATAAAAATACTCCTCATAGTAAAAGCAGGCATCCTATTGGCCAAGTATTTTACAAACATCTCATTTCTTCAACAGTGCAAAAGATCTTATTTTAATAAACTAAATACAATGTGCTAAAATGCTTCAAAAAGTTACATAATCTTTTTATGTACTCTTTAGTATGTAAATTTCCAGCAGTTGTGTAACCACTATTAAGACTTCACGTTGGGAACGCGTCATGAAAAGCACGGAAAATACTTTTTAAATGTTTTCAAGTGTTAAAAACAAAAAATATATCTATACATCTATTTATTCGGCTTAAAGCTATTTGTTTAAAAGAAAACGCTAGGCGATATTAGAAAAAGAGTCAGTAATATATTTTATCCATTTTAACTTAATTTACGGATGAAATTTATTTGTTTACTTCATGAAGAAATTTTTTAATAAAATCCTTCTCGTGATAACTAGTTCTGATATGGCACTGTGAAAAATCGGAGTTCTTCACTCGGTGGCGGATTGTTCGAAGGATACCAACTGGTCTAGAGAGTAAAGGCGGCTAGTTCGCAATGTTGACTACATTGCTATCATCATATCATTGCGTCAAAATAATGGAGAAATAACTCCCATAAATGGATGCAAATAGTTGACGACAGGCTATTGAAAGATTGCTTTAATTTTTCATATTTTATCGCGGTAATATTTCTAGTCTTCAAGACTATGTTATGAAAACCTCAGCATTGCTATCTCTAAAATGAAAGATTTTTTCCGTTTTATTAGCGTCCTACATTGCAAAAATCATTTCATTTTCAACCAAATGAAAAAATTTTAAAGAAATCATCATAATAGTGTTCCGTCGAATATTTTGCCAGAGTAACATCACAGAAATATATCTGAGGGTATCATTACTAGAATTTAATGCTGACTGAAATGCAGTTCTTTATATTTTCTTCATAGCGTGAATATTTTAGTTTAACTATTGTTTATTTTTTTTCTTTTAGCTCATTGCAATTAATTTTTATTAAACATCCCTGTTTCAAAGTATTGTAAGTTTTAAGCAGTGTTTCAGATTGTACTTGTTATTATATTCATGTTTGCATTTGTAAAATGAGTATTACATGAAATGGCTATTATTTTTAGGTGACAACTCTGAGTACATCGCAATATCATCGTCATCCAGTAAATCAAGCATTTACTCAAATGGTAGTCTATTTATTGAAAACATTGAAAAAGAAGATGAGGGTATCTATCAGTGCAACATATCGAATGGTATTAAAAAATATCTCATCAAGACTGTTATGGTTAAAGTTATAGGTAGGCACACTTTCATGCAATAATATGTAGTCCATGAGATTTATGACGTAGGATAAAAAAGTTCTACTTTTTTTCTCTCAAGATTATTATCATCAAAAAAATCTACTCATTTCTAAACATACATTGCAATTAGAAATATAAATCTAAAGGAACTTTTTTTTTTTTTTTGGTTTATAAAGAGAAATATTTGCTTCGGATATGCATTATATGTAGATGTGTTCAAGTTTATTATAATTACTACGGTTCTAGGAATATTTTTAGCTGAACAAATCTGCAGATAACTTTTCGTAAATTCAAAAAAAAACATATCATAAATATTAATATTTTTAATAATAAAATAGATATGTATCTATTTTTTTTTTTTTATACGTATGTTTTTATGTGTGTTTTCAAACGTTCGGAATTTTTCTACGAAATATACTATATTTATGTAATTCCTTCTTTACCGACACTACTGCCTCGATGGGGAAATGGATTTCCTCAGATTTTCCTTTCATGACTTTCTGTGCTTGATTAAATGTTTCCAGTTTAATATTCTGATGGTTTTAAGGTATTTTATTTAACTAGTATAATTCTTACATATTATACCAAACGAATGTCCTCTTTTATTACCATTTTTTTAATACTTGTAATTACAAGGTTATTTGCATTACACTTCACAGAATAACTAAAAAATCATTTTTAAAAAAAAATACCATTTGTGATATTTATGCAACAATATGTGCAACAAATAAAGTGATAATAGATCAAAATAAATCAATGAAAATTCATGTAAGCGTAAATATTATATCCTATGCGTCGTTTTACTAAGACTAATGTGATTGAATAATAAAATCGTTAATAATTTGTATAAAGTTGTTCATTATTGTTTACTTTTTAATTTGAACTTATGTTGCCATAAGTTGCATTTTTTAAGAAAGTGAGTTTTTTATTGTTACCTTAACTATTACATATTTAAAGTTTTTTTTTCCTTCTCTTCTTAATTTTTAAACTTTTGCAAAAAATTTATTGAATCACGCATTATCGATAAATCTTGAAGATATTATAATGAATCGATAAATTAATTAACAATCTTCCACTATTACTAAATAAAGATATCTATACAATACTCGCAGAAAATATTACTTGAATTATTATGCCTTTCTTAATTTTTATGAATGTAAATGCTTTTAAATATGTTCGTAACATAATTCCTCTTTAAAGCGTGCGTACATTTACTTTTCGTTTCTTTCATTGTGTTTAAAATTTTGTATTAATAAAAATACTTAAATATTGTATGGAATAATTTGTTATAAGTATATAATGTGCAATGTATACAATGTGTGTAGTAGTAGATTCGAAATGTACTTCGAATCTACATTAAGACCTATTTTACTTTATTTTAAGGAATATTTAAATCTTTGTATCATTGAGAGCGTATGGAAACAAATAATAAAGTGATTATGAGTTACTTGTGTTTGAAACTATACATACACCGCTTTGACTCTCTTTACATTTGATTTAACTCAAATGGGGATTTTAACCATCTTTCGCCTTTATGTATTAAATGCATGTATTTATATCACTTTACTTAATCATTCATGCATCAAAATACCACACATCATAAAGTATCCAATGTATATTTAAGTGTCCGTATTTTAGAAGAAAATATAAATCTATGATTTATATACATTTTAGTTCCCTGATTTTCCAAATGGCGGCGCTGTTTTACACTTTAAAGACTTAGCTGAATAGTTGCATTCAAACGCCATGTTATCAAGACATTCACTCAAATAAAAATAGTACGCTCGTATATCAAACCTGCACCGAATAATATTTGCATATTGTTATTATTGGAACTAATTACCTTTTCGTAGAATTACTGTTGAATTAAATTGAAATGCAGTGCAACTACAATCTGAAGATAATTCTCTTGGGATTTCTACTCATCTGTTTATCTGCCATAGCCAAAAGTAAGTATACCTTCTATTTTTTTTAAACTCTTACACTTAATTTTTGATTAATTATATAACAGTACCATGTTGCTCTATTCTTTCCTTTATTTTCAATGTAACGATAATTAATTACTTTTTTCCTTTGTTTAGAAGATTGTGTTTTCATACTTTCTTTTTATCATTGATTTACACAAAAGTTCCTTAAAGTATATTTCGAGATATTTAAATAGTTGCTTATTAATAGTATTAATAAAAGATCATTAAAACAGTGTAGTATATATGCATTAGAATATTAAGGACTTCAAATATAAGCATAGCAAGTTAACCATAAATAAATGTAAAATAATTATTCGATTAGGGGGTTAAGTGTCTTCAACTTATAATTTAAGTAATAATGGTTTGTTGTTTTTATACCAATGTTTCTATATTCGTAAAGAATAGCTTATAACTAAATTTGCTTTAACTTTTCATAAAGTTGATTTTGTAAGTTCATTATTTATGAATACCTGTCGAAATTTTTATCATGATATACAAGATATAATTTACTACATACATTTTTTCTTGTTCTGTTAGACTTTTGTCGTAGATTTAAGCACAAAAATACTTTGAGTTAAATAAATTTTAGTTTTCTAACTGTCTACTGAATTTTATTATGGCATTTCAAATCAGTCTATGTCAAAGGAAAATCGCATGAAAAATTCATAATCTAATATAGTGCATGAAATACAATTAATTTTCCTTTAAAAGAAGAATCCAAATATTTACTCTTTTCCCTGGCTCTTATTTCTCAGCCTCATATATATGTCACTGCTTTAAAAATAATAATAGCATCTGAATCTCATTATCGTTGATATTATAATGATTATCTTGGTGTAATATCCAACTGCGTTTTAACTGGAGACAGTTTAATCACTAATAGATATAATTTAAAATGAGCTACAAATTCTATTTTTTGTTGCATAAAGGAAATATTTTTAATTCCGTTCATCAAGTTTACACATTTTTAAAATTTAATTTATTTATACTTGATACAAATAAAACAATAAACATAAATCTTCGTTAATTTCAATATTTCAAATGAGTATTTCTGAACTATTGTTGAGAACAAATTTCTATAATATGTAGGTCTTTTTGCAGACTTATATGGTTTACTCATAAATTGAATCAAAGCATCTATACATGGCCAGAATATTTATAAAATCACCCTATTTTTATACCTTTTCTTAAAAGGGAATAAATAATCCTCTAGAGTGAGTAGTCTACAAATAAATATTTAATCGATACATTCGGATTAAAAAGAATAAACTAATTAAGCAAGATCTGAACAACAATTATTGCCCTCATACTTTTAACCTGATTTTTCCAAGCATTAATAGAAATTCGTTAAACTACCTTCTTATTTCATTTTGAAAAGTAAGTTTAATAGTTTTTATTAGTTTGTTGACTGTAAACTATTATGCTATATATTCGTCGAAGTGAAAGTTTTTCTGTGCTGATCTCTAAATGTCAAAGTGGTTGCTTAAATAATAGATTTTTTAATTTTTTTATTCTTTAATAGACTACCAATAAGACTTTTTAATGCCTTTGGAAATCTTGAATGAGTTTAGGGAACTTGACTGCACTTGCATCTTAACGCCACAATTATAGTGATTTTTAGTTTGATTTTAATATCAGCGATATCAACGTAAATCTATAACATGAATCCATAAGATGTAACTAATTCCAATATAGAAGGAAATTAAATACAAAATATCATTTTAGGTGAATTGAAAATCCAGCCTTTCTTTTTCCCAGCTGAGTCAGTGATTGGGAAAAGAGTGAGTGCTACCTGCACTCCATCTACTGGAGAGAAAATGAGATTCAAGTGGTTGAAGGACGGCAAAGAAATCACCCAAAAGAAAAATGTAAACATATTGAGCTATCCAGAACTATCAACAATTGTCATAAATCCTCTTTCTGAAGAAGACGATGGCAACTACACGTGCGTTGTCAGTGCCAGAGGACTATCTGGAAGTTATACCACGCCTCTGAATGTTTTAGGTTAATTTATGTGTTTGGTTCGATGTTATGTTTGTAGTGTTAGTTTTATTAGCATTTAAATTCGATCTCTTTTGGACCATACTAAAATAATTTATTCTTTTAAACACAACTATTATTTTTTTGCAGTGTCTCCTTCGTGGAAAATTTCTCCTCGAGATTACGATGCAGTCAGTGGAGAATCGATTATGATAAATTGCAAAGGATCCGGAAAACCCGAACCATTCTCATTTTGGCAACGCGCAATTAGTAAGATTTCAACATTGCTAATTTCAACATTGCTAATTTAAAATATTACAATGCTAGTGTTTTAATTTTTTTGAATATTAATTTTTTACTGTGATGCTATTACGGTTTTCTTCAGAGCAATTTCCGTTATTTTTTCGTCACTCATAACAATGGGATTCCTGCATGTGACGTAGCGTGTGTATCTCAATCCTGATGGGTTGTTGAAATGTGGCATTTGTTTACATTGGCAACTGTTCCTTCTATTCTATTTCGAGTAGGCCAAGCCCGTCAAGTATCCATTCTCTTAAGTGACACACACTATATTCTTTCACAAAGATTTCAATTCTTTCACTATGTATTTCTTACTTAACACAAAGACATTTAGAACATAAACAAACTAATTATGCATCGACGTTAAGTACCCAAAACAAAAATATATCACGGTTACGATAAAATACATAAACAAATCATATAAAGTTAAGTAAAAGACGTAGACGAGAAAGAATTTTTTTTCAATAAATTAAATACGTGATACGAAGTTGTATTTAATCACGTTAATTAATATCAATATAATTAACGGAGTTGTATTTAACAAAATTTTATTTAATCGCGTTAGTTATCGTTAAATAGTTAGTTTCACGTTAATTAACATTCTAACTAATATTGAGAAACTTTAAACACTCCATTTCGCTTTTGCACCATCAGCGGGCGCTGACGTCATAGGCGCGATTTTCCTCTTCTTGAAGTGCCAATTAAATAAACTATTTTAAAATGTTATTTACAGATCTAAATTATATCTTTTTTACTTTTTAATATACCCTATTGTAAAATGTACTGTTTCTTAATATACAATTTTTTAAAAACATATTGGTATTAAAAATATTTTATTTTAAAAATACATTTATTTAAGATGCTCTAAATTATGAACGAATAAGATTCTGATCTTTTTTATCATTATGTCGTTATTTAGTATTATTCTAATTTATGTTATTTTTAAAATGAATTCTACACAAGATTTCAATTATTTGTAACCACTCATTTGAGATTCTATCATTTATTAGGTCAAAATGTTGCTTTTGCGCCGATATCTGTGTCCAAAGATGTAACCCTATTTAATAATGGAAGCTTGCTTTTGTCTGATATATCAAAAGCGACAGAGGGACTGTACAAGTGTAATGTCTCCAACGGAATCGGAAAAGACCTCATAAAGTCTATTATTGTGAAAGTAACTGGTATGTCTGGTTTAACCATCTATTGGTTTTGTAAAAGCATAAACAGCTTTGATACTTCTGCTTAATAAATCATAAAATTAGATAGCATATTTTCTTTCAGTTTCGCAGTATGCAAGCGGCAATATCACATTTTTCTTATAAATTATCCTGAGTTTTTCCGAAGATTTTGTGTTCTTAAAATTTCTTGCTTTTGAACTTGAAACAATTCTGTGAGTTGAGCTACTAATCACATTTATTGAAAAAAAATTTATTTATGGATTTATATATATGTTACTGAATTACTAATTATATATGTTAGCAACTCAATTGCAAACTTACTAACATTTTACTTCGATATTTAAACAACATATAAGTTAGTTTTCAAAGCATATAAGTTAGTCCGCAATTCATTGTTAATATTCTTCTTCATTATCTATTACAATATGTCTCAAAATACATTTTTATATGTGCCTATTCTTATGAACTTCATGTCATTGCTTAAAAAACCAATTGACCGTTTCAAATCGGGCATTTCTTTTGCCTTTGAATATATATTTAATAATTTTTTATATTTTAAACCATTTTTATCTACTTCAAAAAAAATTTAATGCGTGATAATGTTGTGTGAGTTACGCTCCTGATCTTTTGATTTTCTTGTCGACTTTTTAAAATTCTTTAACTTTGTAGTCGACCCTATAAAATTGATTTTCACTGTGGGAGCAATTTATTTTTTTTTGGTGCAGGATAGTTTTTTAACAGATCTTAGATACTTTCCTGTCACTGTTTTGAAAACTGCAATCAGTTTCTCTCTCCAAGCTACAATTTTTTTTTAAATAATATTTTTAATCTATTCTTTTGTCGAAATGTACAAGTTTACAAATGTTATACATCAGAGGGGTCCCCGCGAAAATTGCTAAAAAAATCTTAGGGAAGTTGTTGGACATCATCAAGATTAAAACTGCATAGGAACCGGAAATGTCTACAAGGACGCATTTCTATTATGAACTGATTCTTCGCGCACTTCTGAACAAGTCATAACAAATATAGCGCCCTTAGTTGCGTTATTGGGTTCGTATGCAAATGTAATCCTAATGACTTTCCTTGTTGTGATAGATCCCTTGTTATTTATAAAATGTTTAAACATTTTTACAAACTGTAATTTCGATTGCAGATTTCATATCCGAATTAAGCAAGATCTAATTAATTGTATAAATTTCTTCCCAACGTAATTAGCACATAGATCTTCAATTTATAATATTTTTAATTTTTTGAAACTAATAATTTTTAGTAATATCAATGCTATTGGGTTTCAATAAACTTTTAAATAATTATGGGTGGGGCCGTAAGGTCCATCCGCGAGCAATTTAAAAGCTCAATGTGGCAGTGGCAATCGCCTCATCAGCACGAGAGAACCACGCAATTGCGGACTCAAGGGCCCCGAGACACGCACGAGCATGAGCACCACAATATAGTCCAATAAAAAAGGAGGGGGTTGTGAGCGAGTGAAAGCTCATGTTCATAATCATATTGCTGTTCAATGGTCTACCTGGTCATGACAAAAAATCGCACGCAGCAGAGCGGTTCGGCGCAGCCATGGGACTTACCTCGAACAAAAAGACCATTTTTAATTTACAAATATTACATCACAATTTAAAATAGTTATAAATACATAAGAATTCATTCTCCAACTTTATTGCTTACGTATGTCTAACAGTTTTAAATGATTACCTTAAAACTATTCGTACTCGATACTTGTACTCGAAAACTAATATATACTACACCGTGTTCCTGATCTATATTTTTTGTATTATATATATATATATATATATATATATATATATATATATATATATATATATATATATATATATATATATATATATATATATATATATTATATACTTGTATGTATGTATACTTTTTTCATACATTTTATGTACCATTTTTACCTATTTTTATGTTAAGTTCATCTAAAACCAGAGTAGTTTACTTTAAAAATAGTTCGACAGCTGTATTTTCTGAAGAACGTAATGCTGGATAATTCTAAAATAGATGTTGCCAAGTTATTTGAAATCGCGCTTTACCCTATTGTTAAGGTTTTGCAATATTTTGCCACTTTTCCATTTGCAGTATCTTTAATGTATTTTCATAATTTATTTCCCGAATGTTGAATTATTGTTGATATTTTTTTGCATAAATAAAAATTAACACCCTTTTGTTATAAAAAAGAAACGTTTATCTATTATGTAAAAATAATAACATAATCACATTGAAATGTACAAATATTTTAAAATACATGCAGATTTAAAAGTAATTAAAGTCAGAAATTACTGTGATATTTTGTATACAGAAAATATGCAGTTGGTTCATTCCAGGGATTTCACATTACTAGTAAGTATGCTTCTTTTTTCTTTAAATATGTTACCTTATGTATGAGCTTGTTTTCATATAGTTTTAATATATTAATTTGATAATTTTAGTAAATATAATGAAGTAAAAATTTATTTAATATTAAACTTTTATAGTATGTTATGCTTACATCAAATCATTATTTTTTTATGTTTAAAATGCTTTGAATGTTTTTAAATTTGGTTACTTACAGGTAATTTTAATTAATATATACTTACATGCTCCAATAATTGTGACAAAATAATTTTTGTTAACATGTGTATCGTTTAAATATTCACCAGATGGCGCTAAAGTGCTTTGTGAGAACATTCTATAGTATGTATATGTATTTACTCTGCGTCTTGTAATGCCATGTTCTGAATCAGTCTTATATGTAGACAATCTAGATGTGTTACTGCTAATCTTCCAACCCAATCTAATTTATTTTTTCTAAAATTAGTAAAAATGTTAAAAATGTTTCGATGTAACTTTTATCGATCGTTAGTGTTACACTTAGTTTCTTCTGCAATTGCATTTGGTGAGTTGTGTAAATACATCGCTTTACAAAACATAACTATGCCGAAGCATTCATCGGTTTTGTGTATTTTTAAACAATATAAAATATTACTATATGATATAAAATATTATAATATAAAATAATATTGCATGAAAAAAATATTGGATCTTTATGATTCATTTTATTAGTTAAATTCTATTCGAAATCTATCGCTTTCAGTTTTTGGAATATATCATTAAAATGAACAAATATTATTGTTGTAGTTTATATAACTACAATGTTATTATTTGTATTAAGCGTATATTATATGATAATTATTTATGTTTAAACACTCTAAGTAAAAGATTGGATCGCATTTCATTTTATTTTCTAATTTTCGTTTTCAGATTCATGGAAAATCCAACCGTTTAACTTTCCCAGCGGTGCAATGGTTGGCGAACGTGTGTCAACCGTGTGTTCGACTTCAGGTGGGAAAAGATTGAAATTCGAGTGGTTGAAAGATGGAAAAAAATTAACCGAACAACGAAATATAAAAATTTTATCTGTTTCTGATGTTTCCACTCTTATTATTGATCAGGTATCTGAATCGGATTCCGGTAACTACACATGCCAAGTTATTTCTGAAACAAAGTCCGAAAAATTTGTTTCTGAGTTGATTGTTCGAGGTAAATATGCATTGCATTAAATAGTTTACAAATGAAAGCTTGAATATAAATACTTGTAGTTAAGTAAAATACTATATACCATTTATAATATTATTACTTTATATAAATTCCTTTTGACATTTTTATACAATTTATATAACAGGTGATGACTAATTGTTTTGCAATTTCGACGTGTAACATATATTTTTAAAAACTCTTTTAAAAAATGACGTTACGAGCATTCATGATGCGCAACTAATTCAAATTATTTAGAGAAAATTAATGTTAGCAGTGTGACATTTAAATGAGATAACGTTAAAAACTTTCAAACTTTACCACATCCTATCCACATTTAAATATTGCAAAGATGGAATTTTAAATGAAATCAAATTATTAGTTAGATATATTCTAAAAGGGATTTTTTATTTACTTATATTGATTAAAATAGTAAGAGGAAAATGGAACAATTATTATCTTCAATACTTTTAAGCTTTTCTGGTCAGTTTGACTTAAATTAAGTTTCAATCTGAGGATTAAATATTTTTTAAAACTATAATTTTTTAAATATTTTTTTATATTTTCACTATTTTGGTTATTATTGATGCGTTTGTAAAAATTGATTTCATAAGTATGCGGTATTTGCACAGGATAATCCTTTATATATTATATTGCTTTTAGTGAACCAAAATAAAATATGAACTAGCTATTGAATTGATAAATTACGCTTAGTCAATACATTTTTGTTAATTATTTTACATATTTTGACAAGGTATAGCTTTCAAACTAATTAGATAGTAGAGGTTTAAAATTAATAACGAAAAATCGGGTATCAAACTGTTTGTTCATAATAATTTTTTCTCTCAATTTTGAGTCAGTAACTAAAATTTTTTTACCAAGCTAAAAATTTTCTAAATACATATGTTGTTTTTTTCCTAAATCTTGACTGTTTTCTTTAGTTCCACCAGAATGGTTGATTATTCCGACTGACAAAGATATTCTAGAAGGGGAAATGGTTGTTATACCCTGCTCCGCAAACGGGAATCCAAAACCATCCATACACTGGAAAAAGAGGAATGGTGAAAAAATAAATTAATTTGTTTTTACGTTTTGTTATTTTTCACATCTTACTAAATCATACAAATACTTTATGTTACGTAATTTCAAATAAAAAAGTCAGCAAGGAGAATTTTATTTTCTTGCAAGAACGTGACTCTATGTGTATGTGACCATTTTAGCGCAAAATTTGCTCTAACTAGGTTTTGTTGTTCGCTAATCTGTCCTTTTTTTTATCTAAAAATTTTAAATAAAAGTTTGTTTCATATTTTCTTATGTGTATCTTATATGTAGTACAAAAGACCAATGTATTCTTCTGTTCATGAAAAAAGTTTTATTCCATTATAACCTATAATGTGTTCTAAAACGATTTTCAAGTCATTAAATCAAGAAGTGTATTAAACTTCTCTCAAAAACGAAGGTTTATATAAAAAGTTGGATAATTTCAATGAAGTTTGTAACAACATTAATAAATTAAAATAGAATTGATTTCAAACTATTTGTTAGTTTTTATTGCAGGCTAATTATATCACCAAAAGTATTATAAAAGATGTGAAATTAAAAGAATGTTATTTTGCTCTAACCTAAATTGTACCAAAATGAATGAAAATTATGGAGCAGATTACTCGAAAACACTCAATTACCTCACTAAAATTATACATATAATCAAACTTATCCATTTATAAACAAAGATATCTTTTAATTTTAAAATTGATATTAGTAAAAAAATAATATAATTAAAAAAGTTTTTTAATTCTAACCTTAAGTTACATAAATCCTTGATAACTTATCTAAATATAAAGTTTATAGTCTTTCCACCTCTTAGAATGTGTATGTTTGTTTTCTTTTTCAGAAGTTGATGGTAGATTTCATGATCTAGATATTGAAAAATTAGAGAAAAAGAATAAATTTGCTAAAAAGAATGGATCTTTAGTTATAGATGTTGTTAGAAAAGAAGACGATGGTATTTACCAATGTATCGCATCAAATGCTGTGGGCGAACCTTTAGCAAAATCTGCTAGCTTGCGAGTCATTGGTGAGAAAAATTTCACAGAATATGTCTCAATTTCTTTAATGCATCTTAATCTGTTTTATTTTATGAAATGATGGAAAAAAATTTATTATTACCAAATATTTGAATGATTATATTAATATATAATTAATGTATCACTTAATATAACAATTTAATATGATTAATTTTATTAAATGATTGTATGATAATGCTTCATTTTTGATTTAATTGATTGTTTTTAGTTTTTCTATCAATAATGATGTTCAGTCATTTTTTAGCATCGAAAGCATGATGTTTAATTTTGTCTTTATTGATTCCTTTTTTAAATAAAACTAAATACTCACTCTCGTAAAATCATAGTATTTTTTGTATGATAATAAACAAAACATTCCATATAAATGATGTAAAATGTTTGAGAACATAAATTTTGCATTATTTTAACCAAAATTTTGCTTGTGATGTACGAAATATAATGTGTATATGTTTGTGGTTAAAATATTTTTCTCGTTTCGATTTTCCCCACTACGTGGCGCATAACAATCATTCTTGCAAGATTGTTCTATTTGTTACACAAAGCGTTTCATTAATGTGATGTATTTTTTCTATATGTTTATGAATTACGTGACAATTCCATAAACCGAGGGAATTATATATTAGCGTATTCATAATGCATGTTTCTAGTTTTCGATCAAAACGTCTTCAAAGTAATCTAATCATTGTAACCAATATCAGTTTGGTACTGCTCTGCTTCATTATACAAGCCTCTTCTGAAAATGGTAAGTAAATTCGAATTCAATTTATTATTGTATTTCTAAAATATAAAGTTGCTATAAAATAATAATACTGATTTCCTATGTCAAAGAATCATATTCATTGAAATTTTGTATTTATCTTCTGTAAAATTATGAGAAAAGTTTTATACAACAATTGACATTTTAATATGCATTATTATTTGTGTGTGTACAAATGTTTATTTTTACACGTAATGTATTTACCACCCTATATGTAAAATGAATATTTACAGAATAAATATGACACATTTTATAAATAACATTAGAGCTTAGTTTTATTGAAAATTAAAATGTGTTGATGACAAAATTATAATATCTCCCAAAAATTGAAATGTCTATTGTAAAACGTTTTTCCTCTAACGTTCATTTAACGCTTTTCTTATTGTTATTTTTTCACTTTAACTATAAAAGTAAAATAGTTAGAAATAGTAAAAACATAAATGCAATGCAAACGAGTTAAAACAGAGCGTCCCTGAAAAGAAACTAACTTACTTAAAAATACAAATTTATAATGAAAAAAATTTTTTTTTACTTATTTATGTAAAAATAAAAATTTAAAAAAACTCAATATATTGGTTTAAGTTAGATATTTATAATACAAAATACTTAAAAAAACGAATTTGATATACATAATTTCATGAACGATAACTTTTTCCCAAGAAACAGAGTTAATTTTAAAGTATTTGGATGTTTTATATTGTTTCAAATGCATAAAAGTACTAAATTTTATCTTTAGTTTTCATTAACTATTCACTCTATTCTACAATTTTTCAGATGATTGGAAAATCCAACCTTTCAACTTCCCTCCATCCCCTATACTAGGTACTAGAGTGAGTACAGTATGTTCAACTAATACAGGAAAGGGATTAGATTTTAAATGGTTCAGAAATGGAAAGTCGATTGAAGGACTTTCGAACATTAAGACGCATTCTTATCTAGAGTCCTCCATGATTGTCATTGAACCTGTTAATGAAGATGACGGGGGCAATTATACTTGTGTTGTGAAATCAGATTACAATTCTGACAGTTACACAACTCCTTTAGTAGTATTCAGTAAGTTGCAACTATGTTTATATGTTATTTTACTATATGTTATTAGTTATTTTTGTTTATATGTTATTGTTTATTTATTTTTATATGTTACTATTTTGTTTATATGTTAATATATATGTTATTTTACATTAGCACTTATTTAAAATTTCTGTAACACTATAGACTAATGTTAACAATTCAATTTTTATGAATTTTAAATTTTCCAAGATTACTGATTAGAGGTTTATGTTTAAAACCAAATCTCAATGAATTTGAGTTAGTTAAAGTTATTTAAAATGGTTTATGCTGATCTATAATCTTTTTTTGAATATCGCACTCAACAAAAGTGAATATTCAAGAAATAATGAAATGATTAATATTGCAATCAAATAGTATGCCTATTTTATTACTCAATTAGGACTCATGTTACATACAAAACACAATTGGCATAGAAATTTTTGCAACAAATATGTTTAAGAGATGAAAATAATTTATTCAATCTTTCCATTGCATATCCCAGAATTCTGCAATGTATTTTGATATTTAGATAGTTCATGTTAAAAAAAAACTTTTAATGATGCAAACAAAGTCTTTAAAACCACGGGTAGTCAATTGTTGAAAATTTATTAAAAATTTAGAATAAATTAGTTGCCATTTTCATGCTTTTCATAGATTTAACTATCTCAGCACTTTTGTCGATAGATTTTGAATTAACCTATTATAAAAACTTACTTGTTTTCTTGATTATTATGTATACGATAAATAAATAAATTCTCTTGCTATAAAATTTTCATATATTTATTCTAATTGTAAAAATAAAAATATAATTTATAGGTTTAAACTTATACAAAATATGGTTTTTTAATAAAAAAAGTGATGAGACAAAAATTAGTGAACAAAGAGAAAGACCTATCTTTTAACTATCGAAATTCAAAAAGTAAAATTATGATCTAACTAAAAAAAAATACTGTTTTTTTGTCAAAGTTACTTAAAAAAAATTTTAAAAATAATATATAACTCTCATATGAAGTAGCTCAAATTTTAAATAATTATGTATAAGAAACATGAAAACTTGATAGTCTTTACTGAAAAAAGTTTTTAAGATGTTTCTTTTTGTTTCTTTTCTTTTACAATTTTGAAATTTTATATTCTAACAAGAAATCTAATATATTATTTTAAAAGAAAATACGTTTTCTTAAAAAAATTTGTTTCATAAAATATCTCAGCTCCGGCATCATGGAAGCTAAAACCTACAGACAAGGAAATATTGTCAGGAGTTAGGACAGTCCTTAATTGCGCCGCAAAAGGAAAGCCTGAACCAACTATCCAATGGCACTACGCCAGTAAGTTTGTTTTTAATCTTTAATGTCAATGACTTCTCTGCTTGATGAATGTTTTGCATTACTCTTAAATTCCTTACCTCAAATGTTTTTCCAACCCAAGTCAAAAATTTTTATGGTTTTTCATTGATGGATCAACATAATCTTGATGGTAATTATCAATAATTCCATCATGAACCATTTTTTTAAGGTAACCAACGTAAGAATAGCAACTTGTTTAACTGGTTTGTTCATGTTGTACCATCAGAATTTTCCATCACAGATTCTTAGAAATCAAATGTTGGAACAATCATCAACCACAATCACTCCAGTGTAGGAATTCGGACTGATTTATGATGGGTTGGCATAAAAAACCCAAATAGTTTTGATGGTATATTCCTGATAACCAACTAGAATTCCCATTAAACCATCATGAAAATGTATAGTTGGAACCATCATGGATCATCATGGATTGTTGGTCCATGAGAGTCAAACTTCTCTTGATGGTTAACCATCATACTATTAAAGTAGCATTTTCCATCATCGAATGATGGAATTTTGTAGGCATATCAAAAGCCATGAACACGTAATATAATGTTGCATGATGGTGACCATCGAAGGATGTTGGACCATCATGAGTCTCCATGAAACCAAAACAAACCATCAAAAAATTTTGATGGTACTTTGAAATATACGATAAAACTGAAGTACAATTAAAAGCTTCTTTGACATAAAAGATAATTGACATTGAAATCGCAACACTGTTTTTGTAAATGAAGTAGTATATTAGAAAATTAAATGTAGAAATTTAGCTTACATCAAGTATCTAATACTTCTCCGTTATAATTGAATATCTTGATAAATATTAAAATATTGAAGAGTATTAAAATATAATAATCGTTGTTTTTGTTATATTTCTTTTTCTAGCAAACAAATGTGCACAAAAAGCATTATACTTTGTTTCCAAGCGGAATGTTTTCAAATAAATAATAAGTGATAATTTTAGCAATTATTATAATGTTTCTTTTTTTTTTTTTTTTTTGCGATGTTAGAACTTATCGAGTAAAACGTCTTCTAAGGAAAATTATGAATACTTCCATGGAAAATATTGAAAACTAAAGTTTTTTTCCTTTGAAATGTTTTTATTATGAAGTAAATATAATCATCATTCACATTAAACAGTGAAAACTATGAATGGTTAAAAATATGCTTTTCTTGTCCTTTGTTTTTGTAATATCAATCAGAAAAATATGCTAAGATTTATGATCTATAATAAATCTTACGGAAAATTTCAATAATTTTTGCTTCAAATACTGTTGAAAAATTTCAATTAAAATAAAAAGATTTTATAAGATGTAATGCAGTACAATTTAATTACCAAGTTTGTTTTCTTGTGAGATTAGTTTTAAAAAGAAAAAGGAACTCTTACAAAAACTATGAAAAAAATAATTTCTACGATTTAATCTTAAGAAAGCCTTGATAGTTTTTGCTTCAAATCCTGTTAAATAAAATTTCACTGAAAAAAGGGGAATTTATCTAATGTATTAGAATTGAATAATCAAGTTTGCTTTCCTGTGAGAATTGTCTTATAAAGGAAAAACAACTTTTACAAAAACTATGGAAAAATATTTTTTTTGAGACTTATAAAGAATCTTATGTAAAGCTTTAATATTGGTTTTAAATCCTAATATATAAAATTGACTTTAAAAAAGGAATTTATCGGGTGTATTAGAATTTAATTACCAAGTTTGCTTTCCTACGAGATTAGTCTGGAAAAGGAAAAACAATTTTTACAAAACTATAAAGAAACAAATTATTAATAAGATTTATACTAAATCTCAAGTAAAGCTTTCATAGTTTTTACTTCAAATCCTGTTAAATAAAATTTCACTGAAAAAAGGGGAATTTATCTAATGTATTAGAATTGAATAATCAAGTTTGCTTTCCTGTGAGAATTGTCTTATAAAGGAAAAACAATTTTTACAAAAACTTTGGAAAAATATTTTTTTTTGAGACTTATAAAGAATCTTATGTAAAGCATTAATATTGGTTTTAAATCCTAATATATAAAATTTGACTTTAAAAAAGGAATTTATCGGGTGTATTAGAATTTAATTACCAAGTTTGCTTTCCTACGAGATTAGTCTGGAAAATGAAAAACAACTTTTACAAAACTATAAAAAAACAAATTATTAATAAGATTTATACTAAATCTCAAGTAAAATCAAGTTTGCTTTTCTGTGAGATTTGTCTTATAAAGGAGAAACAAGTTTAACAAAAATTATGAAAGAAAATTATTTATAAGATTTATTATAAATATTACGTAAAGCTTTAATAGTTTCTGCTTTAAATCCAATTTAAAAAAAATTCACTTAAAAAAAGGGAATATATCAGATGTATTAAAATTTAATTACCAAGTTTGTTATTTATCTGTGAGATTAATCTTAAAAAGAAAAAACAACTTTTGCAAAAACTACATAAAAAAAATTATGTATCAGATATATACTAAATCTAAGGTAAAACTTTAATAGTTTTTGTTTCATATTCTATTAAAAAATTTCACTTAAAAGAAGGAATTTATGAGATACATTTGAATTTAATAACCAAGTTTACTTTCCTGTGAGATTAGTCCTATAAAGGAAAAACAACTTTTACAAAAACTATGGAGAAAAAAAATTAGGAGATTAATAATTAATTTTAACTAAAGCTTTAATATTTTTGCTTCAAATCCAAATAACAAAATTTAATTAAAAAAAAATTATCATATGTATTTCAATTTAATCACCAAGTTTGCTTTCCTTTGAGATTAGAGGAAAAAGGAAAAACGACTTTTACAGTACACTATAAAAAAATATTTATAAGATTTACATCAAAATACCTAATTACTAAATTGTTCTTTAATTATACCTAATTACTAAATTGTACCTAAATCTTTCATATTTTTTGTTTCAAAATTGATCAGATAAAAATTTATTAAAAATGTCATTTATTATATGTATTAAAATTAAATCATGAAGTTTGCTTTAATGTGAGAATAGTCGAAGGAAGGAAAAACAACTTTTACAGAAACCAACGGGAAAATATTTCGCTGTGAATTTCGCTGAAAGTCGTTGACATTTTTTTAATTTTTTTTTTTTTTTTTTTTTTTTTTTTTTACGCAAGTACTATTATTTAAAATTTCAATACAAACATAATTCCTGAGAACTATTGAAACTTAATCGCCAAACTTACTTCTCTAGTGTGATTAGTCTTTAAAAATTAAACCAATTTTCAGAGAAGACTATAAGAAAATCATTCTTTATTAGATTTATTACAAATCTTATCTAAAGCTATAATTGTTTGCTTCAATTGAGTTTTTTTTTTTTTTATTTATTTATTAATTTATTTATTTTTTGCTGAGAAGTTAGTGCGAATAAATAAAACAAACTTATTCAAAAAACTGAGAAAAATAATTCTTTTTCAGATTTATGACAAATCTTATCTAAAGCTTTAATATTTTTTTAACGTTCATAACAATTTAGTAAAGTTTTTTTTTCTAAAAAATTAATTTGTTAGAATTATTCAATTTTAAACACTAAATATGATCTAATATTTCATCACTTATCAGGGATTAGTTCTAAGGGATAACAGGTTTTACAAGAACCTGTGGAAAAGTCAAATCTATGTAATACTTTTTGCTAGTATTATTATTTTTTCAATTCCTATTATATCAGTAAAATAGGAATAAATTTGAATCATTACATTTTAATCACTCAATTTACTTTTCTGTAAGATTAGTATTATTAATGGAAAACAACTTATATAAGAACGAAGGAAAAACAATTTATTTTCGAAAAAAACTTTCATGAAGTAAGAATTTTATTGTAGAATTTTATGCAGAATATAATAAAATTTGTATGAAAATGTAACGAATTTTTATGAAATTATCAAGAAAAAGCATTTATTTAATACTGTGTTTATTTAATTTTTTAAAATTATAATGGACACTTGAATAGATTAAAATTTTTGTTATTTATATATTTGTTAAAATTGTTAGATTTTTTTAATTATATTTTTTCGTGTTCCTTTTCTTTATACCCTTTCAACATTTTTCGCGTTTTTTTATATATATAACTAAATTTTTAATTTTATCTTTCAATGTTAAAAACATTTTTTTTATAAATTAATTGACGTATTTATATTTCAGAAAAGGAAATATTTCTTTTTTCTCTCATTTTATCTGGAAATGTGTATCAAATTCTCCAAAATGGATCCCTTGTCTTAAATTCTACTCACAAATCCCACGAAGGTTTGTACAAATGTAATGCTAGCAATGGAGTCGGTCATCCACTGGAAGCTACTGTCACATTGCTGGTCATCGGTAGGGTTTTCTATCACTTTAAAACTTATGACAATTTTAAGAATATCGAAAGAAATGTTTCTGTATAACTTCAGTATTCTAACAACCCATTTTGTAACTAGTTTTCTATGTCACATTTATGCAACTAAATTATTGCATTTAACTAAATCCCGAAAGCTTGTAGCGAAACTGAAACTTTATGGATTAATCTGAATAAACAATCTATGCACCTTAATATAAAAAATTACTACATTGTATCTCCTATGGATGAGAACAGTAGTCGGAAATACCATAGCAAAGCTACTGTAGTCGCCATATTTTACTGTAGTTTGTAGTATAGTGCACTACTCTTTAGAAGAAGTAGTGTAGTGAGTAGTGCGATACAACAACAAAAAAACAGCAGCTTGTAGTGATTCCTGGCAACTACTCTTAACGGTAATCAAATAAAGAAATAAAGTCTAAACGCAAAAAAAAATTTCGAATCCGATGGCTACAAATCCTTCTGGGACTCGCAATAAGAATGTCTCAGTGGCCAAGTGATAATAAGATCTACTCCTCATGCTAAGAAGAATCGGTGTGAAATCGGTCGATTTCTCCCTGAGGAATCGAATTTTAAATATTACTTTTTTTAAATTAAATTTCCCAAGAACTATTAAGTTTTTGTGACTAATTTCGTAACTTAATATATGGTCTGAATTAATTAGTTAGCATATTTACGGTTACCCCCTCAAACGATTAAGATTGAATCCTATAAGTTATAGTCCTATAAGTTATAATTATAATCCTATGAGTTATAAGTAGTTCAAGAATTACCATTCAGCACTGAGTTCAATTACGCAAAATTTACAAAGCATTTTACTTTTAATTACTACTTTATTTTTACTGAATTTTTTAATTACAGAAACAATTAGGAATATTCTCTTGTATACACATTAAGCATGTTTCTTATGAGATATGGTTTCTTATCAGCAAAATGTTTTTTTATTAAAACTAGTAATACAGGAAACTTTTCATTCTTATTTATTACCATTATAGATCATTATCAACGCATTCAGCTATCAGTTCCATTAATAATTATTGTTCCTTAAAAAGTGTATAAAAATCATAAAATGCATTACAACGCTTATGAAAATTCCATGTCTGAGGAAAAATGATCTTGAAAATTAACATCTCATTGTTCTTTTATATCTACATTATGTGCATTTTCTTTCTGAGTGCTACTAAAATATACATAAATATAACATTATAAAAAAACATTTATGTATATTTTACACGTATATTTATAAATCTTAATGAATTTTGTTATATGTTTACTAAATTGAACAGCAATATCAGATTTTTTTTTTTTTTTTTTTTTTTTTTTTTTTGATGAAAAAAGTGGTGCATAGATTATATGGAAAGAATACAGGAACATCTTAACTTTACATTATTGTTATACTCAACATATTCTACCTATGTTAGATTCTGCATTTCTATGATCAATGCTTGATAATTTGATATTTAATTACGATATTTACATGAAAAAACAGTGCACGTCTTATGTTATAAGCATTTGATTAAGGTTTTACGGAATTGTATTTGAATCTACTTTTAACCACTTTCATTTTAATTATTTTTTTGTAATGAGAAAATCCGTATGTCCTCGTTAGGTGCAACTACTGTTTTATAACTCATTCCAGTCCAGAAGTGGACTGATTGTAAAAACATGGTACCCAGTAGAACACCGAAGTCAAGCATTGCAGTTAGTAAAGATGATGGGTGATTACTTTGATCAGCCTGCGTAGGTACCGAGGGGGCACGATATCGGTCCTCGTTAAACTGTTCAACCGTAAAGTACTCGACTTCACGATTTGAGGTCGTTGGGTAACCAAAGAGGAGAAGCCATTCCCTCTGCAGAGGGTCAAAATTACGATGACATGTCTTCGGTTCATCCTCAGAGATGTTTCCTAGACCGTCGCCAATAGCCTATTGTGCAGCTCTAGTGCTAAGTAAATAAAGTGCATATCTACTTAAGTATTAGAGCCTTCATCCTGAGACTGATGATCACACCCTTCTTATTTTGCATCGAAATATAGACACTTGTATTTTGGTAGATTTTAGCGATTTTGAAATATTATAGATATTTATTATAGAATTTATGTGTTACAGATATTTATAATTTTATTTCATAACAGTCGTTGAACAGCCCACACAGTTTCGGGTTTACGATTACCAATGCTCATTTCCGTAGCCTTGTCATTTTTAATTCAATCCAGAAGACAAGGGAACTCCTGGATCAAGTATAGGGTGAAATTTTCCTATGTGGCGGACTTTATGTGAAACTAACCCAAATTTGCGCAACATGGAGAAGAAAGACACGAAAACCTCCCATGCTCAGTCTGAACGCAAAGGGACTTTAATCCATGATCCGTCACCACTGAGGATATTTTAAGTCATAACCAGTCATTGCTGGGATTTGAACCCTGTCTCCTCATTGGAAGGCGAGCGCTCTATATCTTGATCCACCACAGCTCTGTATTTTATAGAATTTGATAGATATTTTGAAAAAGATATGTTTTTATTATATTATGTTTTTTATTATATTATTTTAGTATACTATGTTTTTATTATATTATGTTTTTTATTACATTATTTTAGTATACTATGTTTTTATTATATTATGGTAAACATTAAAAAGCTCCTTTACACTGTTTCTTTATTCATTGTTCTAAGATTGTTAATTTGAACCGTTTTTTTTAACACATTCATAAACCATTTCTAAAAGAAATATTTTTAAATGTATTAAGTGACTTACTTGTAGATTATAAGTATTTTTCAGGTTTATAAATTTTTTATTGTTTTAAAATTAAAATTATATTTTTGGCTGTCTTTTTACTGAAACTCGTCTTATTATCTGTGTCTTTTTACTGAAACTCGTCTATTTATCTACAGAAATATATCAGTGGATACGATAATAAACCAAAAAATGTCATATGCTATTGAAGACAATAATAAAATCTAATATAAAAGAATTTATTCGAACAGTTTGAATTTTTAAAGAAAAATGTGTCAATTATTGCCAATGTTTGTTTTAATTTATAATTTAAAATAGGTGTTCAACTTAAAATAAAAATTTAATTTGTTCAGAAAAAAATTTATGAGGTATTATTTGTTATTCGTTAAATCATCAATGAAAAATATTTCCCGATGTGTGTACCTTTGACAATACCTTTTGACGCATATTTATTAACATTTTCTACAAATCACATTTATAATATTGTTAAGTATATATACATTTAAAAAATAAAAATTATATTTTTTCTCCTAAATATTCATCCCTGATTATTTGTGTTTTTTTAATTTGCTTTAGCGGCAGCACGTGGCGCTTCTATACAGTACCGAGTCTTATTTTGGTACTTCAGCTTAGATTTTCGATGCCAAAAAATTTAGGCATTGGTTAATCCAAGTTATTCGATCAAGTGGCGTGTTTTGAGTGGTAAAAAAATACAAAACGTATACGCATTTACGAAGAAGCATTCAATATATCATGATTCATCGCCATGCTTACTGGAGTCATACAATTTTGTTTTTCATAGTTTGCATTTGCCGATTTCTTGCACAAGCAGGTAAGTTCCTTTTATTACGTGTATTTCTCTCTCAAAGTCTTTTTACACTAGTTAATTGATATTGCTAATTCAGATATATGGAACATGTGTAATCGTTAATTAAAATATATATATATTAGGCAAGAATATATTTATCTTGCTATCATGCAGATTTGTTTTAATAAGTTTATTTAATAGACTTTGGTTACTCATACATATCACGATTTACATAGTGTTTCCATTTGCTTTCTTAATAATTATCTTGTATTAATCTTGCTCACTGTTATTACTTAAGCTATGAATTTTGAACATGAATATGAATTTTGCTATTAGGCACATTTGACACGAATATGAATTTCGCTATTTGCGACATGAACATAAATTTTGAACATGAGAAGGAAATTTTTTAAATATGAATTTTGATATATTCATATTCGCAATGAATATGATTTTGTCAAAATTCATGAAAAGAATATAAATTTACAAAGTAGATACTTTATTTTTTTATTTTTTAACCTATTTTAAAAAAATGTGACTGTGGTTACTCATACATATCATGATTTACATAATGTTCCCATTTGCTTTCTTAATTATTATCTTGAATTAGTCTTGTTCACTGTTATGACTACTTAAGCTATGAATTTTGAACATGAATATGAATTTTACTATTAGACACATTTGACACGAATACGAATTTTGACATATTCATATTTATAATGAATATGAATATGTCAAAATTCATGACAGGAATGTAAATTTTGTTTTTCCACCTGTGTAAAATAACAATGTGACGCAAATTATTAACTTGATCATTGGCAAATATTTTAAACAGTTATGCTTATAATTCTAATGAGTTTATTTAATCTTTTTAAATGAGTAATAGTTCTTATATCTATCAATCGAAATTTATAAATTTATAGTTATCATATAATTTCTTCAAAAGTTCAGTTTCTAATAAACGGAATTCTTAATTTTTTTAGAAATCCCTGTGATTCAACCTTTCATTTTGGCAACTCAGTATAGAACTGGGGAAAAATTAAACATCTTTTGTTCGGTTAAGTCTGGAACTCCACCGCTAAAGATGGTAAAAGACTTCCCGAAGGCATAAAAGTCGTACAATTAAATGATTTTTCGCGACTGAGTTTGCCCTATCTGTCTTTAGCTTCAAAAGGCAATTATACTTGCAAAGTATCAAACAGGTTTGGTTATGATACTTACACAGAATGTCTAAACATTGTTGGTAAGTCAATCTTAAAGCAATTTGAATCATATTTTCATATGCATTGTTTTTCATATTTTTAATAGTAGTCTGTTTTTAAATGTTCTCACCTGATGAGGAGATGAATTCTTCTTGAATTTCAGCTTGAATAATTTGATGCATATCATTTTATCAATTAGGTTTGTATTCTATGAACCAAATGATGACTTTCTTCTTCAGAGCTCGGGTTTTGAATATAATTTTATATTTATTTCTAAGCTAAATTTTGCTTCATCTTATTAGTACAGAATGCAATTTTGTGAGAATGTTAATGAATGTCATTGATTTTTTTAAAAATTATGATTGGAAAATCAAGTCAGAAAAACAGTATTAAGACAATTTAGTTACATGTGATGATATTATTCTTCAGTGTATATATGTTAGTAACATGAGTAATTCTTGTAATCGAAGGTCTTGGGGGTGATAAATCATACTTCCAAATTCTTTAATATTTTTAAGAACTTTTTTGATATTTTTCCATGGAAGAAGTATGACGCTTTCATGAAAAGTGCTATTTCCAAGTGGAAAATTTTGACTTGTAAAATAGACTTGTAAAATACATGTCTGAAAAAAATACTAATATAAAAACAGTTTGGCGTAAAAATACAAACTTAAAAAATTGTAACTATTCATGATATTGGCCTTCAACTAAATATTAAATGAGAAATATATTTATTTTTAGTAGGATTAAAGTATAGCATTGCAGATTAACACAAATTTATGATAAAAAGGAAAAGATGTGTACGAAAGCATACATAATTTTAACGCTCTTAGATCAGCTTCACACATTTTAAACTTAGTTTTTCATGTTTTAGTTCAAAAACTTTTTTAATATGCCTCCTAATCACAAAAAATAGATATCATTTCAAACAAAATTAGTTTTGTTTACATTCATTTTTGCACCATTATTATAATCCAGTTTTATGCTATTACCTGTACTTATTCGGTATATTATACCCTATTGACATTATTAGATAGTGAAATAATTACAGTAAATATGAGTAGTAGTTGTTTTTTTAACAGTTTTTATTAAATTGTTTATTTTATTTTAGTTCCTCCCAAATGGAAAACACTTCCTAAAGACCAAGAAATGGTTGCTGGTGATCATTTGTCTGCTGAATGTTTAGCCGAAGGTCACCCACCACCCGTTGTCAAATGGAAAATTAAAGGTTAGTTTTAGTCAAAAATTATAGTTCGTACAGTCCCTGGCCAAGTTATTGGACGCACTATGAGATTCTATGTAATATCTAATTATCACGTGATACTCTATACAGCTTTAGTGTTTTTACGCGACTGTTTATACTTGTTTACGTTAGTGTATCGATTGGTAGAATTAGACGATATATTATATAAATTTGACGATAGAATCAATTAGACGATATATTATATAAATATAGAATATTTACTATATCAGGCATTATATTAGTATATTATAATAATTAGACCAAATTATTCGACGCTCTGTAGTTTTTTTAATAATGGCATTTTTTGCGCGAGCTTATATGCAATACTCTCTTATATTTAAACATCCTTGTAATGGGTTATTATGCAAAAGTTCTTTAACGATCATTTGACTGGTTATGGTATGTTTAGTGTTAATGACAGTCACCTTCTTCAACCATTATGATTGCACTGTTTCATGAACAGAAATTATGAAAGGAAAACTCTTTTTTTGCGCATTGTTCACATGAATGTTCTGTACATTTTTGTACGCACATAAAAATGTTTTTTAATTCTCTTTTTCAGATGCTACAAATGACTTGAATTCAGATTCAAAAATAAAAATTGAAGGCAATACTTTCATTAAGGAATCTGTTTCAGAAGAAGACGAGGGAAATTATGTGTGCGAAGCTTCAAATGGGATTGGAGAGAAAATATCACATATTTTTTTGTTTTCTGTGCTTTCTTCCGTCTTTTATTATAATTTCATAATTGTTATTACTGTATTCTAAACAATAATCATGAATTACACATTTTTTTCCAAATTCAATTCTCTAAGGTTTAGTTGAACCTGGTAACATCTGATACTAAGTTCTGTTTTATTATGTATTTCATTTATGCTGTGCGTTCCGTAATATATATATAAATATATATATAAATATATATATATATATATATATATATATATATATATATATATATATATATATATATATATATATATATATATATATATATATATATATTTATATATATTATATATATATATATATTATATATATATATATATATATATATATATATATATATATATATATATATATATATATATATATATATATATATATATATATATATTTATATATATTATATATATATATATATTATATATATATATATATTATATATATATATATATATATATATATATATATATATATATATATATATATATATATATATATATATATATATATATATATATATATATATATATATTATATATATATATATATATATATATATTTATTTAGAATCGTTATCAAAAAAATGAAGACAAAAATGTTTATATACTTTGGGAATGCGAATTAATTTTTAGGCAAAAAATGCTGTAAAAATCCGACAATTCACATTTAAATGAAGCAAGTACCGAAATCTGTTTAATTGCCCGGGGAGAAAAAAATGAGTTGAATTATTAGAAATATAATAAAATCAGTAGTCAAACAGGGTTTAACAATCTGCATGACTTTAATTAAGATTAATCAGATTACGAAATCTTTTCAGCTTTTACTTTGCTTAAACATTAGTTTTTGACCCCCCTCCCCAATGAGTAGACTTTTTATCTTCATTTGTGACAAGGAGTCTAAAAAATATGTATATTAAAAGTGGTATTTATGGAACACTTTGCATGTACTGAACCAAAGCATTTCATTTTATAACTGCCGTTCATTGGCCGACCCAATTTTGAGTTAACGACAACTAATGTTCAACGCCGTAGCATTGTAATTTTGAACCATTCCAGAAGACGTCTACCACTGAGGATATTTTAAGTTAGTACTGTTGTCGGTGCAAGCCGGATGCGGAATTCGTATCAACTGACCATCTCAGGGATACGAACCCGGGTCACCTCACTGGAAGACGAACGCTCGAGCCATCACGGCTTTTTCCTCTCAAAATATTTTATATGAAAAAATAAATAGATGATTTCACCTATCCAAACAATGTTTAAATTTATTCTTAAAAGTCTATAAAATGTGAGACAGAATCACTGGTATTTACTTTATTATAAATTACAATCAATCAAGTTTTATTTTGTCTAATATAAGACTCTGTATTTTTTTTAGGTGAATATTTTCCATACTTTTTAATACAACAAGTTATTTTTATGTGAATTATTTTTTATTGTTATTTAAAAAACATATAGCTAAGTTTTTGTTACATATGATCGTCTAATAGATTGTTAAATTACACAAATGAGTTTTGAAACCTATGCTCAGCATTTGTATCTATACTTCCAAAATTATTTAATTAGTTCTAATTAAATTTTGGTCCCATTTTTTTTTGTTAACTTTTTTTAGTTGCGTGTGATTTTTTAAACATTGTGCGCATGCTGTTAAGGCAAACGTTTTTTTTTATCGCCTGTTTCCGATCTTTTATTGCTATTATACTGTTTTCATTCTTTAGATTTTGATCTGGCAAAAGTAACATTTGTGCAAAGAATATAATGAATGTTTTAAAATGTGTCCCAATAAATTTTTTAGTGCATTCAGAAATAAATAGGAAATAATATTAGTATGCTATTCTAAGTAATATATTTTTAATTTACCGATATTTTCTTCTTTTTTCTTTGTATTTCTCTTTTTTAATGTATTACATGACTCGATGTTATATTATTGTTTTAATTTCTATGATTGGCACAGTGTGGCGCTAGTACTCCATTTTGAGAAGCGATGCGACTTAAAGGCGTCTCATATTTTCGCATAACAAGATAGATATTAAGTAGTTCCTACTTAAGTTGTTTTCACACCAATACATAACCGTCGATAAGATGAAATCAGACAGCTATCGTTTGGGAGCTTTAAAATATGCGTTCCTCTTTGGAGTTATTTTCCATCCATGTCGAACAGAAGACATGCTTTCAGGTAAGTTAATACACGTTATCTAAATGTGTATCCTATTTACAATACAGTGTTTAAAAAAATTGTGTTATAAATTTGTTCGAAAAAATTACGATTCATTTTATAACACTTAAAATAATTACAATGAATAAAATCAGTAGATGGATAAAAGTAAAGTTGTCTAATATTTTATTTCATCTTCAAATCATTATTTTAAAATTTATTACTATATACGAACGTTGAACAACCTGTAACAAGAAATTCGAAACTATTATTTAGGATAAGATTACTCAATTTTAGCATCCTAGCAAAGTAAGATATATTTAAAGATAAATAAGTAATAAACAATTTTGTAAAATGCTGTATTTTAAATAGTTTTAGTAAAAATAGTGATAAATAATTTTAAAAATAAATGTGCTTTTAACTTCGGTTTAATATTCTGGAAAACTAGTAAATTACTAATAAGCATTTCATACACCGAAACGCAGACTTTCATGCATTATATTACTTCTATAGTCAGAGAAGTATAGGCGGCCGGTGGAATATTTTTAGACTAACGAATACTTTCATGATTCATTTAAGCATTAAATTCGAACGTTTTGCATTAATATAGTTTATAAAATGCACAATTCTATGTATTACTCTATGTACCATTCTATGTAGTTCACATACTATACTCTATGATTACTATACTCTATGTAGTTCATATCAACATAAATAAAAAGATTAAATGATGTTATCAATAATAAGCATGATTTCTTTTAGCAATTACTCTAATGAATACTTTACTACACTGGTGTGCAAAACTTAAGCAAAAAGTGCGTTTTTTGTCATAACTCTACAAGAAATCATCCGATTGACATGAAATTTGAATAAGATGTACATTATTTTGTACTTAAACGATATACTTTGAAACGATAACGATAACGATATACTTCTTATACTTTGTTGGGGAGCTGTGGCCGAAAAACCACTTGTTGCTTAAGTTTTCCACACCAGTGAAGTTAAATTACAGTGCTTTGATTCAACTTGTTTCATATATTATTATTTAATAAAAAAATATTGAATTTTATAATTTTATGATGAAATACATTTTTACTGTTTATAAACTTGTTTTTAAATAATATAGCATCAAACAGTTTTTGAAATCACTATTCATAAATTATTCTTTTTTACTTCTATGATTTTCTTTAATATATTGATCGATACTTTTTACGAAATTTCGGATGCCAAAAAATTTATTGAAAAATGCAAAATGTTTTTTCTTAATTGTTTGAAATGTTATTTTAAGCATTTTTATTTTTTCTTAATTGTTTGAAAGTTTGTTTTCCGCATTTTTATAGACAACTATAGTCATTTTGAAATTCTTCGAGATATTTAAATTATCAATTCGTGAATAATTTTAGGTGGTCGTCCTAGAATTCAGCCATTTATTTTTCCCGAAAAGTTAACTGAAGGTGAGAAAACGAAAGCACTCTGTTCTGTAATTCAAGGAAGAGGACCCCTTAAATTTACTTGGTTTAAAAATAATGAAGTTCTTCAAACATCAACGACAGCAACTGTACAGAACCATGAGGATTATTCTCTGTTACTTTTTAACTCACTGACTCTTGAACACAGGGGGAATTACTCTTGCACAGTTACGAACTCGTTTGGGAGAGACTCATACTCCTCAGAACTCGTAATAAACGGTAAGTATTATTATTACAATTATTATTGTAGTGTATCTCCAACTGCAAAAAAATACAATTTCAATTCACTAGTACTTTTTCATAGATGAAGGGTGTCTATAATTACTCTCCTCACAATTATTACTATTATTACTTGTATATTTAGTGAATAATGTAGAATGCTCCCCAGTGTATTAAAAGAATGGCAAAAAAATGTATTCTAAATAAAATTATTCCTTATAAATATATTTATTTTTCATAAAAATGGTACAATTGATTACGGTTTTATGACTCAAGCCTCCGAGAAAGAACTCTAAATATCACATGATCTTAGATGACAACCTTAACAGAAGAGGACCACATTTACAATATTGTGAATTTCAACATTTTCATTGGATACTTGCAAGTGACGTAGTGTGGGTATCTCAACCCTAATGGGGTGTTGAAACGTGGCATTTGTTTACTGTAGCAACTGTTCTTTTCATTCTATTTCGAGTAAGCCAAGCCCGTCAAGTACCAATTCTCTTAAAAGACACAGTTTATATTCTTTTCTTTCATGAAGATTTCAAATCTTTCACAATATATTTTCACAAATACTTGACACAGGCACGAAGCCATGTAAAACATAAACAAACTTGTTATGCATTGAGGTTGCCTGGTACACAAAACAAAAATATATCACGGTTATAATAAAATGCATAAACAAATAAGCAAACTTAATGAAGTAGACAAGAAAAAATTATATTTCAACAATTTCGATGCGTGATACGGCATTCTAAGTTATGTAGTGCAATTTTGCTCAACTTTAATTCGCGATATTGTTGATAAAAAGTAGCTGGCGCTGACGTCATAGGTCACATGTATGGGTATAGGTTGTCTTCTTCTTGGAGTGCAAGTACCCAATTTAAATCTGTTTACCTTATGAGAATAAACAAAACTTTCAAACAAATAAAATGAAAACTATATTCCATTTGGAGTAGTTAAAATTTTATAATTTTTGTTGATTGAGTAACTATGCTGATTATTTATATAAATATTTATATATACATTAATTTTATTGATCACCGGACATTAAGGGGACCGGAAAGTAATGCCGTTTCAGGGCGTTAAATATTCGTTAGTTTTAAAAACCAATTCATTTTTTTTCGATCCTTTTTGATTCATTTTCAATCCGGCATTGAAATGTTGTTGCTAACAAGGATGAAAAAGTTATTGTTTAAATATAAAATCTTGATAACAAATATCAAATACATCTAAACGACATTACTTTCCGGTCCCTCTAATATTTAACAACCTTTGAAAAAGTGTATCTCATTTAAATATTTTTTTAATTTATCTATCCAACCATAATGTTTAAATTATAAAGGGTTTCTAAGACCACCCACAGTTATTTTTTTAGTATCCCTGTCCACTTTCAAAGTCAAAAACGTTGTTAAATAGTAGTAGATAAATTAATATTTTCCATTAGGGAAAACAAAAAGATTAAAAACATCAACTATTGCTTGATGAAACTTAGAAGTGTTACTTAATAACTTTCTGTTTTCTTTAGCAATCAAACAGGTTTTATTATTTTAAATTTCGCTTGGCACGTTACATTTCGTTTTTTTCTTACTTCAATAATAGTTAGCAACCTCTACTATACATGGATTGACTTTATTTCTGCCAAACAATATAAGTATATATAGTAAGGGCTGTCGAAAGGGACCATCATCTATATGCCCTTCAAGGTACACACTATATCAAGATAATGGTTTTATATCTATTATTTCAATATATATTTGTGAACGTGAATGACCGAAATCAAGAGAATGTTCGTTTTAACAGGTGAATTTCAATAATTCACCGGGCAGTGGTATTAAACTAGTATATATTTCGGTTATTTACGAAAGTGATTGTCAACATTCACCGGTTAAAATCAATAATTTCGGTCATTCACATAAATGAATGTAGTTATTTCTCAGTTCTCATCGTATTAATTTTTAAACTGCCAATATTACATTATTACTCTATGTTTCTAATTATTAGTTAATTCATATTGTTCAAATCCATCTCTTGTGTTTACAGTTCCCCCTTCAGTTATTCAAGAGCCCAAAGATTTAACTCTTGAAGAAGGTTCTTCTGCTACATTTTCTTGTGATGCAACAGGATTTCCCGAACCCTCTGTTTCATGGAGGAAAGGTAAAAGAATGCGCTCAAAACATTCATGGATATTTAAAAGACGAGTTGCCAAGCACTTAAAATTAATGTTAAAGTTTCTATAATAGCTCCACTATCTCTCTATCTATCTATCTAATATATATATATATATATATATATATATATATATATATATATATATATATATATATATATATATATATATATATATATATATATATATATATATATATATATATATATATACATACATATATATATATATATATATATATATATATATATATATATATATATATATATACATACATATATATAGACAGATAGATAGATAGATAGATAGATATAATATACGGTCCACACTAAGGACTTCATATTATTAACCTCTAAATTCACCAAATTTCAAAAGCCTTAGCCAAATCTTAATAAATTTTTACGATTATTTTTTTTCCATAGAAAATTTCAAATAAAAATCAAATTTACTATATTTACTGTAAATTGAACTATTCTATAAAAGTCAAAAACAAATTAAGAGTTATTTATAGTTGGGAAGGAGTAAATGAGCAATGAGTATGAGAGAAGATCAAAAATCTAGATGTTTTTATTGTCTTTGAGGAAATACAAGAGCTGTAATATAAGGATGAACCTAAAGCAGCATTTGATGTTTCTTTTTAAATTGTGACTATCTTTAAAATAAATATATTTCATTCTAAATAAAGCATTTTAAGTCTTATACTTTTAATAAAAGAATTTTTACTGTCTCGCTTATATTTTACTGTCGCGATTGTAATCATTCAATAGAAAGAAGGTAGTGAAGTATAATTTATTTGAAGCATTTAATCCTGCTTCAATTCTGTTTGATAAGTTTTTATACTATTCGCAGAGATTTTTACCAAAATTTGGACGTTAACTTAGTATGTTTATTATCAGCCGAGTATAGGTGGCTACACTATATCCATTAAACAGTGGTAATCTATAAAGATAAAATCAAAGTTAAATTTTCTTATTTTAGCTACCATTTTAATTTTTAAATATTACAATAAGTTTATTTCGTTAAATAATATGTTATTATCATTACAACACATATTTTCTATAAAAAAAAAAGTTGGAGAATAATATGCACCTAGCTACCTCTAAATTTAAAATGTTACCAGGAAAGAATTTTGTCACATAATATAGCATGATCCTGCAACGTTAATCTATATTTTAGGGAGGGAGAAGGGGGTTACTCTTGTTAATATCTGGAGTTAATTTATAATTATCCATAATTGTAATTAGAGTCTAATTAAAATTCATATTTATGTAATGATCAGGATCGAGGGGAATCAATACTTTTAATGAAACACAATTGTTCTGGCGCTGAATTTAGGATTTGGCGAGGTGGTGAATGTTTAGCGCGAGTCATATATAACAATAAAGACTGAAACTATAAGAGAAAAAAAAACTAAGAAAAGTTATGTTTTATTTACTGTGCATAAGCTAAAAGTATATAAATGAGTTCAAAATGTAGAGAAAACTTGGAAGAAAAATATAAGGATTTATAAAAAGAGAAGAAGAAAAATAATTAACAATAATACTTTCTAAAAAATATTTTATTATTCAAAAAAAATAATTATTTAAAGAGCCGTAAACAAAATAATGAAAACATATTATATCGTCATCATCTCATTCTTGTGTTTAATTCTGTATTTTCCTTTTTTGTTGGATTGCTTTGATTTGCATCTTTTGTTTCGTTCTGCATTTTTTGCTTAACTAGTTCTTTTTTTTGTATTAATTTTTTTGGTGCTCCTGTCACTATTGTACTTATATATTTTGTTTTGACTGCATGAATACAATATTAAAAAGCACTCTTTTTTGCAAATATATTCGTGTGAGCTGATGACGAGATTATATCTTTTCGTTATTTTGTTTTCGGCTATCTATATTTGTTTTTATTAATGATAACAAAAAGTTTTAAAAACATTTTTCTTTTCTTAAATCTTTATTATACTTTCCCCATGTTTTCTCTACATTTATATATATATTTATAGATAAGTCTTTTTAAACTTATTCGTATAACTTAATATTGTGCATTTGTATAACTTAATATTGTGCAACTCTTTATTCGCTATTTATTGTTTCATGTTTTGTTTTTTTAGGAACTGAAAGTGTAACTGATGAGAGGATGAAAGTTTTAACAAATAAAACATTTGTGATTTCAAATATAAAGAAAAGTGATGAGGGGATTTATTCTTGTACTATTAGTAATAATATAGGTCAAGATATTCACAAATTAGTCTCTCTCTATGTAATTGGTAAGAGATAATGAAAAAAAAATAGATCAACTGATAGGATTGTTTTACAAATTTTTAGTAGTACCTAAAATGCTTTTGGTTCACGAGTTATTTTACTCTCCTATCTAAATACTTACTATTATTGAATATTTGTGCTAATTAATATTATTATTCATTTGGAATAAAAAAAAATAAAAAAAATTGTTGTTTTTTTATTTTCTTTTAATGAAAGTAATTTTATTGTCACGATTATAATGAATATAGTATTATATAGTATAGTAGTATAGTATAATGAATATAGTAATTATTAAATGATGTTATGAAAATGTGTTTGTAAAATATTACTATTATTAGGATTTTTTTCTAACTACTTTCATGTAAATGGGTTGTTATGAAGGTGATTTAATTTTTTGTAATTCTCAATAAACGTATGCTTTGTATCAAATCACAACATTTGAAGATACGTTAATATGTTGTATAAATTATATATTTAATTCCTTTGTTTTATATGCATTGCATTTCTCTATATTTTAATACATTTAAGTTTCAAATGTGTCATTTGACGTTTCGTTAATTTATTTATTTCACATAATGTGTATCACATCTCTTTTAAATGTTCATTTCACACTTCTTTCACAAAGTATGTTTTTTTTCTTAAATATATTATGCAATTATATATTATTTACATAAAATATATAATTATATCTTTTATTTTACAGCTAACTAGTATGTGTTGCATTTTTCTATTTATAGTATTATAAGTTTAATTTTTTCTTTTTAAAAATTTCATTTTAATTTCACCGAATGAGTTTCACATTTCTTTCACATGTTATATGCTACATTTCTTTAATATTAAGTGCATTTCACATTTCTTTCACATAATGTATACATATTTGAAATATTGTGTGTGTTTTTTGGCATTTTTATTGCTAACAAAACTGTGCTGTTTGAAAAATCTATTGCTCTGTTTCATCTGCTAAATATTTTCTTTAAATCATTGTCTTATTTTAAAATGATCAATGATGTATGGTATAATTCTGTAAAGTCTAAATACTATACTTACATAAAAATAGCATTTTTTATCTTCCAATTTTCCAAAATGACTTTTTACATCCTTTTCAAAATAATATTTAAACAAAAAAAATTTATATTTATCGATTGAACAAAATTTAAACAAAAAAATCATTCATTAGGTATTACATTTATCTATTACATATAAATTTCCATCCTTGTTGCCTTTAAGTATTTTGAATTATGGGTGGAGTAAATATTAAACGAAGTAAATATTGCTATGAATATCACAGAGATGTATGCATTTTGTTTAATAATTTATTTGAACCACGTTTCACGAAAATCACTTAGAATGTTTTTGTTCTGTTAGTTCCTGCCCGTTTCGAAGAAAAATTCACGATGCAGACAGTTCGGAGAGGAGAAACAGCCACCCTTAAATGTGAAGCTGTTGGTGACAAACCTCTGAGCATAACCTGGACAAAAGACAAGGCTGAAATAGATTTCAAGAAACACACCAGGTTAACCTTTTTTATTATATTCCAAAACATTTAAAAATCATCGTCTTCAGTTTATTTTTTATGGTTTTTTAATGTAGTCATTTATTTTTCATAAATATATAACGTAGGTCTTAGTAGTATCTAAAAAATGCCTAAAGAAAACGATTATTTGATTGATACTCCATTGTGTAGTGCCTAAAATTTTAACATAATCTGTCGAATAGTTTCTAAGTTATCATTTTATTTAAATCGTAAATTTAGAATTTTGTTTCTCAATAACTATTCAAAAGGTCGGGTTAGCCTGGTTGATAGGGTACTGGGCCCATGTCTAACAGGTCGTGGGTTCGATCCCCTTCGGCCGAAGACTACCCGCGTAGTAAATGGTGACTGATGCACGTTAAATCTGTCGAGTCACAATGTTTTCCCCCCATGTTCCCATAACAAATCATACCTCTAGGGTTACTGATCCAGGAGTTTCCTTGATGCCTGGATTGATTTCAAAATGGCATGGAGGCAATGGAGTTAAACATTAATAGTCGTATACCCAAAAAATTGGGTCGGCTGTTAAACGACGGTTATAAAATAAAATAAAATTACTTTTCAACCGATTTCATTAATTTTTTTTTTTTTTTTTTTTTTTTTTTTTGCTGTAAAATCACGTTTTTTTAAAATTTTGAAAAATATTTGTATATTTTACAGTTTAAATTTTTTTAACAATTGTAGTTCATTAAAAGTTATAATGAGCTTTGAATACAAGAATTATACAGTCGGCAAAAAATAAGGGGCAAAAAATAAAATTAGCATTAAAATTTCTATATTTTCTTCTGATCTTCTACCCTAACTATGGGGACCATTCTTACCAGTATTCTTCTTACCAGAGCAATCCGTATTTTGAAGGTCAGGGATTCAAATTAGTAATGAAAAAAAATTTATGTTTACTAAGAGAAAATACATTTTTTATATATTCTTCTTGTGCAGTTAATGAGCCAAAACAAGACGATGCTTTGGACTCAATAAGACTGAGCCTTAGAAGTCTTAGTACGTTAAAATTCGGATAAGATAAAAATTTATTCAGAGAGTACTGTGTTCTTTTTTTTTCTTAGCGTACTGTATATATATATATATATATATATATATATATATATATATATATATATATATATATATATATATATATATATATATATATATATATATATATATATATATACATATATATAAATATATATATATATATATATATATATACATATAATATATATAAGTTCAAAATGAAGATAAAACAAAGGTAAATTACAGACAAATGAAAAAAAAAGGGGGAGAAATAATAATAATAACAAACAACTGGGGAAAAAAAAGGATAAAGTTTTTTTTTAAAAAACCGGAAAATAAAAGATATAATCTTTTCATCAGCCCACACGATTATATCCGAAAAAGAGTGCTTTCTAATATTGTATCAATATAGCCAAAGCAAAATATATCAATACAATAGTGTGAGGAGCACTCAAAAAAATTTTTTTTCAAAAATTACGGTAAATAAAATTAAACACAATAAGTAAAAATAACACGTAAAAAAAGAAAATAAAATATAAAGGAAGAGCAGAATAAAACAAAATCTATAAAGCGAGTAGTGAAATATAATGAACTTACATGAACGGGAAATTTTTCAAGAATGATTTAAAATGTTTACGTAACAAAATTGCCAGATTGCAAAATATGAAGACAAAAAAAACAAAAGCGCAAATTGAGCGCAACTAGAGGAGTTTAAAGTGTATTCTTGCTGCATTACTGAAGTGCGTTTGATTTGTTAGTTACCAAGGATGGGCCAGAAAACGGATGTGCGCGAGGTAATATTATACTGGATAATTTAAAGAAGTTGAATATAAATAGTTTTTGAAAATAAATATTTATTTAAGAAAAAAATATAAAATAGAAAAGAGAAAGAAACATGAATTGAAAATTATTAAAATTAAATAAATGACATAAAAAATTAAAACAATGAAAAAATTTGAATAAAAAATCGAGAAAAAAATATAATCTCTTCATTAACTCACACGATTATAACCTCAAAAAGGAATGCTTTTTAATATTGTATCAATATAGCCAAATCAAAATATATCAATACAATAGCGTGACGAGCCCTCAAATTTTCAAACAAAATAAAACTTATGAAGTAATAAATATTACGTAAAAAACTACTAAACAAAAATGTAAAGAAAAAAAACAGAATAAAACATAAAAACAAAATGACGGGAAACTATTCAAGAATGATTTAAAATATTTTCGTAACAAGATTGCCAGTTTATAAAACATGAAAACAGAGGCTCAAATTGAGTTAAAAACGTCAATAAGGGAATTTGTTTTACAGCGCGTTCTCACTGCAGTACTGAAGCACGGTTCCCAGCAGATCACCAAAGTCACGCATCACTGGCTGCGTTCAGTGTGCGGGTGGTTGGATCAGTCTGCGTAGGGACCGAGAGTGTGAGGTTTTGGTCCTCGTTAAACTGTTATTCTGTGTGCCATCCCCTCTGCAGAGAATCAAAATTGTGATGGCATGTCTTCGGATCATACTCAGGGATGTTTCCAAGACCGTCGCCAAGGAAGTATAATTTAAATACAATTTTTGCATTAATCACTTTGAGCATGAGCAAGTTAAGTTTTTAAACTTTTAACGAATCTTTTTAACGACAATTTATAATAGTATATTAATGTAATTTGCACCTTTACTTTTGTCATGAAATGTAACAAAGAACTACGTTATTCAAGCAATAATGAAAATGAAAACAACTTAACAGTACAGATATTTAAATTAGGGATGCAAAATTATTTATAGAAAAACAATAACTTAATGACTTATATCTATTTTATGCTGATGAGAACCAAATCAATATGAAAATTAATGGGGGAAAACGGGATCCTACTATGTGATTTTTCGACCAATAAAAATGCACCATCAACAATGGAAACACCATCATTTGATTTTTATATAAAGTATTTTATATATAATTATACATTAATATATAATCGAAATATTAAGTAAACCTGTACCATTTTTGTAACTTTTTGTAAAAAGATATGTCCTACATTGTAGAAAATACACTTTTGTACTATAATTATCGAAAACATAAATTGTCGATTTATTTATTCTATTATAAAACTGTTGTTAATAATTTATCATGGCTTATAAATATTCTACTGAAGTAAAAAATAATAGGGCTATGACGTTTATTTCCATATTTTAGAATAATTTGAATCCGATTTAGACGACAAATGTACGATCGTTTCAAAGAGTCGAACAAAATTTACTTTTATGAAAGACATTTTGAATAAGTGTTATACATGGCTACGAGAAATAAAATTTCTGTAATGTGTCTTCTCATTTTTTTTCTACAAATTCAATCAGTTAAAAAAAAATTTCTCACTTTTGAAATCCAGATTTAAAAAAGACATGCGATCTTCAACTCTTAAGCTTTAAATTAGATGAAATTGAAGAATACAATGTACCAAAAATAGCAATGGATTAAAATCTGTGAAATGAGTTTCAATTGATGCAAGAAATTTACCAGAAGTGTAACACAGTTTAGTTTTAATTAAAAATTTTATGTTCAACATGCAGATAGATTTATAAATATTTCAATAAATTGAATAGACTATTCGTTAGTTCAATATCTTCTCAACAAGCGATGATAGCTTTTTTTTTTTTCCTTTTAAATCGGTTATAGTAATAGAAAGGAAAGTTATTATTCTCGCTTTTCAATTGAAAACAATGTTGCTCTGAGTAACACTTCCGGTGAGGAAATGAAATTGAATGAGAGAAGGTCAATTCGCTAATGGCTTGAGTTCCCAAAGAGCACTTTCATTAAAGAAATAAAATATTCATTAATTATGAATATTATGATATTACAAGACGAAGATATTTAATGAAATACTTTATAGAACTTTCCCAATTCTGGACTACTGATATATTCCATTATACTTTAATGTGAATCTAAGTGACAAATGCAAAAAGAAGGTCATTTACATTATGGAAAATTATGGATTATCCCAGTGTTACAGAAAAAAAAGCGTTAACAGAAATTTCCTGTAACAAAACACTACGGAAAATATCTGTAAGCAACAGATATTTTTCATAGGACAGGGTAAAACCCTCTTGTTAACACAGTAAAATAGAATTCTAATATTTTGATAAGTCTTTTAATTGTTCCATTTTTGGCTCGATTTTTTGCGATTTGAGACTTTGAAAACCGTCAAGTTTGAAAGAAACGTCATAGAATTTTTTTCCCTCTTTAAGTTTAGACGTTCTGCTCGAGAAGTTCTGTTAGACGCCGAACACGGTACCTTTCTAGCCTGAGAATAACTTCATGACCATTATACAAGCCAGTCGACTTCTGTTTCAATGAATGAAATTATTTGTTACAGCTCTGATACCAAAGTCTTTCATTCAAAACTGAAAACAAAATCTGTAACCAACCAGATACGATCTGTATCAATGGTTAGGGATTTTATTTATTAACAGAAAAATTGTCTCTTTTGGCAGATTACCATATATTTTGATAGTAAATTTCTATGGTTTTAAATAACAAATTTTATGTAGGAAAGTTACAGGATTATTATGCTTTTCAACAGAGATTTTTTACTATATAGTTCATCTTTATTGAGCCAGACGCTCTTTTAATTTTTAATAGAGTATCCCTTTAATACGAGTTAATAAACTTTAAAAACTCTTACTATACGAAAATATAAAATGTTAATTTGAAATTAACACGTACCATCGTAAATACATTAAAACGCCTTCTGATGTGCTGTGCGTAAAAAGTTAAGTGAAGCATCCTGAATAACTTTCTATCTAATGATCGAACTTGCGCGTACAAGGACTCAATCTTAATGAATCGAGAGAATGATCTTAAATATGCTAATTAATGAGTGCAGACAATACCATTAAAAACGTACTTTTCTGAATGCACCCTTTTCAGACGGATTTCTGTCCTCCAGTCTGGGCCCTAATGGTTTGGTCAAGAGAGCTGTGTGCAACCCTTAATGTTAATTTTACCGTTTGCGTATTTCGACATATACTACGTAAGAGAATGGATAAGCGAATGGAAAAATTTTTGAGCATGATTATAAAATTCTTTTTCCTAAAGATTCTTTTCCCACACAAAAAATAAGTTATAATAATTATTTATTATTTTTTAGTATTTTATTTAAGAATAGTTGGAAAAAATTTTAACTGTGATGCATAATTTTAAAAAATAAAATTTTATATGACAAAATACAAATCAAAAACAATTTTGTAGTGTTTACTATATCTCTCTAAATGCTTCAAAAGCAATGCCTTACATTAATTACATCAACGGTATTTTTAAAAACTTCAATTTTTGAAAACGTAGCCACAAGCTTTAAAAAATGACTGCTGTTAAAAATTTGCTCTGCAATTAATTGTATGTATAAAAATCTACTGTTGGTGTCGCAGTTTACCATTGTTTTCGACACAGTTTTATTGGTTAAAAAATCCAATGAGGAAATCCAGTTTTACCATATTAATTTTCATATTGGTTTTGATGCATACAATTGATATAAATCATAAAGATTTTCCCATAAATATTTTTGCAATTTACTGGTATTTACCTGGATTGCTTATTATTACGTGTCTGATTTCGTTTAGTTTCTAATTTAAGAGGATTGCTTTTACTATTATTATAATAACTTAATTCCACTTTACATTTTGAGATAAAGTTATTTAAATCGGTTATTCACCGTTTAACAAATTTTTTTTCCGATTCCTACTATTAGTTCCTACTTTCCCTTTTTTTCCTTTCAAATTTTCATGAATTGATAAATTTCTTTTTATTCACCCATCATTCATGTTCAAATACATTTTTTTTTAATTTGTAGTTCATTACATTTGATGTTAATACAGTTTTTCAAATATTAATTTGTACATTAAATTTGATGAACTAATTTTAGTTTTATATGGGAAAAAAATTTCATTATTGAATAAAAAATAACTAAATTAAAATGTTTCTTTGTTGACTTAAGAGTAGGAATTGACTTTTAAAAAAATTATATTACTTGTTTTGGTGAAAATTACATTAATATACTATTATGAATTCCGGTTAAAGAGATTCATTAAATGATTTAGAACTTAACTTTCTGTTTCCTACACAAAAAGATGAGTGCTAACATGGTATTAAAAATATATCCGTCTGTTTGGTATGCAAAAATGTTAAATAACCCACTAAATTTGTTATAACAATATACTTTTAATTTAAAATGTTATTTCAAAAAATGATTACTCAAAAAAAAAAAAAAAAAATGATTGATGTTCACTTTATAGTATCATAAGAGAGGTAAATATTTGGACATTGGAAGTGAAAGCATGAGTGTTCTTTTTAGTACATATATTTTTAGTTGAATAAATTCAACTGTTTTATGACAGAATACAGCGGTGGTTGGTAAGAGCCAGTGAACTGGGGGCTTAGTCCCTTAGTTTAATTATAACAATATTAATTTAACTATAGCTCTGTCTTATAATCTATAATTCCCATCTAGAAAGTTTTTAGATTATGATTTGAACCGATCACATAAATATAATAAGAACATCATAAAACTGACTATATTTCAAAATGACAAAATTATTTTGACTATTTTTTTTTATTGCAGGCTAGAAAAATTCGATCGAGATGTTGAGAAAGGATTGAGTTCAGAATTAATTATCAGAACATCCGATCGAAATGATGGAGCTCTCTACGGATGTATGGCTAAAAACGAATACGGATCTGATGAAAAGAGCCTCAAACTCATAGTAGTTGGTAAGAATAGTATGAGTGATTAAAATAAATTGCCCTCATATTGCTCGCCGCAAAAAAAAGAAAGAAATTATTCCACGTGAAAATAAATTATTCAAAGTGGCGGCAACAGCCGACAAGACTGTGTAGAGGTCAGGAACTGCCCTTGCATCAGAAAGAAACTGGGTTTGAATCCCGGGCAAGGCATGGACGTTCTTTCATTCTCTGTACTATCTGTCCTTACTGTAGGAGCAATGTTGGAAAAACCTAAGATGGTGCCCCGGAAAAAATGGCCATCATATCTGACCTGATAATGCCTGAATTGACGAAATGGCATCGAAAGAAAAATTAAAAAAAAAAAAAAAAAGTGTGACGCCAATAATAGATTTTATTTACGACCGTTATACCATATGCGCTTAGAGAGTTGATTCATGTTGAAGGAAAAATAATTTTTAAAAATATGTATAGATTTAAAAATAATATTATTAAGTCGGTTGCCGTTAAAGGGGGCCGCTGCCGATAGTTAATTTCTTTTACCAAATTAAACGCCAAACATCATAATCAATAAATACTAATAACTGTTTATTATTTTTAATAATCTGGTTAATTTTAGAGATGTGAATTCCAATGCCTGATTTATCTTACACTGATGTTGTTTTAAGATTAAGTGCCACTGCCCTATTTACCCTACACTGGTATTTTTTTTTTTTAGTCTTGATCTGATTGACACTGATCTTTTTTTATATGTTTGTCCGGTATAACCCAACACTAATTTCTTAAGGTAAAGTGTCATTGGCCCCGGTATTTCCTATACTGACTGTTGAGGTGAAGAGTTAAGGTTTGCCCAATAGAGTTAAAAATCGCTAGTTTTATGTTTCCAATAATAATTAACTATCTCATACAATCAGTTGAAACATTGTTTCTCACAAGCAAGTGTGAAATTATGGCAACACTGAAGTAAAGATTTGTGCCATTTTTTAAAAAAATTCGGTCTTATTCAATATTTTTCCAAAGTAACTGGGTTATCTTTAATTGCATGCCATAAAAAATGTAAGCAATTCTCATTTCATGGTCTCGTTAAAGGTGGATTTTTATATTTGTCTATTTGCTTGTTTTAATTGTACCTATTTAAATGGTTATGAGTTTTTATTAAATCATCACTTAATTACCTTTAAATTTGTTGGTTTGCAACATCAATTAGCAAAAGCAAGTCTCAGTTTCATTAAAAAAGCCTCATTTTTTAAAAATGAAATTAATTAGACGATCTTCTTGTTGTAAATATTACTCAGATGTTACTTCATTGCTTATAAATTATTTATTTTGTACTTTAAATAAAACAATGATAATTCATTTATATAGTGATTGGAGATGATAATTTAAATACTTAGACGTTAATAAAAAAAGTATTTATTTTATTTTATAACTGTCGTTAAATAGCAGGCGCAATTTTTGGTTTACGACTACTAATGTTCAACTCTGTATCCTTGTAATTTTTATCCAATCCAGAAGACAAGGGAACTGCTGGATCAAGTATTAGGAGAAATTCGCCTTCATGGAGGAATTTTTGATAGAACTAACCATCATTAACTTCCCACCGTTAGCCTGATGGCAAGAGGACTCTAACAAATGATCCGTCTACTGAGGATCAGCACTGTAGTCGGTGCAAATGGGATGCCAAGTTCTATCGACGAGCCATTGCTGGGATTCGAACTCGGTTCACCTCATTGGTAGGCGAGCGCTCTATCCCCTGATTTATATTTATTGTGAAAGTAAATACCAGGTCTCGAAAATTTCTTTGCCTATCATCCTTAGAGCAGGAAGTATGTATTTTATACGCTTAGATGTCTGTCTGCGCACATAAGTATTCAATTAGAAACCGATTAAGTACCCCTTAAGAGAAAAACAATTATTTGATAGGACCTAATTTTCGCTGAATCTATAAACAACTTGAAAATAAAAACGAAAGTTAACTTATTCTTTATTTCTTCAAATCATGCTTATTTTGTATACCAATTTCATCCCAATAAAAAACTTCTATTATAAAAACTTTTAGCACCATTTAAAAATGGACAATGAAGGAAACATAAAGTTAACTTTTGTCAATAGTGCTTAATAAATTATGATAATATTACTTCTATGTTAATCTAATGGAGTGGAATAATAAAGGTTCAGTATTTATTCCATCAAAATGCATTCCAAGCGTGACAAAATAGAAAAAATATTCAATGAGATAGAAAATCAAATCGCCAAGCAATTGATAAAGAACTGTGACAGCAGTTCCAGAGGGTGGAGACCCCCTAGTATTAATGCTCATGTTTATAGATAGATTGTTATAAAAGAAGGATAAAAAAAATTTCGTGTGTACGACAAAGAACTGGAAAATCAAACGCGTGAGCAATCATAAGCTTAACGGTCATGATTGCGTGTTTTTTTTTTTTTCTTTGTAATGAAAATTCTAATGGGTTAAGAAAAGCTGAAACAAATTGAGTCATCAGATGGGCAGGAATGCAAAATAAAAAACAAACAGTTCGCTTAAACATGCTTTATTTTTAAATCGGTATTTCTAAAAAAGTACCAACCGGAAATATCTAGAGAGTAAATGATCACAAACATGAAAAAGGAAACACTACCTAATATGCTATATAGCACACTTTAAGCAAGAGTCATGGCTACATTTATATGTGTGTCAATTAACGTAGAATTAATAATAATTTAGAACCGTTGCTTAAACAAAATTATTTACGCTGTTTACTTAATAATATACAACTATATTTTAAGTTAAATGATGCATAAATTATATAAAACTTTAAAACGTACAAAACTATTTTAATTATGTTACTCAAGTTCAACAATAATTTAGATCTATATTTACGCTTTAATGATGCTTTGATATTAAGGCGGGAGAGATGCATTTTATCAATGTGGATTGCCCAACCACTAACCTTTGGTTTTGATTCATTTTATGAATTTATGTTAAAATAAAAACGTTATGAGTTTATGCAAGAATATGTTGTGTTACTTAATAATGACTTTTATAGTTTTGCACGCATTTATGTATATAAATTCAAGGTTTGATGCTTTGGATATTTTAAAAAGAGTATGCTAAAAGTAAGGGCAGAATAGTATACCAATTCATTTGCTCGCTAATAGTTCAATTTAATACATTTTTGTAAAAAAGAAATACCAAGTTGAAAAAGAATTTCTATATTATATCAATACAATAGGTAACAATATTATATAATCCATACATTAAGTAAATACAATATGTTACGTATATTTTTAATTCAGCCTTATGTATTAATTAATATTTTTTTTTAAACTGTCAAATTTAATCGAATATATCGAAAATAAATATTATTAAGTTATTATAATATTATTATAATTAAACTGTCAAATTTAATCGAATAATGTCGAAAATAAATATTGAATTAGATTAAATTCTAGCTTAACGACCCAAATTTAATCAGCAAGCGGGGGGAGGGTATCCAAATTTAAAATAAGAGTGTTGATGTAGACATCAAGTTAATGTCATTTTTATTTGATATATTAATAATAGTAGTTCATATGTTTTCGTTAATTCAAACAGGTATTTCGAATCTTGCTTCTAGTAAATCGTAAAGAAGGTGAGCCTCACCAATGATCTTTATAAGGTAATGCAAATCAATTAAATTTTAGAAGAGCCATATGAAATGGTTATTATTTTATAATTCGGTGTTAAAAATTTCCTTTAAATTCGACGCCGTAAGTTTGTACACACCCAAAAGACAACAGATCTCATGAATCAAGCATATGAAGAAATCCATCTCAGTGAATATATATATATATATATATATATATATATTGATACAAGATTTTGACGTATATAATCGTGTGAGCTGATGATGAGATTATATCTTTTTATTTTTTAGTTTTCCGGCTTTTTATTTTATATTTCTTTGTTGTTTTTTTAAATAAATTTCCGTCCTCTCTTTTCATTAATCTTTATTATTTTCCATGTTTTCTCTATATTTTTAACTAATATATGTGTAATTTTCTATCGTTATGGTTTGAAACCGTTAACTACTAGTTTAGCTATAAAACCATTAATACTAAACTATACGAATCAACCAGAAGAATATTGTAGTGTTATAGTTGCGACTTGATCCCCAATTCAATCAGTCAGGAGACAGAGAGATCAGCCCTCGGGGCTTTAATATACACCCATCTGCAAGAAACAAAATAACTTCGTTAAGTATGATTAGTTGGTGAGATAAAAATTTGGTTTTTTTAACTATATTTGGTGAAAGTAGTTAATAAACAGTTTTTCTTACAGTTAACAGTTTGAATACGATCTTGTTTATAGTTATTTCACTGTTTTGTTTGAATATGGCAAAATAACAATTTAACAAATTGTCATATAACCATATTTTTCATGTTATTAGAGGTTCCATCTCAGCCGATGGACGTGAAAGTGAAAGAGGTGTGGAGTCGTACTGCAAGCATTGTTTGGTCAGCCCCTTTCTCTGGAAACAGTGCTATCACCAAATATATTATCCAGTACTGGAGAGATAGAGGTACAATATTTTATTTTCTACAATTTTTGACTTATTGCTGCTTTTTGGTTTTTATTAGATATATTAGATTTTACAATTTTTAGATTAACAGTATCAGATTTTAGTAGAATGCTCGCGAGTTTGACTAGGAAATGAATTTTTTTTTCTCCTTTATCGGCCAAATTATCAAATGATAACATTTTAGGAACCAAATCAGAGTGACAAAAAAGAGTTAAAGAAAATACAAAACCAAATATTTTTATTATATTACATCATTTTAAAGATTTTATGTTTCCTTAATACCGAAATTTCTTTAAAAACCAAAGATGGGCATTCCAACATGTTTGTGATCTAAAGGCACTCTAGTAAATTGCAGGAAGCAGGGCTCGAAAAAACTCAGAAATTTTAACCGTCCCCGAGGACGGCTCGTCCAACAATGTACCCGCCCTCCTTTGAAACTAACCCGTGGCTTCTAAATATATGAAAATATAATTTTCTCTTATTTATTACAAACATTTATATAAATTGCACAATGAATTAGTAGCTACTAGGATTTCAAATACTAGGATTACATTATACAATAATAAAAGAAATACTTGGTTTTACTAATAGTAACCTAGTATTTCTTTTGTGAAATAATTTAAATGACGAAGGTCAAGTTATCTGGAATGTCAATTTATCAGAGGGTGCTGCGTTTTTTAAATGAATCAAATATGACTTTTGCCAGTTCCACAATCAAGCCAATGATTTACAGAGGTTTCTGCACAGAAATCTGAAAGGGTTTTTCCATTTAAGTAGATGTTCATAATTGCGTTTAACGCTTCTTGTTTAAGACCAGTACATAATTTGTTCTGACGAAGGAATTAACGGGATTTCTAGATTAGAGGGTCATTTTAGAAGTGAGGCACTAGACTCTTGTAATATAACAAAAATTGAAAATGCACCCCGAACATTAACGGGAAAATGGCCGTCCGCGCGGACGTCGGATTCGAGAAATTCGTCTGCGGGGAATTTCTGATCACCGAGGACGGGCGGTTTTTCGAGCCCTGGCAGGAAGTCTTCATTTTCTTGACTTTTTTCAATACAACAATAACCATCGTATTCCCCAGGCAGTCTTCATTTTCTTGGCAGGAAGTCTTCATTTTCTTGACTTTTTTCAATACAACAATGGCCATCGTATTCCCCAGACGTAAATTCTATAATTTTTTCTCTTAATCCTTTTTTTATTGGAGTTGGTCACGCTAAATCTCTTAAGATTATATTGAACAAACAGAGAATTATAGTAACTCTTCTGCTAGGAATCTAATAAAATATCGATAGTCGAGTTACAGTAATTTATGTGATATATTTAATGACCAAAGATGGGGACTTTCAAGTTTTATAAACGTGGTACAAGTAGTATAAGTACAAATAAGCGTGGTATAAATAAGTTGTTTTAAATTTCGTTATCGTTCGTTTATTAAATGTATTTAAAACTTTATTAAATTTAATTAATTATTTAAAAATGTATTTTATTAAATTTATAAAATATGAAGCATAAACATTTTGTATACGTGTCCCTAAATTTATTTTTTGTCAAATAAAATTTCTTTCTTCAGCGAGAAATTTAATCCATATTTTTAAATCTGAGAGAAAAAATAAAGTAATGAGTAATATTAAATTTCAAAAATTCGTTGTTACCAATGAAAAGTATGACAAACAATTAATATATGAAAATTGTTCTTTTTTAAAGGTTGATATTATAGTTTTAACCTGATATCACCTAAACAATTACGATGAAAGTATACATAATAGATGAAAACGACTGCAAAAGATAAAAACTACGTTAATACGCTTTTTCTTGATATGATATCTGTAGATACTTACATAAAATATTCCTCAGAATGCAGAATATTTCTTAAACTTCCAACTATTCTTATCTGTTTTAATCCATTTATCTGTTGACTTGCTAACTTTATTTGCAACGGTATCAACAATCTTTTTTTTTAACTAAAACACATCATTTCACTTAGAAAAAATAAACAATTTCTTCCTTTTATTCATTTTTGATTCAATTGTATAAAAAAATATACAGCGTGAAAAGCTGAAGGAAAAAAATGTGGCATCTTTTTTTTTCTCGGAGAAATGATTAGATTTTTTAGATCAATTCAACATCTAATTCACTTCAAATTTTGAAATTTTCCACAAAAAAACTGTGTTTAAAAAGTTACTCTTTTTTTACATTTTATTTCACTCTGTTTTCATTTATTTTATTAACTGATGTAGAGCATTCGCCCTTTTTTATTAACGACCCCATGTATCATAGTGAACAATGTTTATTACGACACATTCTATCATATCTTTAACTTTGTTAAGGAATTTGTAGGAAATCCTATATACAAGGTTTTCCGTAATGCTGTTTTTCAGAATAATGATTCGCCATGTATGGATTACGTTTTTGCGTTTTCCTCACTTCAATATTAATTTACAATCCTTAAATGAACAATTTACAGACTTCAACGAAGAATCCGAAAATTTATATTAAGAGATGTCCTAACGGAGCACCCAGTATATAATTTTCAGTTCTTTTTACTGTTCTCATTGTTCCTAAATGAAAATGTTTGATGGTTTTTCATGGATAGGCAAATATGATCTTGATAAAAACTCTCAATAATTCCAACAGGAACCATTATATGTTTTGATGGTAACCAACATGAGTAAGCATCATCCCAATGCAAAATTTGGACTGATTTATGATGGTCCAACATAAGAATAGTAACTTGTTTTTGTGGTTTGTTCATGTTGAAACATCAGAAATTTTAATCACAGTTTCTTAGAAATCAAATATTGGAACAATCATGAACCTCCATCCCCCCAATGTAGGAATTCGGACTAATTTATGTTAGGCCAGTATAAAAACAGCCAAATTGTTTTGATGGCATGTTCCAAAGCGTCCTAACCTTCCTGCTGAATTAACAAAAATTATTATTAAACCATCATAGAAAGGCATTGTTGTACTATTATGCACCATCACGAATAATAGTTTCTTAAAAATTAAATGTTGGAACTATCATCACAATGTAGGGACTGATACATGATGGACCAACATAATTGTTTTGTGATTCCTGAGAACCAACAAGAATTCTCATTTAAAAAATCATGAAAATGTAAAGTTGAAACCATCGCGGATTGTTCCTCCATGAGAATCAAACTTCTCTCGATGGTTAACCAACAAGCATTTTCCATCATGGAATGATGGAAAATGCTACTATTCATGGAATGATAGAAGTTTGTTGGCATATTAAAAATCATGAACGAATAATGGAAAATGTTGGATGAGGGTAACCATCAAATGATGTTGGACCAGCATAAATTGCACTGAAACCAACGTAAAATATCAAACTTTTTTCATGGCATCATCAAGAATGTTGACTCACTGTTTTTTTCTTTTAAATATTCAGGAGGCCCGCACAGACTTCTGGAGGACACTATTCCCAGTACACAGACTACAGTACTGCTGAAGAGCTTACAGCCTGGCACACCCTATGCAGTGACAGTACTGGGAGAGAATGAGATAGGTCAGGGACCACCCTCCGATGTACTCAACTTCATAACAGGAGAAGAAGGTGCCCTTTTTGATACTCTCTGACTTATTGTTTAATTTTTTATTCACCAATTCTGTAAACCTGCTGCTGATTCTAACCTTTCTGGTCGCGCAGACCACAAGTTCTGTAAAACAAAACTTTGAGACTCACTAATACCAAATAAAAAAATAAAAAATAAACTTTAACCTTTCGATCACGGTTGGTACACTATGTGGACCAGAATGGCACAATCATGCTAAGCGCCGTAAGCAAAAGGTTAATGGGAAGTATAATACTGTTTGACCTTTACAAGAGAGTCAATATCTGGATTGCTAATTGGATATATTTAGCCTAAAATCACTCAACATTTCTCATTTCAACACTTTTTTTAGAAAAAAAAATCATTTAAAAGGCTCGTTAAGAACTTTTAAAGACTCGTTTAAAAAGTTTAGAGCTGTTCACACAGTGTTTCATGGTACAATAACATATCTGCCATCTTTTACTCATTCCGAAAATGATTTTCTTAGCTGGTAGGGAACCGTTTAAATTTTAAAGTAATCAATTATTGACAAATTTATTTTTATATTTTGTCAGAGCTTAGTCATATCAACCTAGCGTATACGTAGCAAAATTTTCTCATATAAAGTCCTTATACATAAAAACTTTATACAGTTTATATTTAAGATGAATTATATACAATAATACTAAAAATTAAATAATAAAATATAAATCCCAAATAGTCCCTAAAAAATAAAAAAATAATCCCTATTAAATAGAAAATAAATCCCTATACAGTCTATATTTAAATAACATTTCTTCGCTTTTTATTCTTGGTGTGTTCTCTCAATTCAGCTTTTTGAATTTTAGTATTGACAAGTTTAGAGTTGTTTTAAAACTGTTTTATTTTCAACACTAAATAGAAAACTCAGATGACATAGAATCTACAGATGCTCTTCTGGAGGGTTTCTCCTGCCGGAGTAATAATCATTTTCAATAAAATTTATAGATCCATGATTTAAAAGCAATAATTGTACTATCACTTTCTTAAAATATCCAATATAAACGTTTTCAATATAATTGTAACAGCGACTATCTTGAGCTACTTCCGGTTAAATAGTGTACAGTTGTTTACAACTTCAAAATACACCGGATATAGTAACCCGGATGTATAGGCAATCAAGAGCTTGCAGCACATCCTGGTGTAGGAAACACCATCCATAAAAAGATTAAGTCGTAAGAACTCAGAATATATAATATGGTTTCCTGATTACTCTTCAGGTTGATCATGAAAGATGCATTTTTATATCTCGTACTGCGGTCTTTAATGATATGTATTTAATAAATCCTTGTCCTGAGTTGTATTTCCCTTGGCTAGGATATCTTCTCAAGATTCTAATAATATTATTTTTTTATGCTTAAATATTAAATTGAAATTTAAATACGTCCGAATGCTTGGCTTTATTTTTGTATGTATTAAGGGTTACCATTAAAAACATTTTGCATATACTGTAAAATGAAATTGATTTCATGGCAAAAAATAGTTTCATTAGCTCAAAATATTCTTCGTTAGACTTTAAAAAATTTATAGCTAATTGCTGTTTTTATTAATACCGAAGTTGTTACATTTCTTCATTATTTTCGAGTGCACAATTCTTTTATACTTTTAAAAATAATGTTTCAAAGACTAACTAGTATTATTTGAGCAGACTTAACTCGTGATTAAAGAAAATATTTTCTTTCACTTTGATCACAATTTATTTTACGAGATTGTGTAGTAATACAATATAGTCATTATTGTCTATACTAAAGTGCATTAAGGTGAACAGCGCAAAAAAATTATTCGACTGATTCGTGTAAATTATATATTTTGTCTTTTAAAAATACATACAGTAAAATTATGCAAAAATTTGCATACTTTACAATTCAAATTTTTTTCGGCTTTTAATAAATAAATTAACAAAAAATAATAAGTTAATATTACAAATTTATTTTTGACATGGCACCATCTTTGGATAAACGAAATTTATAATTGCGATTTTTGCTTACAAAGTTCTCGAGATGTGATCTCAATTTTATGCGTCGAAAAAAACTAACTTTCCAGTAAAATACAAATAAATATAATTATTTAACGAGTTTTCAGTGTAGAATTCGAGTGAATAAATTTTTTTTACTTTATTAGAACCGAGTGGTCCACCCACCGATGTTTGGATCGAAGCAAAGAGTTCAAGTTCCATTCTCGTCACTTGGAAAGTAAGTAATAGAATGCATGAGAATATCATTCTGTTGAATACATTTTACAATCAATGGAGAGATTTTGCATACCTCATAACTGCAATCCCCAACCGTTCAGTTATGCTTGCGCAACGGGAAAAATGTACAAAAGCTTTCTTATAATAAATACATAATTCCTTATACTGTAGACCAATGATACCCAAAGTGGTCTATATAGACCCTCAGGGTTCGACGACAACCTGCAAGGGGTCCATGTCAAGTGGGGAAAAAATTAGGGTCCATGAAATGAAAACGGGGGTCAACGATAGTGGATCTCACATAAGCAGATCGTGACTTTTAATTTTGGCATTACATGAATGGAATAATCAGCATACACTAATAGTACCTATTTACTTACATTATACTACCTTATAATATAAGGACATATATCTACATTCTATATAATTAAAAAAAGTAGCTATGATGTAAAAAATTTATTAAAATGTAAGCTATAAGGATTATTTTTTGATAAATGAAACTGAATTATTATAAACTAGCAGTTGCCTGCAGCTCTGCCCGCGTACGTTTTTATTTTCTCTACCTGTAAGGTTTTATTTTGTAACAAAAAAGTATTTTTCGGTAGAAAATTGTAGCCTAACCAGAGTCAACTCTTTAGCTAGCTAGACTTCCAACTTTATCTGCGTTCAAGATAACGGAGATTTGTTGCATAGTTTTTACGTGAAAACGTAATAAACAGGCTAAAAATGCTACGGTATTGTATACAAACTTATTTCCGCAGCAATTATAATATTAGTAGCGGAATACGGGTTTTATAGTGCATTATTTATTCCTTTTACATATTAATTAAATTAAATTAGTAATTAAATTAGTTTGAATTTAATTAATATATGTATAAAATTATTATCTGTTTTTTTTTTTTTTTTTTCTTTTTTTTTTTTTTTTTAAGTTTTTCCCACTACACTTCACTACAGTTAGAAGTTTCAATCTTTAACAGTGAGTAGCACTATACAAGCTGTCAAAAATACATTTGAAGTTGATGAATTTACAAAAAATCAATATCAGGTAAGCAGGGGTCTACCCAAAACCAAAAAACATGGCAAGGGGTCTACAAGACAAAAAAGTTCAGGAACCACTGTCGTAGACTGATCGTTAAGACACGTTCCGAATAGAAAAAACAGACCGAGGGTGCGCGGTATGGGTCCTCGTTAAACTGTTCTACCGCAAAAACCTCGACTTCACGCTTAGGTCGTCGGGCTACCAAAGCGGGTGTGGAGGATCAAAATTATGATGGCATGTCGTCGGATCATCCTCAGGGATGTTTCCCAGACCGTTGCCAATAGCCTTTTGTGTAGCTCTAGTGCGACGTAAATAAACTACAATTACAACAACAGAACAAATAGCGATCCAGAGCTTAGAGTGTACTTTAATATATAGAGTATATTTTAGAAGTATGTTGGTATTTAGTGTCGGTGGCTTAGGATATAGAGCTCTCGTCTCCTTATGAAGTGACTAAGTTCGAATCCTGTCGATGGTTAGTTCACTCACGGCTCGCGACGAACACAGTGCTGAAGCAAAAGTATTGGTGGATCATTGGTTAGAATCCTCCTGCCACCATGCAAACCGTAGAAAGTTTTCGTGGTTTTCCTCTCCATGAAAGACAAATGCAAGTTTGTTCCATCAAGTTCTCCACGAAGGGTTGAGTTCATGATTACAAGTAAACGGATCTTAACAGTAATAGCCGAAGCCCAAAAATAGGGTCGGGTGTTCAACTCCGATTATAAAATAAAATTTGAAGGATGGTTATAAAAATTATTTTTCCGAATTCAATATCCTAGCACGCATGCCTTTCTAGAAGAAAGAATTATATATATATATATATATATATATATATATATATATATATATATATATATATATATATATATATATATATATATATATATATATATATATATATATATATATATATATATATATATATATATATATATATATATATATATATATATATATATATATATATATATATATATATATATATATATATATATATAAACTAAAAAAATATTAAATATTATAAATAATTTATTTTATTTTATTTTTATTTTAATGATTGAAAATTATAAAGTTAACACCTCATGGCAAAGGCTACTGCTCTATCCCCTAAGCCACCATGGTTCCATTTCATTGTATGGGAAATATTATGTGTCTAAACTTGCAAATTTGAATTTCATGTTTTTTTCTTTTCTGTTTCAATCTTATAGCTATTTTTTTCTTTTGTGTCGAATCTTCTAATATTACACTAACGATGAAAAAAAAAAACTTGTATTGTTTTGAAAAATAACAATTATGATTTCATTTCAGCCTCCTCCAAGAGAATTATGGAATGGTGAACTGAAAGGTTATTTTGTTGGATACAAGGTGGACGCTTCCTCCCACCCTTACTCTTTCAAGACAGTTGACAATGTGGCCAATGACAGTCAAGAATACATTCTCACCAATCTCATCAAGTCAACCAAATACAACATTGTAGTGAAGGCATATAACAGTGCCGGTACAGGACCACCCTCACAAGACCTCGTAGCAAAGACATTAGATGGAGGTAACACATCTATCAGTCAATATACAGTAATAGAGTGTACAGTGCGCAAAACAGAAACGGACCACCCTGAATAACTTCTGATTTAATGAACGGATTTTCACTCTCTTTTACTCAATTTTAATGGCTCAAAGGAGTGACTTTGAATATGCTAATTAATTAGTGCGAATGATATTTTAAGTTACTAAATCAAACTCAAAAACGCATTTCCTCTATATACAGAAATATCGAAATCTGTTTTTTTTTTCGACGAATTTGGATTTTTGACCCCCAAAAATATAGAGGCTAGCCGCAATCTGGGAAATAGGGTCCCGATAGTTTGATCAGGAGGACGGTCCAAAGTTCGGACCCCTGAAGAGGACGCCATACCCAGATAAAAAACCGGAATTGGCAAAATCAGAGTTGTAAGTGTCACCCTTTGGGGGCGTTGCTTTGAGGGAGGAGTGAATTGGTACAGTGACAGTAATATATGATAGAGGGTCAGTTACACTATGCCATCCTTCCCTAGCAAAACTGGACATTGTAAGCATTAGTTTCGAAAAGTGATTCTGGGTTCGCGGTCTTTTATTTTTAAACCCATTCTTAGTTTCTTTGTGAACAGGGACTATATCCAGAATAAACATTCTAGCTATTTATTTGCATGTAAATATTTAATAGGTGTTTACAAGATAATGGGGATTAACTTATATCTTACAATTAATTCGTTTCAAATTAGAACACCAAGAAGAATATAAATTTTTATTTATGAGTGTGGAATTAATATAATTAATTAAAGTAACTTAGTTTTAATAATTGGCGCTAGAACTGCAAGTATATTGAGCTGTAAATATATGAAGAAATATAATTATAAAAATTCTGAGAAAAATATAATTTCTAAAAACGTAGGCAATTTATAAAGTCATAATGCAGAATTAGAAAAATGATTAGAACTTATACTAATATAATAAAAAGTTATAAAAATAAAAAAATCAATTATAAAATAAAATATGATAAAAGAATAATAGATAAAAGATATATGATAAAAGAAAAATCAAACGCTTTATAGGTGGCATCAAAGAAAATTTTTGTTTTGATGTATCTTTTTCAATCTTACATTCACCATCCGGGAAGTTTTAATTTTCTGTAAATAAGGATAATAATTTCTCAATAAATTTTATAATTTATTTTTATTGCTTTGTAATTTTGCTGAAGTTTATGTTTTGCATTTGTCTGAGAATTTTTCTCCTTTCATTTTTAATAGTTTAAGACACGTACGTATATGTGAATATGGGTGTGTGTTAAAGCAAAGGAAAGAGAAAATATAAAAAAAATTATTTTTACACAAAAGTAATTTTATATTTTTTTCCGTTTCAATAATTTTATATTTGTTTTCCGTTCCACACATTTCAATCTCTATTTGAATTATTAAATTTTCTGTTTGAGTATTATTTATTTTTGAATTTTAGTATTATTTATTTTTATTCATTTTCTCTCTTTTTTTATAGTGAATTTTCACCACATGTTCCATATTACTTCAGCTTTAGAAAGATGGAATTCAGATGAAACATCTGTTAGCGTGTAGTTTGATAATCAGCGAATTAATTTTTTTTTTTTTTAATTTTTTATTTGTTATTATACTCTGTCTACAGTTATAAAATTTTGTTCACATCTTGAATTCTCTACTTTCATTTTAATTGTGTATCTATGAACACGCACCTGTTCATACAGATACATATAAAAGCTAAGAGACATTATATTTCAAACAAAAAATTATCACTAGTGTGTCATTTTGGGGGTCTAAATTTTGTGAAAAAAATGTTCTCGAACTACTTTTTTGATGTATTTCTTATTTACGTAATGAAATATAAACTTATTTATAACACAGATAAGTTTGTAGACAGAACTTCGCACACACAAAAATAAATAATAAATCAAAAATAGAGAAAATGACTGTGTAATATTACAAAATATTCCATTTTTGTGGGCAATTTAAAAGAATTAAAAGCATTAAAAATCTTTATTTATAACGATTCCTTTACTTCTGTGTAATCTAGATAAAAACATAAAAAGGAGAAAAAAAATACAAATAACAAAAATACAAAATAGAGCAAATATAAATAGTTTATGCATTACAAACAGTATAACTTGAGTCACAAGAAATGCATTATGTACAATATGCAAGAAATACAATATTGCATTATGTTTACATATGGTGACAAAATAAGGGCTAAAAACAAGAGCAAAACTCTTATTTTATCACGGATGGAAAAAAGGAATGTAATATCAAAAAGGTAATGAAAGGTAACATTGGCATAGTAAATAATACAATGGTAATTAGTTAATTATGGGCATTTTGTAGTAGTTAAAAGTTGAAATAAACATTTATTTTGTTAAAGTGAACATTTTACCGTCATTTTTAAATATCTATCGAAATTTCCCGCAAGATATAAAAAAGAGTTTCTCAACAAAAGATACGCGTTTTTTTTTTTTTTTTTCTTTTTTTTTTTTTCTTTAAGATAAAACTTTTTTTGTAATAAAATACTAAAAATAAATGTATTAATGATGGCAGATAATTATAGTATAAATATCTAAGGTAACCCACACGTATTATTCATTTCAACGAAATAACTCATTTTAAACACGCCTTTAAATGTGTATTACTCCATTTTTAATAAAAAAGTTATAATTATATACTTTTAAAAGTATGTCATAGATTGAAACATCTAAAAATATTTAAATACCTACGAAAAAGGAATTTGAGTTAACTTTACGAACTACTCATTTTTTAGCTGCTCACTATATCTCGGGTTCTACTTATTTTTACAGAATAGCGATCCTGATTCATTAACTGCGAATAATTCAGACTGAAAACATAATAAAAGGAGAAAATTATACTAAAATAAAAAACTAAAGTGTAATTTCGGACAAGAATAAATACAGCATACAGAAATTTAATTTGCAACAATAGTGAAAATATAGCGAGAAAATTTATTTATATCCGGTCGCACTGTGAAAAAAACCTTTTTAACAATTAAACATAAAGCATAACAGCTGCGAAAAGTTGCAACCATAAAAATAATATGTTAAACCTATTATTGCTTCTACTAAAATAACGTTTTTTGGAAAATACATATGATGCTAAAAAATAAGAAAAACTGTCAAATATACAGTTAACATATGAACTATAAATCAGTGAAATCACACTGTGAAAGCAACATTTCTTTAGAACACCATAATACTAAAAAATAATTAGAATTTGCGAATGTGGAAGTACTACAAGGATAATTAAATTTATTGACACAGTCAAAAAGTATCTTTTCGAAAAAACACATAATGTTAAATAGTGGCAGAGATTTGAAAATGGGAAAATAAAACTTGAATAATTAAAACAAATTATACAGTGAAAGAAATTTCCTTTTCAAGAATATACATGACCCTGCACAGTAATAAAAATTAGATTTGCAAATACTAAAATAAAATATGTTCATTTAACTCTGTTAGCACTGTAAAGAAAATGAAACGTTTTTTCAGAAAAATGCATTATTATTGAACAGTTAGGAAAATTTACGAAATGGGAAAATATAATATCCTTATTTAAAACTAGCAATCTATATATATGAACATAAAAATCTGAGCAACATTATATGATGCATAGAAATAGTTAGCATTTGCTAGTGAAGAAATTAAAATATAAATCACATATCGGTTCACGGTGTAAATGTAATGTGGAAGTACAACATGAAAATTCAAATTTATTTAGATAGTTAAAATGAAAAATTAAATAAAAAATAATAATAAAAATCCGGAAAATAAAAGATATAATTTTTTCATTAGCTCACACCATGATATCCGTAAAAAAGAATGCTTTCTAATATTGTATCAATATAGTAAAGCAAAATATATTAATACAATAGTGTAAGGAGCACTCGAAAAATTTTTTGAAACAAAAAGAATACAACACATTAGGTAAAACCCAAAAACAGACAATAAAATGTAAAACGAAACAGAACAAAACAGAAAACGAAATCTATAAAGCGAGTAGCGAATTTAAATGAACTTCCATGAATGGGAAATTTTTCAAGAATGATTTAAAATATTTTCGTAACATGATTACCAGATTATAAAATATGAAAACAGAAGCAAAAACTAAGGTAAAAGCGTAAATAGAGGGTTTTTGTTTCATAGTGCGTTCTTACTGAAGTGCGTTTGATTTGTTAGTCACCAAGGATGGGCCTGAAAATGGATGTGTGCAAGGTAATATTATACTGGATGATTTAAAGAAGTTGCCAATTAATAATTTTAGAAAATTAACTTTTATTTAAGAAAAAAATAAATAAAACAGAAAAGAGAGAAAAGGAAATATGAATTGCCTGTTATGCACATAATTTCAGCCAAGGATTTGCCCGAAGTGGATTTGCACACGGTAAAAATTGTATAAATTAAGGAAGAAGTTTTTAAGTAAATTTATTAACTATAACATACAATTAACTTTATGTTTTTATATAGAATTTGATTACTTTATTTGGGAAACCATTGTTTTTTATCAAATTTTGTCTATTTGTTTCTTGGATAACTAAACATTACTACATATTCTTTTAATTCTATTCATTTGATTAAAAATGGTATTGAAATAGATGTTTTTAAGAACATTAGAATTCCATGTAATTAGTTTATTTGCCTTAAAATAAAATTAATTTCTTTTATCGAATAGACCAACAAAGCAGATATTTTTTTCTTTTATAATACCCAAATCTAAAAAATTAAAATTATCATCATGATTACGAAGCGAGGTTAATTCCTAAGGGTAAATATTATTAAATAAAAAAGTATATTCATTAAAATTGAAGATAATTAAATCATCAATAAATCTAAAAACAAATTTAATATTAAGAGTACAATTTTTTTTATTAGTGCAAAAATAAATTAGCTAAGAGAGATGAAAAATTAGATCCTTCCGGTATTCCATCAATTACAAAGAAAAAAAATTCCATTTTAAAGATAATTATTAAAAAGACAAAAGTTTATTGGAATTTCCTAATAATCAAAATCGCAATTAAAGTTTTTTCAAATCATAGCAATAATTCAAAAGGTCATCTTTTAGTTTAGAAAGGGGAATGCTATTGAAAAGATCTCGGAAATCATAAGTGGTAATAGAATTAATTTTATTATGTTTAATAAATTCTAAAATCGGTGGATTTTTAGTGATAATCCAAGAAAAACCTTCTTTAATAATATTGTTAATAATATTTTAACCTCTTATATAAAGCTAAAAAAAATTTTATGACAATATTATTATTTAAATTACGAAGTTTAAAATTTTTGCTATATATATATATATATATATATATATATATATATATATATATATATATATATATATATATATATATATATATATATATATAATTTTTGTTATTATTATTATTAACTAATTAAATATATTTATCCTAAAATGTTTTGATAAGTTGTTATTGCCAAAATTAAGAAGAAAAAATAATCATAAAAAACATAAAAAATTCGAAAGAAAGTCTTCCATCCTAACTCATTTTAAAGAAAGTGAATGAAATAAAAACTATTTTCAACCACAATAGAACACCCCAAGGCTATCTAACCCCTCAACTATTCAAAGAAAGTAAAGAGGCTTTTCTCCTAACCCCCCAAAAGATCCCCCCTTCTAGAACTTATACTCGTATTGGTAAATGAAGAGAGGACAGATGGGAGGCGTGGTTTAGGCTCTTTTCGCAAATTTTTTAAGAATTTTTTCATCTTTATTTCATAATAACACATTTCATAATTGAAGAAAATAATTGCGAATTATTTCTTTTGGAAGCTTGAAATGTATAGTTCGTGTATGTGAACTCAAAAATAAAGATTTACTGAATGAATTTTGATAAAAAACGAATTTCTAGAAGAGAACTCTATAACCGATGTTTCAACTACATTAATAATTTAAATTTTATAGTAAAACAAAAAGTGATTTCACAAAAACTTAGAGTAAACTATGAAGTTTCAAATGCTGAAAGAATTTTTAAAAAATATCAAAATGCAAAAAAGTTATTGCTAAATGAAGCTCCCATAGAAAAAGCATTAGCTGCTGTCATTGAGAGGGTAGGTATTTCGCTATAACTCGAGAGCTTTTTAAGCGAATGGAAAAGTTTTTGCACATAATCATAAAACTCGTATGTCCAACCATGAGAGGGAAAAAAAACAAATTTTTGTGAGTATTGATTATTTTTTTTATAAGTTTATTTAGTAATGATTCAAATTTTTTTTTTTTCATTGCGTTAGATTAAAGTTTGAAATTTTACATAGCAAAATACAAAATAGGATCAAATTTTGTCGAAGAGTTCCTACGAAAGCGAATTTTAAGAAAATCGTATATTTAAAATTTGATTTCTCAACCAATTTAGGTCGAAGTTTGTATTTTGTCACTTTAAATTACGTACTTTAAAATGATGCAAAAATTTTTTACCTGACAATTCAAAATGTTTTTATTGTTACTAATTAAAAAAATAAAAAATAGCAAATATTTACAAAAATTTGTTTTTTGCAAGAATTACCGTTAATCAAACAAATTACATAATTATGTTAATTTTTTTTTTTAATTCACTTAAAAAGTTCTCGAGATCTAGCGAAATACGCAAAAAGTCAAAATAACATTAAGGCTTCCAAACTTTGAACCCGTCTCCTGACCAAACTATTGGAACCCTATTTCCCAGATCGGTGCTACCCCCTATACTTTAGGGTTCAGAGACCCAAATCTATCAAAAAAAAACTTATGTTTATTCAGAGAAAGTACGTTTTTGCGTCTGATTTCACAATTTGAAATATCTTCTGCACATATTAATAAGCATATTTGAGGTCACCCCCTCGAACCATTAAGATTGAAGAACGTGAAGATCCGATCATTAGACCAAAAGTTATTCAGGGTGATTAGTTCTTTTATTTTGAGCACTGTGCAACAAAATAAGTATTAAAAGCGCTTTTATTACTTGATAAAATAATAATAATGAAAAATAATGAATAATATAATGAAAAAAGTGTGTGTATGCCCCGTATGCTTTATCAAAACCGATCCCCGATAAAACACTGAAATCTTTCCATCGGAAAACGGTGCTTTCGATCAATATTCTTTGTTAAGTGCGTTTCAGGGGATGGTTGATTCATTTAACTCCCCCACAACTGCAATCGATCGATAACAGGCAGGGGAAGAAAAAAAAGAAAAACCTCTTGAATGAAGAAGCTCCGTGTGAATTACTTAGCTTTTGTTATTAATCCTAGCATTTCGGCTTTTATTTTTTAAATTCCTACTATTAGTTCTCCCTCTATATCTTGTTCAGTCTTTAATATAATACTTTTTATTTATCCATTCAACTTCAAATACACTTTTTTTTTAAATTGAAGTGATGTTAAGACAGTTTTTTTTTTTTTTTCAAACATTAATTCATTCCTTAAATATGGATGAGCGACAAACGCTGATTGGTTGAGCATTAGTCGTTGCTTTAAATTTTACCGTAAGCGATTCAGTTTTTCGCATGTTTTAAAGATAACATCAGATCTATGTGATATTGTTTATTGTGCACATTTAAATATTTCATTATTTTATATTCGCTGCGTGAGATCAATTCGATAAAGAACATTACATGGTTGCACGCATCACCCAATTTATACTTTTAGAGTTGTCTGATACCACGCTCATTTTTCTTTTATTTTCTAATTACTACTATTAGTTTACACTCTCCCTATATATATGTATATTTCTTGTCCAAATTTTCAATCGTTCATAAAATACTTTTCATTCATTTATTCAAGTTGAAATATATTTTTTTAAAACTTGTAGTGGATGTTGTACTTGATGTTAATATACTTTTTTCAAATAATAATTCATTCATTAAATTTAATTAATTAAATTTAATGAATTAATTTTAGTTTTATATGGGAGAAAAAAGTTGTAATTGTTTCATAAAAAGAAACTAAAAAAAAAATTTCTTTGTTAATCTAAGTAGTAATTAACTTAAAAAAAAATAACTATTTTATATGACTTCTTTATTTATTTACTTTAAAATTGAAAACCTTGTAGCAGTACCGATTAAACCAAATAAAATAATCGAACAGTTAAATAAGCGCAAAAAAATTTTTATTATTAAATTCAATCAGTTTCTTTTACTTGTAAAATAGTTAAGAATTTTAGTGCCTTCATTAATTTTCTGTTGGTGTGCTTAAAAGATTGTTCATTTTATCCATTAATTAATTAGTGTAAGATAATTATGAGGTATTATTATTTATTATTCAATTTTGTCTTATGATACAAAATAAAATTTCTGAAAAAGCCCTGATCATTTTCAACTTTTTTTCTCCTATTGAAGAGTACAAAAAATTGCTTGAAACTTTCAGACATTCAAATCAATTTTTTTTTTATTAGTTGCCAAATACGATTCACTTACATAATCATGAAAAAAACTTTTTTTTAAAATTTTCAATGCATGCGCAGTATAAAAGAACTAGCTTAAATACTTGAGCAGTTTTTAATTTTTTTTTTAAATGGCTACAAAAATTATGTTTGATTCCATTGAATATCTATAAAGTTAAAATATATATATAGATAAAGGATAAAAAAAGAAAAAGAAGAAGTTTTATTTACTGCTCATAAGATACAAGTTAAGAACTCGTAAAATAAGTTCAAAATGCAGAGAAAACATGGAAAAAATTATAGAATAATAAGAAGAGAAGAAGAAATTTATTGCAATTAAATAAAATAACGTAATTTTTAAAAAAATAATTTTTTTCATTGAAAAACCTTTATTTTAATTATGTTATTTTATTTTATTTTAATAATTCTCGTCTTCTCCTTTTATTATTCTGTAATTTTTTCCATGTTTTCTCTACATTTTGAAGTGATATAAAGCTCCTTTAAGGAATCCACGCCAATTGTTATATTGACTGCAATTTAATGGCGTTATATAAAAATTTAAGAATAAAATTAAAAACATGTAGAAAAAAGTATAATTTTTTCGTTCTTAGGATTGAAATCAAAGAATAATTAAAACTACAAATTTCTTTTTATAATCAACGGGGCGGCTCCTAAGTGATCTATTTTTCTAGAGAGGCCCCACAGAAAGTAAATATTTAAATGATTTGTCTAGAATTCTCGAAGTCTTATATTGGCTCTGAATGCAATTTATCTCTTCATTTCAAACAAATATTAATTGCTAACTTCATTAGTTTTGAAATTGATGAATCTAATTTCGTGAAACAAAAATTTATGAAGTTCAATTAAAATTAAAAAAATTATTGAACCTGAATATAAGAAATAAATAGTCATCTGAAATTGATCACTCATTTCACGTTGTAAATAAAAATAAATTTTAACTCTTTATTTTAAAATTATCAACAAATAAACCATGGGATATTTTTTTAATCATTATCTAAAGAGTTTTATTAAGAACATTTTTTATACACAACACTTAGATTCTTGATAATTATTTTTTGAAAAAGAATTTAATCTACTTGGAAAAAAAGCATTTATCTTTGTAATATAAACTTATTGATAAGTTTTTAAATGAATTTGTTGAAAACATACATTTTTAATAATCCCATTATTCATTTAATATTTATAGAAAACGATAAGCTTCTTTTCGAATTAATTGCAATAAACTGTAATAAAATTCACTATAGTAGTTTTCGCAAAATTTTTTTTAAATCGAGTTCAATCAAATTTATTTTCAAACCATCAACACCATAAAATAAACTAGGGGATATTTTTTATTTTTTTATCATTATCTAATGTATATAAAGAATATTTTTTATATACAATACTTTGATTTTTAATAATTGTTTTTGAAGAAATTAACCCTTACCAAAGAAAGGATTTAATCTTTGTAATATAAACTTTTTGATAAGTTTTTAAATGAATTTGCTGAAAACATAAAATTTTAAAAATCAAATAATTCATTTAATATTTATACAAAACGATAAGCTTCTTTTCGTATAAACTACAATAAACTGTAATCAAATTCTCTGTAGTATTATTCGCAAATACATCATTATGTCTAGAAAAATATTTTTAATAGCTAATTTTCGACTTACTCAATGATGGAGAAACTACAAAATAATTCGAAATTGTTTTTATAAAATGAAAAAATTCTATCTTTATTACGGAAATAAGTTTACTATTATTTAAGCATGCAGCTAACTCAAAAATCAAATATTATACGAAATCAAAATTTTATTTAAATCAAATACATCATTATGTCTAGAAAAATATTTTTAATAGCTAATTTTCGACTTACTCAATGATGGAGAAACTACAAAATAATTCGAAATTGTTTTTATAAAATGAAAAAATTCTATCTTTATTACGGAAATAAGTTTACTATTATTTAAGCATGCAGCTAACTCAAAAATCAAATATTATACGAAATCAAAATTTTATTTAAATCAAATACATCATTATGTCTAGAAAAATATTTTTAATAGCTAATTTTCGACTTACTCAATGATGGAGAAACTACAAAATAATTCGAAATTGTTTTTATAAAATGAAAAAATTCTATCTTTATTACGGAAATAAGTTTACTATTATTTAAGCATGCAGCTAACTCAAAAATCAAATATTATACGAAATCAAAATTTTATTTAAATCAAATACATCATTATGTCTAGAAAAATATTTTTAATAGCTAATTTTCGACTTACTCAATGATGGAGAAACTACAAAATAATTCGAAATTGTTTTTATAAAATGAAAAAATTCTATCTTTATTACGGAAATAAGTTTACTATTATTTAAGCATCAGTCTCATGCAGCTAACTCAAAAATCAAATATTATACGAAATCAAAATTTTATTTAAATCAAATACATCATTATGTCTAGAAAAATATTTTTAATAGCTAATTTTCGACTTACTCAATGATGGAGAAACTACAAAATAATTCGAAATTGTTTTTATAAAATGAAAAAATTCTATCTTTATTACGGAAATAAGTTTACTATTATTTAAGCATGCAGCTAACTCAAAAATCAAATATTATACGAAATCAAAATTTTATTTAAATCAAATACATCATTATGTCTAGAAAAATATTTTTAATAGCTAATTTTCGACTTACTCAATGATGGAGAAACTACAAAATAATTCGAAATTGTTTTTATAAAATGAAAAAATTCTATCTTTATTACGGAAATAAGTTTACTATTATTTAAGCATGCAGCTAACTCAAAAATCAAATATTATACGAAATCAAAATTTTATTTAAATCAAATACATCATTATGTCTAGAAAAATATTTTTAATAGCTAATTTTCGACTTACTCAATGATAGAGAAACTACAAAATAATTCGAAATTGTTTTTATAAAATGAAAAAATTCTATCTTTATTACGGAAATAAGTTTACTATTATTTAAGCATGCAGCTAACTCAAAAATCAAATATTATACGAAATTGTTTTTTATGTCAAAGACTTAAAACTAAATAGAAAGTAATAGTTACGCCCCAACAAACCAGTTACATACACAAAGAAGATTTTTGTTTATGCGTCACGTGTCAGCCATGATGATTCCTTTGACCTCTTAAAAGCAGCTGTTTCTAGGAACAGATGTCATTTTCGGGCGCGGTTTCATTACGTCACTGCCTACGTCACAGGAAATGATGTTTATTTAATTTAGTTTTTATTTCCTATTGCAGTACCATCTAGCGTTACAGAATCGTAGTTTTTGTTTCGGTATCTTAAACCGAAACCAATACAGAATTCGGGGTATTTGTATTTTTTTTAATGTCTCGTAATTTTATGAATTTCATATTTTACACAAGAAAAAAAAATTAAAATAATTATGTATATTTGGAAAACAATGTATCATATATTTGAAGCATAATAATATATTAATTATTTGAAATGTTTGGAACATAATCGCGATTAATTTTAGTAATCGTATTATGTTTTTCAATATAACAAATCATTTATTAAATAAGATTTAATAAAAAATAAAATTTAAAAAAAAAAAAAAAACGGAAATTTTTTATCGCATATATTTCTATAAGGAATGCACTTAATTTGATATTAATTAAATTTATAATTTGATGAATAGTGTAGAAAAAATTTGAATTAGACGTTACTTTTACTCATCATTACTATCATTACTTTTATCTTCAAGCAAAAATTAAGCTTTACATTTGTAATGTGAATATTTGCTGTTTCTATTTTTTTTCCTGATAAAAAATATTAAGAAACAGAAAAATATTAAGTATCATATTAACCAACTTATAATAAAGCGTATAAAAGTGATTTAAATGTACTCTAAATAAAGGCTATATTTTAGAATGGGCATTAATTGCATGTAATTTGATGTAATTAATTCGCAAAAAATATAAATTCACTATAATTAAATTTATTGGTAGTGAAAATAGATGTTATCTACCTTAAAACGTATAACTTAACGTATTAAAAGTAATATAAGTTTTGCAATCGAGTCAGAATCATATAGTATTAAATTTTTTTAAAAAAATCACTTTAATTCATTGAAAAGGCAATATTTCTTGTATTCGAAGGTTTATTAACTAAAAATATAACATCACTCGCAATTATTGTCAAGAGTGTTTGTTATAAACACACTTTTATTAGTTAAAATCGCTTTTTTAATATAAAATATAACAATACTTAAAACCTCCCCTGTAACTAAGAAAAGCCGTGCAGGTATTTTATTTACGTTGCACTAGAGCTACACAATGGGCTATTGGCGACGGTCAGGGAAACATCCCAATTTTGACCCTCCTCCGCTTTGGTATCCCGATGACCTGGACGGTAGAACAGTTTAACAGATACCGCGCACCCTCGTTCCCTACGTAGGCTGTGCTCGTCCACCCGTTTACTGACCACAGCTTCACTTTTATGTTCAACTGGGAACCTTTACGATAAGTCCATGGCGGGAGGAAAAGCTGTGCAATTATTTATCCCAAAATGATTACGTAACTTCAAGCCAGATAAATTTATTTAATAAGATGACCTAAAGCAAATGTAGTCATGTAATAATCTATAATATTTTAAATAGCCAAATTTTTAAAACCTCTTAAACAATCCAAATTTAACACCTAAAAAGAATCGGTAAATGAGATATGAAAATTTACATTTTTCACACTCATGAAATATGTTGAAATACTTAATTATCCTTGAAGGGCCTGATCAGAATAGATAATCGGCCTGAATAGATAATTGGCATCGCATTTCCTGAAGAGATAAACGGCACCACACTTTCATAATCTCATCCTCTCATTATTATCACTAGATAATCAGGATAAATATTTAACTACAAAAAGAACATTTTTGTGATTATTGTCTGCAATAATTAGTTAATGTTATATAAAGTGAGTTTGTCGAAACATACGTAAGAATTAGTTTTAATATGTAATCTTTGTTCAAAGAGAAATCAGAAAGGTAAACACTACTGATGGAGGTGAGAATCAAATCCTTGCATCATAGAGGCGGTTTTAAAAACACCTCCATCCGGCTATCAAACGAGTTTTTATTTTTTCATTCCACTTTTTTTTCTTTGTGTCAGATTTCGCTTTTTTTTTTTTTTTTTTTTTTTACCTCACAACAAATAATTTTTTAACTTCATTTTTAAAAAGAATTCTAAAATAATTATTAACAATGGTAAGTACCTGAATGTGGCTGATTTTTAAAAATGCGAAAAATTCTCAAAGCTTTGTTTTACTGTTAATGAATTTGTCAGAAAAACAACTCCAGCAGCACACATATGTAATAAGTTTTAATTTTTGTGGTTTTTGTTTTCTACTGGAGTTGTTTTTCTAACTTTTTAAATTAAAAAAAAAAAATTTGGATTTAGCTGCTTTAAACCCTTCTCTATATTGATTTATTGATTTAAATGTTACTTACTTATTTTGTTGTCTTTTTCCGAATTTGTAAATTAGTTTCATTCTTTTATTATGAAATTGTACACGTTATTTTGAACAGGGATTGATTGAAACAAAAGATCTTTAAATGTTGAATACGAACTTGGTAAAAAATGGAAAAAATTATTAAACTTTAGTTATACGATTAATTAAGCCCTGTTAGTTATTTAACTACCTTTTTTTAATATTCATTTTATTAGTTAGTTTAATTTTAAAATTTTATTTTTTTATGCCACATTTTTGTTGGTCTGTTACAGATGTACCAGAAGCACCAGCTTTCACGGTTGTAGCAGCATCAGAGTCAAAAATAAGTGTGAGGTGGGGAGATCCACCTTCTAGAAATATACCTGTTACTGGTAAGTACAGTGTTATTTTCGCACTGGTCATGTACCTTTCTCTCTCTGCAAACGTCGATAGCTCACTGACCACAAGGACTCCATAAATGTTCTTCATTTTTCTCCATAACATGGTAGGCAACTCTGTTTCGGTTAACACCGACCTTACTCGTGCTTTCTCTATACTCTGGTTACAAAAAACATACCTAGATGGCGTTGGCATTTGCTCAGAACAAACTTTATGAGTTATGTTTCATAAAACATTCTAAAATTTCAATGGCTTCTTTCAGAAGATTACTAATATAAACCTTGTTCCCTCTATATCGCAAATACTTTTTATTCAATTTTCCATCTTCACCTCAAATTGGACAACTTTATAATGAAATAAAGAAACAATTTAATTTCCTAAATGCTGCAAAATTAACTTTTCAAGCAGTCATTGGGTACATTCACTATGGTTTTATCCCCTCAGCCTGCCGCTCAAATGGCAAAAATGTTCTAGTTCTATTGTTTAAATGAGCTGGTTTCACAAAAAAAAGCGGAGGCGAGTTTGTCCTATTGTTTGAATACATAATTTGATTGTTTTCTAAATTAGGTTCAAAACTGTAAAGCTATGGAGTTGGGCGTCGGTAAAATCCTATGTGAGAGCCGCGATGGCTCAGGGGATAAAACGTTCGCCTTCCAGTGAGGTGAACCGGATTTGAATCCCACCGATGGCTGATCGATACGAATCCGCATCCAGCTTGCACCGACCACAGTCCAGACCTGAAATATCCTCATTGGTAGACGGATCATGGGTTAGAGTCCCTTTGTCCTCAGGTTAAACGTGGCAGGTTCTAGTAGTCTTTCTCTCCATGTAACGCAAATGCGGGTTAGTTCCATCAAAAAGTCCTCCACGAAGGCGAAATTTCTCCCACTACTTGATCCAGGAGTTCCCTTGTCTTTTGGATTGGATTCAAAATGACAAGGCTACGGAGTTGAACATGAGTAGTCGTAAATCCAAACATTGGGTCAACTGTTCAATGATTTTTTAAAGTAAAATGAAAAATCCTATATGAATCGGTTGTTCAACGCTGTTGATAAAATTTCTAATATAAAATATTAATATAATACAAAATACTAATCTATTACAAAATATTAATCTATTACAAAATATTAATCTATTACAAAATATTAATCTAATACAAAATATTAAGTTCTCATCTGGGTCGAAATAACAACGCTACGCGGTTAAATATTAGTAAAGCCACAATTCTAATATGGATTGTTTTATCAACACTGTTAATGAATTAAAATTAAATGACAAATATAAAATATCATAAAGCTGTTTTCTAGACATGACAAGGTTGCTTACTTAAACAAATAGTATAGCAGAAATTCTGATATGGAACGGCTATTCAATACCATACATAAAATAAAATAAATTTACAAAGATAATTCCGATTTTAAATCCTACAAAATGATTGTTAATGACTTTTTGTGTGTGGGGGCAAATTAATAAAGCATTAATAATTTCAGGTTATACCCTCCATTACAAGAAAGAGGGAGGTGATTGGTATCACATCCCCATCATTGCATCCAGCAGCAAGAACAGATTCACATTAACGGGATTGGAGAGTGCCACGCCTTACAAAATATACATCACTGCATCCAATCAGTATGGAAATGGAGAAGCAAGTGAAACCACCACTCTCACCACTTCTGTGAAAGGTAATTTTAGAACGGAAAATTTCGTTTTTCATCCATAGATTGAAATATATACTAACATTTGTTATCAATTATTTCAAGTTTTTTTTCACTCGTAAAACTTAAAATTACTGAGCATACTAAACTCAAAACTGAACTAAACTCAGGGACGTGACAGCCCATAGAGGGCCAACTACTGAGGCCAACTGAAGTGGGCTACTGTGCCCACCTCAGTTTTCTTGACCCATGGGCTCTAGGGTGCAAGAGCAGATGTTCCGGTTGAGTGGTCAGCCAAACGTGGAACTCCCGGTGTGTAGTCCCCAAGCATGCTTGGTTCTCATTTTATGGACCCACTGAAGGGATGAAAAGCTGAGTCAACATTGCCCGGCCCGAGCATTGAACGAAGGACACGTGGAACAAGAAGCGCTACCACTCAGCCACCGGATGTCAAAATTATTAAGTATAATGGATTAAAAAAATTTCGCAGTTAAAATAGGTAGGTACTTTATTTACGTTGCACTAAAGCTGCACAATGGGCTATTGGCGACGGTCTGGGAAACATCTTTGAGGATGATCCGAATACATGCCATAAATAAACTAAAATCGACTTCCAGCACTTGCCAAGCAGTCTCTAAAATGAATGCTTTTCTTCATTCGTTAAAGTTACTCTAAATTTATTTCATGCTTGTAGAAAGTCAGTAAAAATTCATGTTTATTAATCGAAAAGTAATTTCAAATATTTATTTTCCTTTCGATCATAATTTTTGCTTATACATTAAATACATGCTGCTTCGTTATTAAAAGGTTACTATTCTACATTGTATTCTTTGTAAATAGAATAGGCGGCTCAAGATAAAGCGATTTTCCCACTCTCCATACTCTTCCCCTCTTTTTTACCACGGGTTCGCGGAATCTTGCTGTTTTGCGTGCTATTCCGGTTTCCTACTGAAACGTACAGCCGTGGAGAAAAAGTAAGATACCATCTGAAACCATGATACAGAAAGGAAGACAGTATGGACAGTAGCAATAATCGTGTTATCTATTCTATATAAAATTACACCCATTGAAGAATACTGATCTAAACCATTTTCAGGTTTTGTAATTGGCAACACGGACACTTATGTCGACCTGTCCGTCATCGTCCCCGTCGCAGCCTGCATTCTGGCCTTCATCGTTGTGACGATAGTCGTCATCATCTACTACAAGAAATCCAAAGCTCGAAATAATCTCGAGAGAGGTTTGTTTGTTTATTTGTTGCATAGGTAAACCACTTATAAATTGAATTTTATATGGTCAAAATTATAAAGAAATGTTATAAGGATTGAATAACCCTGAAATATTACCGTACACCGCTAGAGGCGCTTTTCTATCATCGATTCGCCGTTCATACGGATTTTCATTTATCTAAATAATTTTAATTTTTCTTATTAATTCTATGTTTTCTAATGATGCTGGTCAAAAATCGGTTCTAAATAATCCAAGAAATAGCTGTTCTGTCATAATTTAATCAATTAGAATTTGCCAAATCATAAAATGTTGACAAAAAATATATTTTTAGCCGAGTTAAATGCTGCAATCAAAATAAAAATTAAGCAAGCATCGAGAAATAAAAGTACCATTTCAAATGCGTATGAACAGTTAGTACGTAATAAGAAAGCGCGCTTATCGGTATAGCAGATGGAGTCTCTGTTTCGTTTCCTTTGAAAATATGTGCCTCATCTTCGGAGCCGGGAAAGACGTTCAACTGATTCTGTTTGCGACGATCGAATACGCCATCTGGGGGAAAAGACAAGTTCCATGTCTTGATCCTCCCCCTTTCCCTCTTCCTCTGTTCTTACTGGATTTGGAATGAACTACGTTATATTTTTCCCTCTTTTAATATTTTTTATATTTAACTGTCAAAAATATTTTATTTTAATTTTCACGAATCTAACTAACGAATCTAACGAACTATGTTCAATGTAGTTTTCACGTTTCATATAGTTTGCTAACATAAAAGCTTTTAATCTCTTTGAAAATCAAGAGAGAAGCTGACGTACTTCCTTCTCCTATGACTTTCCTCACGCTAATGGTGACAGCTTGCGAAGCCCGTTTCGATCACTAATAACGCTATTCTTGTTCGTGTGTTCATTTTTTTTAAAGATTAAGAAAGAATAAAATGGGATCTGTTTTGGCAGTTAACTCAGCTACGTAACAAGGTCGCGCGCTTTCAATCCTTATCGTGTGCCTTCCCTTTCAGTATTTGTCCTGTACACTTTACTCACAGTTTTAATTTTGCAGCTTTACAAGGTGGAAAACCTTTCCCATACAACGCCTCTACTCAAAGATACATTGACATAGACAAGACCCGTTTGCCTGCCGAGCCTGGAACTCTCGGATCCTCCTATGCCACTATACCTGCAGAAGGTCTCGAGGAAGCCACACAGGAGCTCAAGGCTTTCATGCATGGAGTGAGTATTAGGTTTATTTTCACTCAGCAAAAAACATTTTTATGCGGTTTACGTGTAAACCTTTAAACGAGATCTGTAACAATCTGTGCACACATTACCCTAATTCAGAACCTTGAGAAACATCCTTCTATATAAAAACCTGAAAATCGAGGTTGTCTTAGGGTTTCCAAGCGTGAAAAAAAATCGTTAAATAAAGCTTGTCTTAAGGTGATCTTAAATCTAGCTAATTATAAGGTTTCTCTTCGTAACGTCTTGTATGCTCAGCTACCTTAGTAACAATCCGTTTTAAAAAGCTTTAAAAATAATTTTTATTCTTTTTAGGAGGAAAGGTTTGAAACTGCAATATTTTTGCTTTATTGATAAAAGGATTTTAGTACAAACATTTTCATGACACGAAAATTCCCACACAAGATTTGCGTAAGATTACATGCTTTCTGGTAGCAACTGGAAAGGAACGTAGCCTGATCCAGAGTACAAGGAAACTCCTGGATCAAGTATTGCCTTCGTGACGGACTTTTTTTTTTGTGGAACTAACGCGCAGTTGCGTTACATAGGTAAGAAAACAATGAAAAACTCCCACAGTTACCCTGATGGCAAGGAGACTCTAAACCATGATCCGTCTACCACTGAGGATCAGCACGGTGCAATCCGGGTGCGGAATTCGTATCGACCTGCCATTGGTGGGATTCGAATCCGATTTACCTCATTAGAAGGCGAACGCTCTATCACCTCGGAATGATTGGTTGAAAGCTAAGCACAGATGACGTTAGGGGCTAAAATTCGTTATAAGAGTTCAGGGTCAGTTGTTGTTGCAGTTCATTTACGTCACACTAAAGCTGCACAACGGGCTATTGGCGACGGTCTGGGAAACATCCCTGAGGATGATCTGAAGACATGCCATCACAATTTTGATCCTCTGCAGAAGGGATGGCACCCCCACTTCGGTGGAACAGTTTAATGAGGACCAATACCGCACACCCTCGGTCCCTACGGAGCCAGTGATTGCTTGAACTGGTGTGATCAGTCCGCTGTTAGACGATCACATTTTCTACGCTTCATCCAATATTATTTTACTGTTTCCAATATCCCCAAAAAATAACAAGAGGTGCTATTTTCACAAATATAGCCAAATAAGGAATAGCACTCTAAACATCACTAATATAACACTTTATGCTGTGATATTAATTAATTTGTTTTAGGCTCACATATGAATGGTAGAATTACGCATATATTTAAAGAAAAATCGCAATAATTAAACTGCCTATGCCTCGGAAACATAACATAAGCGGAGGAATACACAGGAAGTTTTCTAATTATTATTCTTTACATTCAGTCAACCATCCATAGCGATATTTTTTTAACATCAAGCTCAAAAATCTTCAAATGAGGAAAATTAATTTTGAGTGACCGGGATAGCCTAGTTAGGAGGGTGTTGAGCCCATGTCGAAGAGGTCGTTCATTCCCCGCTGATCGAAGACTCCCAGTGTAGTAAATGGAGACTGGTGCACGTTAAATATGCCAAGTTACTAAGTCCTCCTTGTTAACATAAAAAAAATCATACATCTGTGGTTACCGAATTGGAGATGGATCGCTCTCTGCTTCAGGTCAAAATTACGAACTGTGGATAAATGAATGAATGTATGGTAGCCTCCACCCTATAAACGGGCAGTGACGCGTGTGTGGCTGAAGTCGTATTCTTGAAAAACGGACCCTTAATAAAGATTGGTTTTACCAAGCAGGCTTGCTGGTATTGGCAGGTGCCATTAGAAACAACAACAAGCTTGTGATAAGTTAAGATTTAAATAAGTTTCATAATATTTATTTGAGTAATATTTTTTTCCATACTTGATAAATATTTGAATAATTTTCATACAATTTTTTTTATATTTTTTATTTACTAAACGGAGACTAATTTTTTTTTCACATCTTGTTTCATTTTCAGAACATGAAGGATCGGCCTCTTCCTGCAAAACCCTCCTCCATGAAAAGAAAGAAAAGTAAAGGTCACGTGTATGACACTGCCCAGTAAATGAAGATCTTTTCGGAGCTTTTTTAACGGCTCTTCACAAAGAAATTAGCAGCTCCTTGATTTGCACTAAAAATAAATAAAAAAATGCCTAATATTAATAGTGATTTTTCATTCCACTCGTGCTAATGAATCTTTTTAGTCATCTTGATTAAAAACACACTTATTAATATTAAAATTATTGCAGAATTTTCACACAGCTTTAATTTGGCCATCTCTTTATCAAAATAACAATTCCTAAAAATAACGGTTTAAGATAACACAAAACGGTTCCTTTCAAATTAACAATCACTTTCTTCAATTTTCTAAAAAAAAATTTTTTTTTAAAAATTTAAATCATTTAATAAATATACTGTGGATCATTCCCTAGAAATAAAATTTACGAAAACAAAAAAATCATACATTTTTGCAGTAAGTGTTGAACACCTCGCATACACCTCATATAAGAAACATAATAGAAAACTTAAAACTATTTGGACATATTTATTAAGGTATATTTTGTTATCGAAACTAAATTATAATTTTCTAATGCCCCCAGAAAACTTTTTTTTAATATTGAGTTTTCATATAATTATATGCCTTTTAATTGTGTTTCAGTTAATGAATAAAAACTAAAGAGAAAAAAATATTCGAAATTTCGGCACAATTCAGAACTAACACTCAACGTTAAAAAAAAAAATATGAAGAAAACGCTTTTTATTGTGCAGGTGAAACTCTGCACAATAAACTCTGCACTCTTTTTTTATAAACAGAGTCATCTTGGTACTTAATATATCTTTTGTATATAATGTTTTATTGTATATTATGTTTATTATGAGTCAAAATATTTGTTGTTCATGTTTTACTTTAGTTAGAAATATATCTTCCTTTTTTATATACTTTGTTATTGTATGGTATGATTTTCCATATTTCAAAACATATAGTGACTGTTGATATTATTTAAGAATCTCAAACGAAACAATTTAACTTAATAATATTAACAAATAGCATATTAACGATATAATTCAAGCAAAGTTCTGAGAATTCATAGCGACAGAAGCTAGTAACCAAAAAAGTAGGTAGCTCATGGTAGAAAAATTTCTACATTTGCACAAAAAGTTTAACAATTAAATTAGTGATTAAAATCTAAAAATTAATTTTATTTGAAGTGCAAAATTTTATTTTTTAAAAAATTAAGCAGCGGATTCAAATAGGTTCTGGGACTATCATGACTGAAGCAGTGTAGTTTTAAACCTATCCCAGAAGACAGGGGAATTTCTGGATCAAGAATTTGTAAAAATTACTTTTGAGTAAAAACTAGTTCAATAACTCACGACGAGGAAAACCTATGTTAATTTTTAGTTGTAAAATTTTTTTTTCTTTGAAGGTATTTGGTTTTTATAAATCATTTTGGTATCCTGGCATAGGCCAACTATATTCGGAATATGTTGCTTAACATAAACAAAATTTATTGAGTTAGCCCTGAATTTTTCTTTCAACAATTATTTTTACGTGTAAAATTTTTTATCTATTTGTTTGCAGTAAGAGAAAAGAATAATAATAAAATTGAGAAATAATATTGTTGAATATAAACTATATTATATTCTTTTTTTCTACTTCATATTCTTATCTCTTTAAGAAGCTGTGGGATAAAAATTATCCCATTTATTTTTGACGATATTGTGAACCACTAAAATTTTATCTCTTTGAACTACTGAGGTTTTAACCAAATACTTAAAATTTAGAAGATTATAAATCGCTTTATTACGGACGTGCAGACGATAACCACATTACTTAATGGTTCTATTTGATTAAATTTCGGTTTAAATTTTTCTGCCTCGGTTATTTTGTGTTAAAAGTTTTTAAAAGGAAATTGGTGTAACATTATAGCTTTCAATTTTTGCAAATGTTTTAACCGAGATATTACAACTAGCACTCATTATGACCCAAATTAAAACCAAACTCATTTTCCCAAAAGGCTACTTACGATCCTTATTTTTAATATATTTTTTAAATTATACTATTTCCATCGATATTTTCTTGAAAGTTATGAATTTTGTAAGCATAATATTAGTTTTTACAAGATTTTTTTAAACTTTATTTACATTGCAAAAGTTGTTTGTTCATTGAGTTTTCAAAGTTTTATCAATTTTTTTTCAAAGAAAACGAAATCCTTGATTGTGAAGATGATAGACATAAATCTAAACCAAGAATAAATTTTATAAAATTATTTCTGTAATTTAATTTATTTTAAGTAATTCTGAAAATAATAAAGTTTTAAAACTTAACTCAACATCAAAACAAGATACTAACACTTTTATTTTATCTCAATTCCTCAATGAATGGAATATAAACATAAGTAGAATTTAGCATCTATTTTATATTTACATTGTATAAATGTTGTACTGTACATAAGTTTACCATCAGTGTGTTACTATCCCTCATAAAAATTTGTCATTTTATTTAGCAATAAAAATAAATTTCAGAAACAAATGTTTCAGATGTTATTGATTCTTGTTTAGTTATTAACTTGCCTCAAATGAAAATCGAATCAGCAGTATTTTAATATTGAAGTAAGATAATATATCCTATAGTAGACATAGATTGTGGAAAATAATAAAACTAAATTAAGAAAATTAACGAGAGATGTTTTTATTTTTTTTTAACATAACAAATTGGATGTATTAATACAATTTAAAATACAGTCCCTGGCCATATTATTAAATGCACTATAAGATTCTATGTAAAATTATAATTATCATTTGATACTATGCAACTGTATTGTTTTTACTCGGATGAAACCGGTTTGCATTTGTTTACCCTTCTGTATCACTTGGTTAATATTGTAATACAATACGTTAAAAATAAATACAAATAGGAAGTATATAAAAACCCATTACATGTATGTTTAAATATAAAAGTTGTTGCTACGCCCGTTGACTCCTTGGCGTCATTGCTCTCAGCCAAGAGTAAAACAACCAAAGAGCATACACGCTCGGTTTTGCAGCGCTGTCAAATAAAAGAGTTTACAGTCCACCATTGTCCAAGTTTGATTTTTATACACCACGCAAGCTATCGCCGAACATCTGATCAACATCGAGCTGGAGAATAAAGATCCAGTATATCTCAAATTTAGAATAAAAAACCCGCATTCATTATTGGACTAACCACGCATCGCATTAGAGGTAACGCAGTATATCTCCATTCATCGAATTAGTGAAAGGTAGGCAAATTTTCATTATTTATTTACCGCATAATTTCATTTAATAAATAATGGATAACATTGAGAAATGTAGAAAGAAACGCGCTACAATCAGAACTAGCGCTACAAAACTAATAACAAAAGCAGATACTGTAATACAAAGTGACACTAAAGAAATAACAGAACTAAATGGAATATTGGAGCAATTAATTCAAAAGGAGAGTATTTTGACATCATTAAATTCTGAAATTGAAAGTTTAATTTCGGTTCCAGCAGAATTCGAAACTGAAATTAGCGCTAGCGAAGAATACAGCGAAAAAATCATCAGTGCTAAGTGCAAAATTAAAAAATGCTTAACCTATTTAGAATCAGTTAAACAAGTAAAATTAAGTCCCGCAAGTTTTGTAAACAATAGTGTTAGCATAAAATTACCAGAAATTCCGCTTCCGAAATTTTCGGGTAAATGTGAAGAATGGAGTACTTTCAAATTGCAATTCAATAATGTTATTACATCTAATAATCAGTTGACAAATGCAGAAAAATTGCACTATTTAAATTCAGCTTTAATCGGAGAAGCTAAAAATCTTATTACGTTAGATGATACATTCACTTCATTATGCACAGCTTTAGAAGAAAGATACGAAAACAAAAGGTTAGTAGTAGAATCTCACGTTAAATCAATATTAGATTTAGAAAAATTAACTCATGAGTCTGCTAAAGATTTACGTAATCTAAATGATTGTTTTAAGAAAAATATAAGAGCATTAAAAATTTTGGAGTATAATCGCAATGATCTTTCTGATATTTTTGTTTTAAATATAGTACTTCAAAATTTGGATAGAGAAACTCGAAGGCAGTATGAATTAAATATTAGCTCAAACGATGTTCCTAAATTAGATGATTTATTTTCATTTTTGGAAAAACGAGCTCAAATATTAGAAAATGTTAGCAAAACCACTCCTTTGAGATTTAAGTTAAGTCAAGAGAGAAATACTAAAACGAACACATTTCTGATTAATAAAAATGTAACTCAATCATGCATTTTGTGTAAAATAAATCATCCTATCTTTAAGTGCGATTCTTTTTTGAAATCGAATAGTCATCAGAGAAGTGAGCTGGTAACAAAACATAAATTATGTTTTAATTGCCTAAGCAGTCAACATAAGTTATTTAATTGTAAATCGAAACGTTTAGCATAATACACTTCTCCATAAAGAACGCGAAACGATAAACAACTCTGCTGTTTCGGCTTCTTCTCACGGTCATGACCTTAATCCCAACGCTGCAGTGTTTAATATTCAACAAAATGAAATTGTTTCTGCTTCTTTATCTTGCATTAATACGAAAAATAAAACAGCGATTCTTCCGATTGTTTTAATTTGGGCTTTAAATCCCTTAAATGGATCTTATATGCAATGTCGGGCGATATTAGATTCAGGCAGCATGTCGAATATTTGTATAGCTAATTTCGCTAATAAATTGGGAGTACCGCAAGAAAAAATGAATTTTCGAGTTTGGGCGGAAACGAAACTACTATAAAATCAAAAATACAAGCTACAATTTGTAATGGTAATAGCTCTTTTTTGAAAACTCTTGATTTTTTAGTGGTATCCAAAATTACGGATATTCTTCTAGTTACATCCTTCGGAGTAGATAAGTTAGAAATGACGCAACAATTAGCAGATCCCAATTTCGCGGAAGAATAGATATGCGCGGAGGTATTTTTCGAAAGGCTGGAGTTGCAAAACAGTGATTTGGTGTTTTCGCAATACTGTTTTTGGATATATTGCAACTGGAGCAATAAATACCCAGAAATTCACTGCGGTTTCATAACCACTCAAACAGAAGACTGCTTACAAAAGAATAGAAGATATAGACTATAAAATAAAAATTCAGAGTGAGGAAGAAAAGTTTTGTGAATCACATTATCGGAATACTTATCGCAGAGATAAAGCGTGGACGATTCATCGTAAAGATGCCAGTTAAGGACGTTGAGCATTTAGGGGAATCCAAAGAGACTTCTGAATCAACTATGGAAAAGATTATCCAGAAATGCAAGATTTATACAAATCATTTATGCAGGAGACATGAATCATATGGAAAAATAGGATGATAATGAAAGCAATTCCGGCAGTCAAATTACCTATTACCTCCCACATCATGGTGTTTATTATCCTGAGAAGACAACCACTAAGTTACGTGTGGTGTTCATCAAGTACCTCAACAGGTGTGAGCTTGAATGACGTTATTTTGAAGGGGGATGTGAACGAGGACATTTTCGAAATCATGACTCGATTTCGTAAACATAAATACGCTTTCACGGCAGACATCCAAAAGATGTTTCAACAAATCAAAATAGATCCATCGCAGCTTGATCTTTTAAGAATTGTTTGGAAAGATGCAGAGTACTACGCAAAACCTGTAACATTCAGACTCAAGACAGTCACTTACGGAACTGCTTGTGCTCCATTTCTCGCAATCAGAACTCTCGAGCAGTTGGCTAAAGATGAATTACGATTTCCACTGACATCATTAGTTCTTTTGGAAGATACCTACATGGACGACATCGTTTCAGGTGCTCAGAAATCGCAACAACAGCTGAACGATATTCTAGCAACTTGTGAAATGTCTCTTCATAAGTGGAACTCTAATTCAAGGGAGTTAAGGAACAGTTTACCCAGCAGAGCATGATTTTGCTTCAGAAGTTGATGCGAGCGTCAAGACTTTGGGTGTAAGGTGGAATTCAATTGAGGATCAATTTACCGTCATGTGGGGCGGGGGCTACTTTGTGCAAATTCGATTTTGGCACTTTTCAAGTGCTCCTATTCAGTATTATGTTTTTTTCACGTTAGAAATGAGTGGAATTTGAAGCCTCTTCTATTACTACAAACATTTTTTCGAATTTTAAAACAATCTCAGAGTGTGTTTTGTTTATCCAATGTCAACAACTTTCCGAGAACGTCGGACGTCGAAAAGTGTGCGTGGAAACTTTAGTTGTGAAATACAAAGACGTTGATAAAACAATTGTCGTAAGTGCAAAATTTTTTATTTATATATTAATAAACAATTATATCATGTTAGAGTTAAAAAAATTTGAAAATTACTAACAAATAAACGGAAAATGAAAAAAACGCACTGTGGGGCTACTTTGTGCAAAGTTTCATTCGTTTTTTTTTTCGACAGAAAAATAGTCAGACGTTATAAAAAAAAAATACCTGAATCGAGAAACTACCGTGATTACACTTTAGAAAAGCTGCAACAATGTTTGCAAGCAGTTGCTGGTGGTATGTCGATTGCAGAAGCTTCTCGGAAGTATAAAATCCACAGAAATACTACCTCTAATAAAATTCACAAGAAACACGTGAAACGTCCTGGTAAACTATTATTTTTCTTCTACAAGGATTTTTTCTAATGAATTAATCAAACGATTTAACACATAAAAATATATTTTATAGGACATCAGGTGATTTTGACTGAAACTGAAGAGCAAGTTCTGTCGAAGTATTGTGCACTTCTGGCCGAATGGGGTGTACCTTTGCAACTTTTTGATCTAAGGCTCATCACCAAACGATATCTTGCCGCACAAACAGGAATGTTCCCGATTTTGAGGATAAATCGAGGATTTCAAATGTTTTGAAATAAAAAAAATTTTTAAGAAAAAAATTCTTTATAAAAAATGGTTTTTTAACGCTGAAAATTATTTTCAAACTAATATCTTTATATATCTCGATGTTTTTGTTATTAAAAATGTCAACAATTAACTTGTTTACAATTTTATATCAATATTTACTAAAAACATGATTATTAAACTGAATGATTATTCCTATCGCTGCACAAAGTATGTTTTGTATGTTAATATTACATACAAATAATGCCAATATTGATCAAATTCACTCGTCTGAGTCCAGTTATATATAAAATATCGATAAATTTTACTAAAGTTTGAATTAATATAGTTTTTTTACATGTCAAAGTTCAAAAACTGCGAAATCCTGCACAAAGTAGCCCCACATGACGGTACGTTTAAAGTGTCCATCCCAGAAATGACCACCAAATTCACTAAGCGTGAAGTGCTGAGTTTTATAGCAAGACTGTATGACCCATTAGGCCTTTTACAACCTGTCATCACGAAAGCAAAGATGTTTCTCCAAAAATTGTGGGTACATAAATTGTGGTGGGAAGATCAACTCCCACCACAAATCGCAAGTCAGTGGCTTAATTTTACATCTTCTATGCAAAATATAGAAACTATTCGCATTAATAGATACATTTTAATTGATTTTTTTACAAAAACTATTTTGAAGGGTTACGCTGATGCCTCAGAATTAGCGTATGGAGCTGTAGTTTACATGTATTGCCCAGGCCTAGCTGAATCAAACTCTTGCCATCTTATTGCAAGCAAATCTCGTGTTGCATCCATTAAAGTCATTTCTATACCACGTTTAGAACTATCAGCTTGATTACTTCTTTCTCAACTTGTAAGAAAGATTTATAATTCTCTTAAAATGGACATTGACGAAGTCATTTTGCATACAGACTCGACCATCGCACTTGCATGGATTAAAAAGCCAGCCCACCAGCTTAAAACCTTTGTTTGAAACCGAGTCTCCAAGATCCAAACTTTGACTGAGAACTACTAGTGGAGACATATTTCTACTCATGACAATTCCGCAGATCTCATTTCCTGTGGCTTGAATCCTCAAGAACTTTCCTCATCAGATTTATGGTGGCGAGGACCCCTGATCCAACCAGATAATTATCTAGATAATGAACTAAGCATCAACACAACTTCTAATGAACTATATTTAACTGAACTAAAAACACAAACTAACATTAATTTGAATTTGATATCTGATGATTTTGTGCAAGATATTTTTAATATTAGTAATAGTTATCTCAAACTAATTAGAATTTTTAGTTAGATTTTCAGATTCATTCACAATTGTAAATATAAAGACCGCTCTACGGGTCCACTAAGTAAGGAGGAAGTTCAAGGTAAGATCAGATTCCTTAAGATGACACAAGGGTCAGTTTTTGAGAATTGAGATTAAAACGCTTCAAAAGGGAAAATGTATCACAACAGGTCAAGTATGAAATTCAAATTTGTTTATTGATGACAAAGGATTAATAAGGGTTGGTGGACGTTTGACAAATGCCAACATTGACTATGATTCAAAACATCAAATTTTGCTTCCGAAAAAGTATAAATTAACTAGAATATTTGTTTACTACCATTTAAAAAATCTTCATGCAGGGCCGCAAGCTTTATTGCATTTTATTCGCCAAGTTTATTGGCCCATGGGTGGAAAGGATATTGCTAGAAAAACCATTCATGACTGTTTAATTTGTTTTCGTCATAAACCTACAAATTTCGAACAATTAATGGGAAATTTGCCCACTGAACGTGTAACTCCTAATTTAACTTTTAACAACACAGGAGTAGACTACTGTGGCCCCTTCCTTATTAAATACAAGAATCAAAGAAAAGGAAACTTACATAAGGTGTATGTTGCTATTTTAATTTGTTTAGTTACGAAGGCTATCTAGAAATTGTTTTTGATTTATCTGTCCAAGCTTTCATTGCATGTTTGAAGCGCTTCTTTTCTCGAAGAGGTAAAAGCTCTTGTATTTTTAGCGGCGACAATGCTACTAATTTCACTGGTGCTAATACAGAGTTAAAGAAACTTGCATCACTATTAACATCTCCTAATGAATATTTAGCTAACTACTTATCCTCTGAAAATGTTTCATGGAAATTTTTGCCCCCTCGTGCCCCAAATTTCGGAGGTTTATGGGAATCAGGAGTTAAGTCATTCAAACATCACTTGAAAAGAACTGTTGATAATGCTAGACTTAATTATGAAGAATTTCTTACTGTACTTTCCCAAATTGAAGGAATTTTAAATTCCAGTCCGATTTCCCCTTTGTCACCGGACGTTTCTGATTATGAGCTCCTTACACCAGGCCATTTTCTCATAGGTCGACCGATAAATACTATTGCAGAACCAATTTTAATCAATGAGCCCGAAAATAGATTGTCTCATTGGCGTAAACTATCAAAAATGATACAGATAATTTGGAAACGTTGGTCTATGGATTATCTTAATCATTTGCAACAACGTAAGAAATGGTATTTTTTTTAAGATAATGTTAAAAAAAAAAATGATATGGTTATTATTAAGGAGGACAATTTGCTCCCTTTTAATTGGATGATAGGAAGAATCCATCAAACTATTCCTGATGGAAAGGTCCGAGTTGTAATAGTAAATACCAAATCTGGACCACTTAAAAGACCGATTTCTAAAATTTGTCTACTTCCTATTGAAGATAATTTAAGTTAAAAAACTTTGTTGTGCTTGCACTAATTGCATTCATTTGTCAAAACATTCAAGTTAATTTAATCTACTAAGTGAATTTCAACCATTGTAGTAATTTAACATGAAATTTCCGTATCTTTTGTTAAAGATTTAATTCCTGTCATGTTAGTTGATTTGTTGTGTTCTTGTTTTATAATGTTTATGTATTTTTTTTTTTACTTTATAATGTCATAATTATTTGTGTGTGTTATTTTTAAAATTTGAACAATTCAGTTGAATATTATGGATATTGCAACGCGGGCCGGTATGTTGATACGCCCGTTGGCTCCTTGGCGTCATTGTTCTCAGCCAAGAGTCAGTTAATGTAAAAGCAAGCAATCGCCGAACAAAAGTATTGCCTATAAACTCGTGCAAATCATGTCATTAGTAAAAAACTACAGTGCGTCTAATCATTTGATTTAATTCTTACAATATATTAATATAATACCTGATATAATAATTATTCTATATTTATATAATATATCGTCTAATTTGTCCAATCGTCCAATTCATTTTATATGTCGTCTAATTTAACCAATTGATACACGAACGCAAGCAAGTGCAAACGGGTTTCCTCCGAGTAAAAGCAATAAAGCTGTACAGTATCACCTAATAATTAAGATTGAGAAAAGAATCTATTTGTGCATCGAATAATTTAACCAGGAGATGAATATTAATAATTGTCTCTATTTTTTGCTTAAAAAGCAGTGTCCTCTTAAAAACGCGTTATTAAATTAGTTTTTAACTTTATAAAATATTTGTGTTTTACATTATAAATACATAATACAAAAATATTTTTAAAAATAACAAAGAGCATTAAATCCCATTTAATGGGACATAAGTTGCTAAACCGCATCGGGGCCATGTCATTTATATTGAGTCATAACTCACTGCCTTTAAAATTTTCTCATGTTTTTTTTTTTTTTTTTTTTTTTTTTTTATTTAAAAAAAATTTTTTAATTAAGGCATTCTGCTCGCAACAGTGTACCAATTTTTCACAAAGTGCAATCTGCTTTAGTTTTCTCTTTACAATTCATCCCTTTGAGGAAAAGATGAGTCGATTCAATTTCAAAGTGGCCGGATCACGCTATTGGTGGAAAATGACATCACTGCGTGATGGTCTGTTTTGTCTGGCGTAAATGTAACCTCAGATACAAATTTCGTTTTCCCGTCTACTTTGGACTCATCTTATTCTAGTAAATGTTTACTTTAAATCAGTATTAAGTTTTATTTCCATGACTTTTGACTCTAATAGAAACTATCAAAAAATTGTGCGAATCGTAAATAGTATTTCTTATACACAATTTTAATAATTTAAACAACTATTTATTTAGTCGAATGCATTGTACATTCTCTGAACATTTGAAACCTAAGTAGCTATCCATCAGACATTCACCATAACTTTTACCTGGATGAGATATGGATAAACTGATCCATGGCTTATCCAGGCATGTATAGCTAGCAATATATATATATATATATATATATATATATATATATATATATATATATATATATATATCCTAATACTTATCCTAATACGAGGAAGTTGTCACCTCCTTTTAGTGAACCGTATAAAATTCTTCAAAGAATTTCAGAAGCTAATTACAAAATAAATAAAAAGAATTGTTTAAGTAAACAAAATTTTGAAATAGTACATGTATCAAATCTTAGGAAATATAACAACCCACAAATGTTGAAATTAAATCATGAATAGTGTCCAAAACAAAATATTTTACTTTCTTCAATGGAAGAAGTACACCCTAAATTTTTTTTTTTGGGAGATCCAAATCGCGTGTGGAGATATTTACCTCAACATCAATTGGATGTGAGGGCGATGAAAGTTGAACTTTTTTTTCTCAACAAGTTGAGAAAAGTATTATAAAATATTTTTGGATCTCTCAATTTCCCTGTGCTTCATGAAATTCTGTTTTCCTCCATTTTAACGGGGAATATAGATTTTCATAAAGTAAATAACCCCTTTAACCATACAGAATCTTAAATTCTGAATAAAGACACTTGTTGTCCAGTTCGTTTCTATAAAAATTATGTATATTTTTGTGTGAAAAATTTTTGAAAATTTTAGTAGATTAGTTATAAAAATTTGTTTCATTTTTCTTTCTGTTTAGTTGCCTAAACAGATAAATTGTATTATCATGTTTTTATTGTTATCATTGTATATAGTTGTTTTTTTTACAGATACTTGAAAAAATGTTATTTGTAGTAGTGAAAAGGAACAGTCGTACCAACCTAAATTTTTTAAATTAAAAAAAAAAAAAAGAAAAAAGAGTCTAAATTATTTTTATTTTGGCTTACCGAAATTTTTTTTTTGGGGGGGGGATGTAATACAAAAATTATAATACTTTTGTATTAATAAAAGAATTAAAACTCTTTCGTTTTCATAAAATGTCTTTGTTAAAGAATAAGCGTAGAGAGATTCTATTTTGGAAATTCAAGGCTGATAAACATACGATTGAGTTATTTTTAGAATCTCTCCCCCTTTCACTTCCATATAAGGAAGCATGAAATGATTTTCCTTAATGCGTAAGGATACAAGTATTTCAAAGACTGTGCCTTTTTACTCCAAAATGTGTTAGTATAAAAGCGAGAGCAATGCTTTTCGCATGGCTTTTTCATCATGTTATGATCCTGATAAGTTGTTCCGGAATTGTCCAAAGTCTTGTCCACCCCCTCCCTTGCGGAGTGTGGATGTGAATTGTTATCGATACCAGCCTACTACCATTAATAAAGCTTTTTAGACTGTATCATGGCTTACGACTGCATTATTAAAGCTAAATACAGCACTTATAACAGGGATGTAGCCCTGTTATTATATATATATATATATATAGATAGATAGATAGATAAAGATATATATACAGCAAAATAAATAAATACAAAAAAAACAGAAAAAAATTAAGAAAAACAATAAGTATCATTTAATGCGTATAAGCTGCAAGTAAATAGAACTCGTAAGATAAGTTCAAAATGAAGATTAAACAAAGGTAAATTACAGACAAATGAGAGAGAAAAAGGGGGGGAATAATAATAATAACAAACAACTGGGGAAAGAAAAAGAATTAATTTTAAAAAAAAAGTATCAAAATTTAAATTAATTTAATTTAAATTTTGATACAATATTAGAAAGCATTCTTTTTTGGATATAATCGTGTGGGCTGATGAAAAGATTATATCTTTTATTTTCCGGTTTTTTAAAAAAACTTTATCCTTTTTTTTTTTTTTAATTAATTCTTTATCTTTCCCCAGTTGTTTGTTATTATTATTATTATTCCCCTCCCCTTTTCTTTTCATTTGTCTGTAATTTACTTTTGTTTTATCTTCATTTTGAACTTATATATATGTAGGGGTTTGTGCAGCATAAGGGTAAAATAACGACGATGATATAACATATAAACTTAACATTTAATAGAAATAAAAAGAAATAAGTGATAAACGGTGAATGACATGATACGGGAGGGCTGCCTTCACGCAGTGGTCTCCGAATCGCATGTGAATAAGATATTAAAATGTTCTATGGATAAAGTTCAGAGTTAATTATGAATTCGGGATTTTCCCATCGGGACTTCCCCGTCAGGACTCGCTGGCGCCTCTCAACGACAAAGAGGATGATGCAATGTTCGCAGCTATTACACTATGACAATGAAACTCTACAGAATTCGGCCATCCTGCAGTAAAATGTCCGCATTTTCTGTTACAACAGCTTTCAGACACAGTTACATGGGAAAAAAGAAGAAAAAAACGAGAAAGCAAAGTATAAAAATATAAAAAGCAATTTTTTAGTTTACTGACCACGGTTTCATGTGGTCAGCTGAAGATGAAGTATTTATAGGTCCATCATGATTCCCCACTTTTAGCACATCATATCGGTCATTCTTCTTTACTTTTGTGATTTTGTATGGACCGAAGAACTTGGGCTTTAATTTGAGATCAGATCCAAACTGAGTTCTCTGTATTGCGACTAAGTCTCCTTCTCGATATTTGCTGGCTTTCTTCCTCATTTTATTGTATTGCCTGCGGTTCTCTTCTTGGATCTTCAAAATGTTCTTTTTAGCTTCTTCTCGAATGTTCTCTCTATCTTGGATAAAGGATTCTATGTGCTCTTCCTCCAACATTTGCAGAATTTGTGAGTCCTCTTTTGTTTTCATTTTCACTCCGGTTAAAAGTTGAAAGGGTGTCTTCTGAGTGCTCCGAGAAACTGTAGAATTAATGGTACACTGTACTGCTGGATCAAATTTGTACCACTTAGTAGGATCTTCTATCGCAAGTTTTGCTAGTATCGGTATAAGGATCTTATGCATTATTTCCACTTGTCCGTTACTACGAGGAATGCCTGTTGTTATTTTCACATGTTCGATACCTTCATCTTGGCAATAAGTCTCAAAATCTGTTGAAGTAAACGATGTACCTTTGTCAGTAATTATTCGTGAAGGATTTCCAAAAGTTATCTGTTGAGTTTTTAACTTATCAATTGCATCTTGACTTGACGTTGATTTGGTTGGGTAGAACCAAACAAACTTGGTAAACGCATCTACCACGGTGAAAATATGTTTATAATTCTTATTAGTTGAAGTCATAGGACCAATGAAATCGATATGGTAAGTATCTAAGGGAATATTATTCTTAGGAATCGGGTTCAAAAACCCTTCTCTTTTTCCTGCCTTCCTATTAACTAATATACATTCTACACAATTATTTACAACATTTTCAACACATTTCTTCATATCTGGAAAATAATAGTTTTGCTTAAGTACATCAAGAGTTTTACCTATACCAAAATGACCATTAGAATGTGTAGATTTGATAACGTCAGTTTGAATTTGTTGTGGAACCACTAACAAGTAATTATCATTTTCAAGTTTATATAAAACATTATTTTTTAACACAAAATCGTCAATTGATTTATTTTCCAAAAGTTGTTTAATAGAGTTAATGTATTCATCATTTACCTGGTTAGTAACAATTTTAGAGGTTAATTCGTCACAAGTAATATGCAAAATAGGATATCTACTTAATCAACATGTTTCATTTGTTTACCTGGGCGATGTACAATTTCATAGTCAAAGTCTTCCAAAAATAAAGCCCACCTTGCAATTTTAGGAGTTAATTGTTTTTTACTCATAGTCTTTTGGAAAGCTGAACAGTCTGTTACAAGTTTAAATTTATTTCCCACCAAATAATTTCGAAATTTTTTCAAAGCCTCAATTATAGCCAATACTTCAAGTTCATAACTTGAATAATTCTCTTCCTGAGGAGTTGTTTTTTTACTCATATAGTGTATTGGGTGTAATTTGTTATCATCAGATTGCTGAAAAAAAATAGCACCATACCCAAATTTACTTGCATCGGTATGCAATTCAAGCTTTGCTCCTTGTTTAAAAATGTGTAGTACTGGGTTTTCAGAAAGTTTTTGTTTTAAAGTTTGAAATGCTGTTTGTTGTTCTGGGCCAAAATAAAATACACTGTTATCCCGGAGTAAATCACTTAATGGTTTAGCAATTAAAGCATAGTTAAGAATAAACTTCCTAAAATATCCGGTTAATCCAAGAAAACTCTGCACCTGTTTAGTAGATTTAGGTACAGGAAAATTTTGAACACCTAATGTTTTTTCGGAAGAGGGTTTAATGGTACCGTTCTCAATAATATAACCCAAAAAGTTAATTTTAGACATCAAAAATTGGCATTTCTTTAAATTAAGTTCTAGTCCATATTCGGATGCAGTTTGTAACACTCTCGTTAACCTGTTCAGTGCGTCTATTTCACTTTCTGCGGGTATAAAAATATCATACATAAAGATGACAACAACAACTTCTCTAAGAAGATCACGGAACACATAGTTAATGTACCTCTAGAATATACTAGGGCTATTACACAACCCAAATGGCACTTTATTAAACTCATACTGCCCATCAGGTGTCACAAATGAGGTGTACTTTTTACTATCCTCGTCTACGTCTATATGGAAAAACCCATTTCGGAGATCAATTGTGCTACAAATTTTAGAGCCCTGTAATTGATCTAACACATCTTTAATAAGAGGTAAGGGGTATCTATCTTTAATTGTTTTAGAATTTAATTTCCAGTAATCTATGCATAATCTTAAGCTATTATCCTTCTTTTTGCAAAGAACTATTGGGGGACAATAATCAGAGCAACTCTCTCTAATTATATCTGTTTTTAACCATTCTGATATCTGATCATTTACTTTTTGTTTCTCAGAAAAAGATAAACGTCTAGCTCTTTGACATACTGGTATTTCATCTTTTTAAATAATTTTTATTGTTAACTTAGTGTCTTTAATTTTGTTTGGTTTATAATTATTAATCAACGCTGACAGTTCATTTCTAATACAAGAGTCATTAACATGTGATAAACCAAGTTCATCATTACTATACACATTGTTGATATTAAATAAAAAACATTCACAGGAGGAAAAGTCATTAATATTGAAACAAGAACACTTAAAAAAATCTTCTCTCTCAGTTTCTGTTTGTGTATTCACACTTGAAGAAAGCTGACCTAGTTTTATTAATTGCTCGTAAATAGTTGGGTTTAGAATCGCTTCTACTTTAAGATTATCCGAAACGGCGGCGCTGACCTTCAACCCTGACTCATTAAGATTTAAAGACATTTGGATCTCTACAAGTTTTGCTTTTTGTTTATCCCCAAAACATGACGTCAGCATTATATTAGATTGAGGAAAATCTTTTACTTTTACTTTATTTGAATTAATCACCGATATCTCAGACCCGGAATCAATAATGGCATTCAACGGGTGATGATTTCCATTCACATAAATCTGAGCATACTGTAACTCGTGCTTAAAATTATTTTCTCCAGATGGTTTGCAGGAATTTAGACTAAAGCTTTTATTTTTTTAGTTATCGCTGGGAGTGGTATTTTTTCTTTCTGATTTATCGCTTCTGGAATCATATGTTTTATTCGATCTTTTTGGACAGTGGCGCGCAAAATGATTAATTTCTCCGCATACATAGCAATGTCTCTCCTCTCTATTTTGTTTATTTATTGTTTGAGAATAACGATCCGGGTGGTTTTTTCTGAAATCTCTGTTTTCATTCCGAAAAAATTTGTTCTGGCTTCGAAAAAGAGTGTTCGCCCCATTTTTATGTGCTTCTCTATGTGGTATATTTTTCGACGTAATGTAAATGTCTATTTCTCGAGCTAGCTCGACGGGATTAAACCAATTTTCTCCCTGACGGATTAAAATATGGCTCTCCATCTCTTTATTTAATGTCTCAATTATTTTATCGGAGATAATTAAGTTGCATAATGATTTAAATGTTTCAACTTTACGTAATTTGCAATAATACTCGAAATGTGAATTTAAGCGAGTAGAAAATTGAATATATGTTTCTTCTTTAAATTTTGAGGCATTTTTAAAGTTATTCAAACATTCTTGGGGAGTTTGTTGAAAATCGCGCAATATTAAAGCTTTTAATTTTTCATAGTTTTTTAAATCATTATCTTCAATGTATAACAAGACACTGTTTGCTTTTTCACCTAGTATATTGATTAAGATTTCGGCTTTAAGCCCCTCATTTATGTTTTTCGTAGCAAAAGCTCTTTCCAACGATGAAAAAAATTGATTAAAATTTTCTGGTTTCGATGGAACTGGAAGAGATTGAGTCTTAATACTATGAATTAGATTCTCAATGTTTGTTTCGGGCGTATCGTTTATTGTTTTGGGAGGGTTAATTTCAAATGCTTTGTTTTTTGCCTCTAATAAAAGCATTTCTTTCTCGAGTCTTTCTAATTTTAATTTTTCTAACTCAACTTGAATTTCGCTTTGTTTAAATTCCCTGTCCGCTGTTTGTACTCTTTCTTCCACGGCGTTAGTTATTCAATTTTTGACAAATTCTGAATCATTTTTAAATATTTCGGTACATTCAATTTTTTCTTTTAATTTAACGATATTATCGCTGCTGTCTGTGATACCTCCTATTTCCTCTAATACTTTTACTAGGTCTTCTTTCTTTGAATGTTTATACATTTTTAAAATTGAAAATTTCCTACCTTGATTGAAGAGACTCAGTGTCCATTGGTAATCCAATGTTTCGTTGATTCAAACCAGATTCGTATCCCTTTCATATCCAATGATTTCACAACTGCACTTCTCCGCTCCTGATCACTACTGCCCTTCTGATTTGCAGAGAATAATCCAATTATTTCGGTGATGTATCCAGGTGATTCAGATTTCAGAAAGTTTCAGGATCTTTCAGGATGATTCGAAAGTTTCAGGAAAGTTTTCTGCACTTCACGGAAGATTCAGTTATTGCTGATTTGGGAATGTTCACAGGTCTCTGCTGCTGCTTTTCTCCACTCGCTGATTTTTCGCTGCACTTCCAGGAAAATTTATGGATTCCAACTGCCCTGCACGGCAGATTCAAGACGGAATATTAAAACAGGAACAAAATTCGCGTGAATGTTAATTTAAGTTTCTGCTCCTTCACGAGCGTAGAATTTCGGTGATTCCCCTTCTCGGGATTTAAAACTGGAACAAAATCTACAGCAAAATCTACAGCTCGAGCGTAGAATTTCACTTTTTTTTTCGTAGCTGCACAATTCGATGATTATCCCCTTCGCGGGATTTCAAAAGTTATTTAGATCATAAGTTTATCGGGATTTCAAAGTTCAGTTCAGAAATTTTTTCCACATCCCCTACTCGGGATTTCAAAGTTCAAAAATAGTTATAGCTCGGTATTCATATCTCGGACGCAAGCCCACATAATTTGTAGGGGTTTGTGCAGCATAAGGGTAAAATAACGACGATAATATAACATTGAAACTTAACATTTAATAGAAATAAAAGGAAATAAGTGTTTAACGGTGAATGACATGAAACGGGAGGGCTGCCTTCACGCAGTGGTCTCCGAATCGCATGTGAATAAGATATTAAAATGTTCTATGGATAAAGTTCAGAGTTAATTATGAATTCGGGAGTTTCCCATCGGGACTTCCCCGAGGATGATGCAATGTTCGCAGCTATTACACTATGACAATGAAACTCTACATATATATATATATATATATATATATATATATATATATATATATATATATATATATATATATATATATTATATATATATATATATATATTATATATATATATATATATATATATATATATATATATATATATATATATATATATATATATATTATATATATATATATATATTAATTAGGGCAGGCGATATTTTAAGTTATGAAAAATGACGTAAAACATTCTTTCTCTGAATAAACATACGTTTTTCTCAATTGATTCGGACTTCTGACCCCCCAAATAAATAGAATAGCCGCTAACTGGGAAATAGTGTCCCAATAGCCTGGTCAGGAGAGCGGTCTAAAGTTTGGATCAATTAATGTTAATTTTATTTTTTGCGCAATTCACTATATCTCGAGAATTTCGTAAGCGAATTGAAAAATATTTGCGCACAATTGGCGATCGAAATGAGCTGCAGGTGGCGTAGAGAACTCTCTACCTATGGCAACACTTCACATGCTTTCCCCATTAGCGTGTGGAAAGTCATAGAGGAAGGAAGTACGTTAGTTTCTCTCTTGATTTTCATATAAATTAAAATCTTTTAAGTTGGAAAACTATATGGATCTGAAAACTACATTAAACATAGTTCTAAAGAAAAGTATCATGGAAATGTAAAAAAAGATTTTTTATTAAATAAAAGGGAAAAATATTAAGAAAAAGGAAAATATCGTAGTACATTCCTATACAACTGAAAAGAGGAGGAGAAGGAAGGGAGAAGGGCTAAAGGCATGAAACCGGTCTCTGCCCAGATGGTGTATTCGAGTGTTGCGATCGCCAATTATAAAATTCATTTATCCAAATAATTCTATACAAAAAATAATTTTTAGTAAATATTTTATTTTTAAATTATTTTATTTGATATCAGTCAAAACATTTTAAATAGTAAGGTATGCAATTTTTTACATTATTTAAAAGAATATAATTTTACAAAGCAAATTACAAAATTTCAGAGAAATCGGCCGAATAGTTTCTGAGAAATCGAATTTCTAAAAATTCGTTGTTTAAAAATTCGATTTCTCAAGAACTGTTCAACAGATTTTGCTCAAATTTTGAATTTTGCTATTTAAAATTATGTTCTTTAAAATGTAAAAAATTTCATAACTTACAATTCAAAAAGTTTTTGGATTGCGGCTACTCCCCTTTATCTTGAGGGTTAGAAATCCAATTCCAGCGAGAGAAAAAGGGGTATGTATATTCAGAAAAAGTAAATTTTTGTGCTTGATTTCGTAACTTAAAATATCATCTTCTCTTATTATTAATAAGCATCTCTCTAAGCATATTTGAGGTTACGCTCTAGAGTCATTGAGATTATTGAGAAGGTGAAGATCCAATCATTAGATCAAAAGTAATTGAGGATGGTCATTTACCGCACTGTACGTCTTATAAACAACCACAGGAGTTATCTGCTGGAAGACATTTAACGAACATGCCTTTTGTATATTGTTCATATACAAATTCCATAATTTCACATTTTTATACCCTCAATAGATGTAAGCTTGTTAAATTCAAACCAAGAACATTTAATTTGGGTAGAAGTTTTATTAAAAACTTTTAAGTTTTCCCAAGTAGCACGTGATATTAGATATTATCAGAAAATCGGTAAAATCTGACGTTATCTTGCACGACTTCTAAGATTAGAAAGATACAAGAGGTCGCTGTTTGCTCAGCATCGTATAATATTAGATTCAATGCAAACTAATATTATCTAGCGTTCGCTGTAAAATTATATAATATTAGATTCTATGAAAAGTAATAGTATCTAATCTAGCATTTGCCGTAATATTGTTTTGCATTAGTTTTGATGCTCTATAATATTAGATTTCGTATTTTCTGATATCTTGCATTGCTTTTTATATTTTGGAGTAAGCAAGAGGAAGACATGGATGGTAGAATAATTCGGTGATATAATTTTACTTAATTTTATGCTTGCTGTGAAGCAGTAAAACATGGAACAACAGTTTAATAATGTCTTTCCATGCATTATTTACTTTAACAACACATAAATACTAAGATAATTATATTACCGAATTCGACTACCTACTATTTTTCTTCCTCTTACTCCAAATTATTTTAAATCCAACTGATTTTTATGAATGAAATTTTCAAATTTTATTAAGACATAATACTTAATTGATTTTTTTCCCTTTCTTTATATCAAGATTTAAGTGATAAATTTTATATCATTTCAAGTGTTTATCTTTAATTTTGAAAATATACTTAAATTTTTTTTAAAATTAGGCCAAGTTTATCATAATCTCACTTGAATTTGATAAATTAATTAATAAATAATTTAAAATGATATAATAATCTCTTTAAATAATTTAAAATAAATAAATTACTTACTTCCAAATATTTTTCTTCTATTGAAATTGAAAGGAGAAATACTTACGTAACTTAATTTTTTCTATACCTGAAATTTCACCTAACAGAAAAACTTAAACAAAACCCAAAGACATGTGAAGATATTTTTTCAGACAGTAAAACCAGAAAAAGATTTAATATTGAAATTAGTTATTAAATTCTTTTTTTTTTTTTTTTAAATACATGGCACATCAGAAAAATTTAATAATTCTATAATTGAATTAAAGCTACTATGTATTAAACCAGCAATTTTATCCAAAAAATTTACATGACATTTAAATTTCAAAACCAAGTAATATTGTGTTTTATCTTATTAAATTTGCACTAATATATAATAAAATATACTAAAAATTGAATGCTAAATTTTGAGCAGCTTATCTCTTATTGATAAAAAATAATTTCCTTTTTTTTTGGCTTAATGATATTATACGTTTATTATTACTGAAACACAATCAATCCAAAATTTTCTCTCTCAACTTTAAAAAATATGATTGAATTTTTAATCCTTAGTTAAACAATCTCAATAAAATTGGGTTATGTAAAAAAGTTACAATCACATTAAGAAAAACTACAAACTGTTAAATATTACTTGTAATTGTTTTGTTGACAAAATGAAGATAAAAGAAAAATGTTTACAAAGAAAATTATTACAGAAAAATTTGTGCTAAGTCAATAAATGGAAAAATAACTAAGCTAAATTCTTTATTGATTTTTTACAATTTCTTGGTTATATCACAGTGAAAAAAAAAAAAAAAAAAAAAAACTTCTTATAATATTAATATCACATCCGAATACATCACAGATCATATATCATGTTCTTTTTCCTTTTTACAAGTTATCCGAGAAAATCAATGAATTACTGAGGTAGTTTAACTCCACTTGGGCAGATCTTTTCCTTGAATTACCCCATTCTTTGGCACAAGAGAGGACCTTGCCAAGTCTTTCTGTGAGCTCTTCACGTTTAACTTCTGGAAAGCGGAGTGACATTGTAGCTAATAAAAATAAAAGGGAAAAGGTGAACAATTTAAAAAATAAAAAAAAAAACATTTTTTATTTTCAAATAAATAATTTATATAAATTTTGCAATGAAAAATTACTTTTTATTTTACTTTGCAAATAAAAAAAATCATTTGTAACATTTTCCCCACTCGGTGATTCAATGGATTTTAATGGTGAAGATAGACTATATTCATTTCGCACTACTTCACTGATTAATAGTTTGAGATTAGGTTAAAACACAAAAATTGAAGGACAAACAGACTAGCACATTAAGGCAAGGTGACAGCAGGCAAAAGCCAGGCTTAGAAGAAAGTTCTGTATAAAAAAAAAAAAAATTTTTGATATTCTATTTCATTTCTGTCAATTCTCGGACACATATATTTAAATGTTTTATTCTTAATGTTGTTATAATTTGACTTTTTTCAAACAATGTAATTTACAGCAGTGGAGCATGTATGGGTATCACGTTTTTTATTTTTTTATATATATCAAACATTTTAACTTAAATGTTATTTTCAAGAAGACTTTTTTAATTTTTAACTATTCTCTTAAATTTAAATCTATCTTTTCCTTTAGAATGTAATTATTGCTTTTTAATTTTTTTTTCACAAATAAGCTCTATAGTAATTGATGATGAACTATAGTTTCAACAACTCAATGACTAAAATCCTAAGCAATTAACTTTAAATATTCATTCTCTTTTTCACCAACATAGACACAAATGCCTCTTCATTTTCCATGAAACACCCAGGTCATGAAGCTTGTTAAAATTGAAATTCATGTTATTCATAGTTCAGAAATAAAAAAATGCATACCCAAAAGCACATGGAATATTTCCCTCAAGTCTTCAAGAGATTTCTTTCCCTTTCTCCCAAGTCTACTGCATTGCAGAGCAAAAAAAAATTTTTTTTTTTTGCGCCCAAGAGCTTGGGGGGGGGGGGGGGCACTGAAATGATTAAAATTTAAGAAATGTTTGAACATATTTAAAAGAGATTTAACCCTTATTGGACCAACAGCACATAAGCTTTTGACACCACTTTTGTACTACTCTATATTTCATTAATTTTAGATAATATATATGCTGAATATATTATTTTGAAACATTAAATGACATAAAAAGAAAGGATTTATGACTTCATTTAATAAGGAATCAACATTTTGTCAAAAATAAATAAGAAACTGCTAGTAGCTTTCTAAATTTAAGTGGCTACAATAATTTGATTTGCTTTTAAAAGTGTCTACAAAGAATTAAATATTGCACAAATACACACACAAATAATAATAATTATTTATAAGTTAATGAATTAAAAAATATTTTAAAAACGTTATAATTACCAAAATTGAAGACAATGTAGTATCTTCTGATAACTTTTGATTTAAACAAACTAAATCATCATCTGTTTGGATTGGCAAATTAAGGTCCGGAATAAGATTGGAAATAATGGGAGTGGCAACCCTTTTTCCAGCATCAATTTGTAACCCTACTAATGAGGCTGTGCCGAATTAATTGGCACAAGTGCGAAGTAAGCAGCTACCGGCTGCCTCCCCTAAGTTTTGTAGAAAGTAGTGGTAGTCTTGTATGTGTAAAAGGATTGCCTGCGGTCTTCCGCAGATTGTGTTTACCTCCGTTATGAAATAAACGTTATTATTATTATAGCTCATAGTTCTTGAACAATTCGTATTAATCGTGCACATGGCCGGGAAATAAATGGCCGAAGAAACCACCGATTTATCGTATTAGTTTGTTTGTTTTTTTTTTTGTCGTTGTTTCGCTGCATGATTGGGGTAAGTTCGTTTTGCGTTTTCTCTTGGAATAGTAAGAAATGTTAAATTTCTTCATTGAATATTTTAGTCGTATATTTGAAGGTATTCATTGAATAAAGTAATTTTGAATTAAGGTGTAGTTAGAGAATTTTGAAATGCAATTCGTATTGAGAGTATGTGTTTTAATTTTCGTTAAGAATAGGAATTTGTTATGTTGTTATATTATTGGAGATATTTGAATTATTGTATATCTTGCTTTCGATTTGTTTAGATAAATAGTTTAGTCGGATATTTTGAATGAATAGTGTTTGAATAAGGTTATTTTGAAATAAGGCGTGGTTAGAGTATTTTGGAATGTAATTCGTATTGGTTTTGATTTTCGATTTCATTTAAGAAAAGAAATTTGTTAGAATGTAATATTAATAGAAGTGTTATTTAAATGATTGTTGGTTACACTTTCGATTTAGGATTTAGTATTATGAATTTCAGTGTTTATTATTTGTATTTTTGTTTTGTATGCGTTTTATTGCATTTATTGTTGTTCTAAGAGTGAATTGAGGTTGTGACTGTTATTTGAGTATTTGTTTTGTTATTGAAATAATAAGTTTTAAAATGGATGCGGCAAAAAAGGCTTTGTTAGAAAGAACAATTAAAGCTAGGGCTGTTTCAAGATCGTTAGTAACGAAGCAAATTAAAAAACTTGAAGCAGAAATAAATAATAGTTCCGATAAAATAATTGTTAACGAAACATTTTTACAATTAGTTGCTAAATTTGAAGAGATGTGTAAACTTGATAAGGAAGTTCAGGATTTAATTGATATTGATAAGTTAGAAGAAGAAATTGAGAGTCGCGAAGATTATCGTGATAAATTTGTGTTGTGGAAATCTCGCGCTGAGCGTTATTTAGCTGCAAACCCGAATACAGCTCCTCAAAATCTGGCGGAAATTCAACCATTAACTACTACTACAATTCCTCAAACTAGCCCGGTTTTAATAAACCAACCCCGCTTGCCCAAGCTTACTTTGGAATCATTTTCGGGTAAGAATATTAGTAGTTTTAAATCTGCAGTGCATGAAAATTCGAGTTTAAATGATATAGATAAATTTTCATATTTAAAATCGGTTGTTACAGATGATGCGGAATTAGCAATACAAGGTTTAACATTAACATCAGAAAATTATGTAAAAGCGGTTGAAATTTTAGAAAAAAGATTCGGACGCAAAGAACTTATAATTGATTATCACATGAATTGTTTATTAAATCTGACCCCTGTCCGAAACTCGTTTGATGTTATTTCATTGCGTAAATTGTATGATCAGTTAGAAGTCAACATTCGAGGATTAGAATCCCTTGGAATCTCACCCGATTCTTATAGTTGTCTTTTGTTTCCGATAATTATGAAGGTCATCCCTTCTAGTTTAGCTTTAGAATATAATCGAAAATTTGAAAAAGGGGATTCTAAGATCACTAATTTAACTCAATATCTCCGACAGGAAATAGAAAGTAGAGAAAGAACTACTGCATTGTTAAAGGCTCGAAATGAGTCACAAATAAAAAGTTCGCCTTCATTTTCTAATAAATATTTCGATTTGGCGCCACGCAGATATGCGAATATGAAACCTAAGTATCATTCGGAATTTCATCCTCCCTCTAATCATAACAGGCAGGCTGGGAGAGTATCGGCGACTGAATTAATGACATCTGCGATTTTTAATTGTTTATTTTGTTCGGAAAAGAACCACTCCTCTGATTGTTGCGAGAATTTAAATGTTCAGCAAAAAAGAGACAAATTAATTAAGGAAAGGAGATGTTTTTTATGCTGTAATATTTCTTGCAATGTAAAAATGTGTAAGAAAAATAATTGTTCGTTTTGTCAAGGGCGTCATGCACGTGCGATTTGTTTTAAACTAGAGAATTCTAAAAAACAAAATTTATGTTTAGATTCGAAACAAAAAGGAGTTGATGTTAAAACTACCTGTTCAAATTCTGTGGTAAATAATAATAAAGGTGGGGTTTTGCTGCAATGCGTGAAGGCAGAGATTATTGGTAGCTCTTCGTCAGATAAAATATTTTGTTTATTTGATAATGGAAGTGAAAAAACATTTATTAAGAAAAACTTGTCTCGCAGATTGGGATTAAGGGTGTTAGGCTCAGAAAGGTTAAAAATATTTTCATTCGGATCTAAAGTGCCTAAAAAACAAACTTGTCGTAAGGTAGAAATTAGGTTGAGGAATTTATTGAATGGAGATGAGGCGATGATTGAAGCAGTGGAAATTGAAGAAATTTCTAGAGCTAATATTACCCTTCCAAATCCGGATACATGGAAGGAAATGAAGTCAATGGGAATTAGATTGACATTTAGTAATGATGAATTGTTTGAAAATTGTGAAATTTCATTGTTAATTGGTCAGGATTTTTATTGGTCTTTAACAAAACAAATCAAAAGATTGGATTCCTCACTGGTTGCTATTGATACCAGTCTTGGTTGGTCTCTTTAGGGTAAATGTGATGAGCAGAGTGCTTGTACGTCTGTAAATTTGGTTATTAATGAAAATGAATTAATTTCGGCTGAATTAAGGAAATTTTGGGAGTTAGAAAATTTAGGAATATTTGACAAGGAATCGCTGAATTTAGGTATTAGAGATGAAGAGGTGCTTAGTGAGTTTGATAATTCAGTTAGTTTTGTAGATGGTAGATACCGTGTAAGCTTGCCTTGGAGACCAGGTATGAGAGAAGTTTTGAAAAATAATGAAAATATTGCTCGTAAGCGTTTTGAAAGGTTATGTTGTAGGTTTGGGATGGATCCAGAGTTGCATTGCGAATATAGGGATGTAATCGATGGCTACATTAAGGAAGGTATAGTTGAGCAGACTTCATGTGATTCTTTGAGGGATAGTACGGGATTTTTTCTGCCCCATCATGCAGTGATACGCAATGACAAATCTACCAGTAGACTCCGTATTGTATTTGATGGATCTAGTCATGAAGATGGGTATGCCTCGTTAAATCAAAGCTTATTTACTGGTCCAAACTTACATCCTGATATTCTGGAACTTCTTCTACGTTTTCGGGAAAATCCTATAGCGTTTACAGCTGATGTAAAATCTGCATTTCTTCAAATTGAACTTGATATTCCTGATAGAAACTTTGCTCGTTTTTACTGGGCAGATAGCTTGAATGGTAATCCCTACATTTTGAATTTCACCAGAGTTCTATTTGGTCTTAGACCTAGTCCATACCTTCTTGCAGCGACTTTGAAACATCATTTTAGAAAATACAAGAAACAGTTTCCAGAGACATTTGAGTTATTAAATAGCTCGGTTTACGTCGACGACCTCATTTTGGGACAAAATAGTATTGAAGACGCTTTAAGTACTTCCAAGGAGTGCTTGCAAATATTTAGTGATGCGGGTATGTTGTTACACAAATGGACCACTAATTCGGAAAATCTTGCTTTGTTATGGAAACAAGAAAGTATTGAAACACAACACTCTAAAAGCACGTCGGCTGATTCCAAACCTTCAATTAAAGTTTTGGGACTATCGTGGGATGCCGAAAATGATCTAATATATTTTGATCCGAAGGACCTTATAAAATTTCTGTCTCGTAAAATAGAATCAAAAAGATCAATTTTGCGGGTAGTCGGACGAATCTTCGATCCTCTCGGTATACTAGGTCCATTCGTCATTAGATTAAAATGCCTTTTTCAGGAACTCTGGTCTGCAGGACTTGATTGGGACTCGGATCTTCCCCCTGAGCTACACCGCAAGTGGCAGAAGTGGAGTAGTGAGGCGGAGGATTTGACTTATATTAAGATACCACGTTATTATTTGGGTGAATTGAATAAAAAATTAATGAATATGGAAATCCATTGCTTTTCCGATGCAAGCAAAATAGCCTATGGAACAGTTCTTTATTTGCGCTTTGTAACTTTAGGTAATAGCATAGAAACTAGTTTTATTTGTTCGAAAAGTCGTGTAGCACCATTGAAATCACTAACACTGCCACGATTAGAGTTGACAGCAGCCCTGTTATCAGCCAGGTTAGCCAAACAAGTATCGTCGTGTCTTAAATTTGAAAGCAATATATATTTTTGGACTGACTCACTTATTTCGTATTATTGGATACGTGGTGATTCTTCAACCTTTAAACCATATGTCAAAAATCGCGTTGAAGAAATTCAGACACTTTCTGATCCAAATCAATGGGGACATTGTCCAGGAAGGGACAATCCCGCTGACATTATTTCACGAGGTACATCCGCTACCAAACTATTGCATAGTGATTTGTGGTGGCATGGGCCAGCATGGCTCAAGCAACCACCAGATCAATGGCCAAACCTCCAACCCAATTTTGATTTGGACTTAAGTTCAAAGGAACTGGAACATCGCTCCAATGTCCATGTGGCTATTACCAAGCAGAGAGAACCATTTGTCGACATAAATCGATTCAGCAGTTTAAAAAGACTTTTGAGGGTAACTGCTTGGGTGTTACGATTTGTGAACAATGCTCGAAATATTAATAAATCTACAAACTCGTATCTCACTGCGGATGAGATACAAAAGGCAGAACAATTTTGGATAAAAAGTATTCAAAACGAATTTTATCCAGAGGAGATATCGACTTTAAAAGACAATAAGCAACTTCGAAATAATTCTGAAATAAAAACTTTAGTGCCATACTTAGATATGGACAATATATTGCGAATTACCAGTCGATTAAATGAAGCAGATTTGTACTTGGGTGAAAAACATCCAATAATTCTTCCTCGCCGTAGTAAATTTGCCGAGTTGCTTGTGATTAGGGAACATGAACGTATTGCTCATTGTGGTGTATCGGCAACTTTGACTCAAATTCGAAAAAATTATTGGATACCTAAATGTCGTCAGCTAGCAAAATCAATCATTCGGCTTTGTCTCATTTGTAAAAAATATAATGCTAAACCAGCTGACCAACTAAGTGGACAGCTGCCTCAGGACAGAATTTCTCAATCTCCCCCTTTCCAAATTGTGGGAATCGACTTTACAGGAGCAATACTCGTAAAGGACAGACAAGACTTTCATAAGTCTTACGTCGCACTGTTTACGTGTGCAGTCACGCGTGCTGTTCACTTAGAGCTTGTATCAGATATGTCAACTAAGTGTTTTCTCCTTGTGTTCCGGAGATTCCTCTCCCGTAGAGGAAACTGCAAGATTATTTATTCAGACAATGCGCGTACGTTTAAGGCTGCTCAGAAGGAGTTAGCGTATTTCACCAATATTCAGAAGGACAGTGAATTTCAACACTTCATCGCAGACAAGGGTATCCACTGGAAATTCATTGTTGAACGTGCCCCTTGGCGGGGTGGGTTCTATGAGTTAAAACCATAAAGGAACCCTTGAGAAAAATACTAGGCAAGGCTCTACTAACATTCGAAGAACTTTCGACCGTACTCTCAGAGATCGAATTAATTGTTAATAATCGACCTCTTACGTATGTCGAAAATAGTCCAGGAGAGCCTGAACCTCTCACTCCGGCTCATTTCCTCGAATTAGGATATGGACAATCAAAATATCCCCTCCATTTCATAGAACTATTATATTCTACTACTGCAAGGGAATCCTACAGTAAAAGAAAAACTTACCAATCTCTCCTTATTAAACAGTTGTGGAAAGGATGGAAAGAACAATATTTACTTCAATTAAAAACTAATAACCTATTTAAAACTTCTTCTATTCATAAAAATTTAAAGGTTAATGATATTGTTCTTATTGAAGGAAATGTTAAATCAAAATTGTTGTGGGAATTGGGGATCATTCAGGAAATATTTTTAGGTAGAGACAATTATGTCAGATCTTGCTTAGTTAAAACTTCTAAAGGCAGTTTTAAAAAACCTATACAGCTTCTTTATCCTTTAGAAATTTATTGATAAATTTTACTAATTTTGTTTCTATTTTGCAGATAAGAGTAACTTAAATAATTTACTTCTTTTTTAACCAGTTTGAAAGCCTTAAGTATGTATACACGTTTAAAATATTTTGCTCTTTGTAATTTAGTAGAATTTTTCTTATATATTCAATTTGCATCGTAATGTATGTTTATTGTATCTGTAATAATTTTTTGTAATTGTTTGTAAATAGTCTCATTATTGTAACAGTTTTAGTTATATCTTTGTTTTGATAAGTATTATTGTAAATGCTAAAATGGTATTAATTAGGTGAACATTCTGTTCACCGGTGGGGTGTGTGCCGAATTAATTGGCACAAGTGCGAAGTAAGCAGCTACCGGCTGCCTCCCCTAAGTTTTGTAGAAAGTAGTGGTAGTCTTGTATGTGTAAAAGGATTGCCTGCGGTCTTCCGCAGATTGTGTTTACCTCCGTTATGAAATAAACGTTATTATTATTATAGCTCATAGTTCTTGAACAATTCGTATTAATCGTTCACAGAGGCATTCATTTGGGCATGCTCGTGTGTCAATTTTTTTATCTGCTGACTCAACCGCTCCAATTCATAAAACAAACGTTTCACTAAATAAAAGATAAAATCAAATTTTAATATTTGCACTTGCAGTAAACAAAATAAAGACTTCAAATGTTAAAATAATTTGTATTGGATCTTAAACAGACACCTTTTCTCTGCCATACTCGGCACTGTAGGGACTGCATCGTTCACCGGAGTGACAAATGTACATAATAATTACCAGGGCACTTAATCTAATTCCATGACTTTAATAGTAGATTCAACACAATGCGTAACTATCATGGTAACATCAAAAAGATAAGTTTAAGATGCAAATAAATGTGATGATGTATGGACAAAATGGTGACAGAAACATGCATTAGCTACATTGTGATAGCTTAAACAATAGGACATAAACACTGAATAATAAGTGATTGCTGAGCATTGAGGTACAGACGAGAGCTCCATTAATGCTCGTAGAATTTACTTTCTATGGATGCCAATAACTACATGTCTAATATGAACTATTAAAAACACTAAAAATGATAAATATATTAGAATCCATTATTATGACATAAAAAGACATGATAGGATGGATCAACTGAGAGCTCTACCCCTGAGTGACGAACTGCGAGTTCATCGAAATAGGTGTGAACAAACGTCATAATTTAGTTAAGAACGTTTGTTAATTGGTGCAGTTGGTCAATCTACAAAACGTTACATGGTTTTGCAAAATTTGTTGAAAAATAATTTACAATATTATGCAAAAAAATATTTAAATGTTATAAGTTTATAAAAGACTATATATTAAAGCAACTTTTATTAAATCATTATCAATAAATAATGATAGGAATAATTAATAACAACTCACTCATTCCAAATAATGAGGCAGCATTGGTTTCAACAACATCGGTAATTTCTGGCACTGGAACTGTAACAGAGGTTTCTGGATACAAATTATTCAGCTCTGGCATAGCTGGTAACATCTCTGGGACTTTGCTGGAAGTCTGTGGAACTTCATCAAAGACAATGGGAACTGATGGGACCACTACATAAATGATAAAAAGCAAACTAATCTTAGAAATAAGCAAAAATTTAATAATACTTTAAAACAAGGTGAAAAGTTAGCCAATAATTTTATGAAACATTAAAAAAAAAAAAACTATAACAAATACTTATTATACAGAAATCTATAATTGATAATCTGGCTTGATAAAATAAATATAGTAGAAGTTTGCGATTTTTAATATTTTATATTAAAGCACACTGTATACGATATCATTAAAATTAAATCAAATTTGAACATATACATATCATTGAGAGTAATCAAAATGTCACTGCCATTATTTATTTTTTGTTATCTTCGTAAAATCTTAATGAGAAATAAAATAAAAAGAAATACTAACTGGAAGAGCAAAGAACTCTAACTTTAAAATTCTCCCATTGGTCATCTGCAGGCAAGTTGTCCCGCAGATACTTAGTAATTTGATAAGTGGGCAACTTGCTGGGCCACTTTGCCACATCTTTGCTCAATAACCACTTAGACGGTATGACTTCGACAGTGTCACTTTCTGTGAAAATCACAACAGCATACTTTTTTCCTTTGAAATAGATTTTTACATACAATAAAACTAAAAATTTATATACACAGTACAAAAATTATGATGAAGGAATGAGGTTATAACAATATATACATATAACAATTATAAGATGTCAAATTAAGTGCATAAGCATATTTACATGATGAAACAAATCAGCACAATATTTCTCTAACAATTTCAGCTCTGCAAGCTGTTAAGTTCAAAGACAAAAAGAAAAAAAAATGGTGACATTCTTCCCAAAATTGTTTAGAAAGTGTGTAAAAATAAGGATAAATGTTTTGAAGAGAAAAAAAAAAACTATCATTTATTATAACTTTATAGCTCAAAAAATGTATTTATAAACATTTTAGACAAGTTTTGGATAGCCTGTCAAAGTGAAAAGAGGTCGTTATTTTATCACTCAAAATAAATAAATAAATAAAAAACAAATAATAATTCAAGTATTAATTTTCCATTTAGAATCATTGTAAATAGTGAAATTACAATGCAATTGAAAAAAAGAAACATGTCCTTCACGATCGATTTTTAAAAAACTGAATGACGACTATTCTCTTTCCGTTGCTAACACTCTCAACGTTAAAACAGAATTTAAAAAAACAATTTTAAAAAAATTTATATTTGAAAAATTAATATTAAAATCACTTTCAGTATCAAAATTTATTACTGATTCCAAATTTATATTTTCTGAAGTATTAATATCATTGGATTCTATGATGGCAGTGGATTCATTCCCAGAATTTTTATTTTCAAAAGTAGAATTAATGGGTCTGCAAAGTAATAATATCATTTTTTAAAATATATTGAATTACAGTAGATTGCAAACAGCTCATGTTGCAGGAAATATTTTGTTAATTTAGATAGAAATGCAAATAAATTACCGGTACAAAGAAAATTTCTTTAATAATAATTAAATCTGCAAATAATTTACTTTGTTAAAATAAAAATACTTAAAATTTATTTCATATTTAATATATACTTGAACTAAAGTAAAACAAAAATTGGAAATAATTGTTTTTATCAAAACAAATGATTTTAAGTATCCTAATGCAAAATTTTAACATTGCTAATCATTTTCTTAAGACAAAAATTAATTTGTTCTTAATATTTAGTTACATTAATACAATTCATATTAACTCGAAATATAGCAATCTAGCTTTAAAGAATGTTAAAAGGCAGATTAATTTTCTTTCACTTGGCCTCTTAAATAACGTAAATTAAAAATAAAAAGAGTTGAAAACTATTGCTTAAATTTGAATATGAACATTTTCATCTTTAAAATAATTTTACAGATTACACTTCAAGAGTAATATTTTAAAAGAAAGAAAATGTAGATCGAAAATCAAAACAAAGTCTTTTAATGGTCAGAATATATGTACCTTTCAGACGAGGAGCAAGAAGATAGTAAATAATTTCGTCTGTCCTTAACAAGAGAGTCTAAAATCAACTGTTTTTAAGCCAATTTTACATGGTTCTCGGCTTTCCTTTTAATAGATAAATGATTTTTCTTTTTACCTGACATTTCCTAGGTAATAAATTTCCGAAACATAAACGAGAAGTATAAGAAGCAGTTGTCGAGCAGATGTATTTAACAAATCACAAATATGGCGGACGGCTTGTAAACAACATCAGCAAAAGAGAACAACTCAACAGTCGACTGTATCATTAGCGAAAACGAAACTTATACTCCTTTGTGTTTGGTAGCATAAAATTTGCATTCGTAAACAAGATATTTCGTGAAAAATTGAAATAATTGTTTTCTTTTAGAAATAAATATTTATTTATTGATAATTTGATGTGCCGTTCCACAAAAATGTAGCGCAGCACCAAAAGTAATGAAATAGATGATAATTTTTAAAGTTCGACTATCAGATCGAATACTGGTTAATTTTACATAATAATAGCTTTAACATTAGAAGATAGGATTCAAGAGTATTGCGTTTTCTAGCACGGCAGTATTATATTGCATCTTGCCAGCATTAGATCACATCTTTTTGCTACCTGGGTTACTTGAGCAAATGTGCTTGGTTCTTTTTAATGTAAAACTTGACGGAAAGTGAATGTTTAAACTGATATATAAAATTATTCAGACTCCCAATTATTCAAGCAAAGGGATCAAAAATCGTCTTAATTATTAGATTTTTGAAATCAAAATGTGCTTTTAAAGAATAAAGATGTGATGCAATTATCATTTATTTAATCTTTTTAATCACGAATTCTCTTTTAGTCATAAAAGAATTATTTACAATTTTAGTTAAATTAGTAAAAATCGCTGATATGATGATTATTTGGTTTAATGATTAAATATATGAACTGATAAACATTTTCAACATTTGGTCGATTATTCAGACTTAATTTACTCAATATGATTATACTTTTAAAAGTAATCTATTTTTAAATTAAATTGCAAATAAAAGGCCTCCAAAATTCCTGACTTTATCTTAAAATATTAATCACAAGGGAACTGGATACACCATAAAATAGTTTATTATAAAAAATACACATTATTTACACGAACTTTCAAAGATTCTTTTTTTTCTCATCATCTTAGGGAACAACATGAATGAACATATTTATCTGTGGTTACACCTAAAAATTTAGTCTCTAACAAATTATCGAGCTCCCTCGGCGATTTTCTTTTATTGCAGTCTTTTTGAAGAACAATAGAAAGTAGATCTCTCATATCAACTTGAAACAGTAGCTCCTCTTTATCAAATCTACTTTTCAGTTGATCAATAACTTTTTCAAATCTACTCCACTTCCCAAGTAGCACAGAAACATCGATCTATGCCGTGGCCGTTCCTATCAATATTTTGAAAGCGGAGGAATATAGATACTGTGAGCAAGTTATTGAATGAATTCCGTCAATAAAACTTTAAAAGTATTTTTCTTAAAACACTCTATATTAAATATATTTTAGTTCCATAGTTCAAAATATTTGCTAGAAAGATAAAAATGAGTAAAATTTCTTTATACTTGCTCATATTAGTGAAAGTAAAAAATAGAATGCCATGATAACGATATGGAACGGGATTGGAAGGTGAAGCGATCTCAATAATGTTATCAACAAAGTTTATCCGCTTGTCACGTGATCCTCAGCTCTAACGTCACGCTTTACGATCCATGTTTTTACCATGATCCATGAATTACGACCCATGAATTTTTCGCGTGTTATATCTCCTAATATTGTCGTCAAAAGTCACCTTATTGATTTAATTTAGGTAAGTAAAGTTTATTCATCTTCTATTTACTTATATAAACTCTATTAATATTGTGTCAGGTCTTCATTTCAATTGCAATGTTTCACTTTTATATTTAGGTTAAGCCTACATTACCGAAAGAACATTCCATTATAAAAGATCATATGTAGCTGGTTTTGAATTATAATTAAGTAAGTAGTTTTTAACTTTATACTAATTTTAAATATTATTATCGGAATAATTTCTAATTAATGACGTAAATTTATTGTCAAAGTTGTTTGTTCTGAATTGTTTACTTCTTGTTGGCTGGGATGTTAAATGTTATGTTTTACAATCTATCTAATTTTTATTAAATAAATTCACTAGGTTCGTAAATAATTTTATGTAAGATGAAATGTTTTATAATGTCATTTATTGTGTGAACAAAGTTCATAGCATTGTAGTTATGAGTGTATAAATACTTTTCATAAAAATTAAGTCTGTCAACGTTAATTCTGTGTGCTTATTAACAGTTAATTCGTTTTAAAACATTAAAAATTGTGCTCAAAATGATATAAGTATACATAATTTATCAAAATATTAATGTAAGCGAATTGTAAAAGGTTATATAGATTTTAAAATTACGTCTAAAAATAAGCAGTATGAAAAATAAGCAGTATGAAAATATTAAACAATTTTAAAAAAAGAAATAAGTTTAACTTTTCAATTTCTGAAAACAATGATATTCTATTTACCTAAATTTAATCCAGTCTTGTAATATAATTCTCTATATAAAAGTTCTTAATATAAGATTTAGTTTATGGTACAGGAATGATTGTTATTCGTTACTTCTACAATTTTTAAATTTGTCAGATATCAAGTAAGGTATGTGTTATGTATAAAGTATGATATGTGTTTGTTATGTAACAAGAGTATACTAAAAGAAAATTAAAATAGACACTAAAGGCTCAAAATCAAAATAGAGATTTATATGTTTATTAAAACTTCTTTAAATAATTTTTTGTTTGCTGAAAATTATAAAAAAAATTTATAGATAAAAAAGGAAAATTTAATTGTCAAAAATAATATCAAAATGTGTTAATTTTTAAAATAACTTTAAAAACTGAAGTATAATTTGGATAAGAGCGCAACAACTAAAACTTATAAGTTTCTAAGATAATGATTAGAAAATATTGATCAAAGCTTTTCTAATTAAATATTTTATTGTTTTTCAGGCTTTGAAAAAACCCAACCCGTCTGGGTTTTATTGAAAAATCCCGGGGGAATTCGGGTTTTTTCATTTTGTGGTCATAAACTTTAAGTTTTACTGTATAAATATTTTTATTTATTAAAAAGTGTTGTATAAGCTTAAAAATGGAAATAAATCTGAAAAGTTATTTTAATTTTATTATATGTATTTTTTATTATGTTTAAATAACACATTATCACTAATACATATTTGAATCTCCTTTACTGTTAAATACGTAACGTTTCACAATTTTTAACCCAAGCATTATAAAGTATAAATACAGTAATATAAAAGGAACAAGTTTATTAATTTTTTCGTTTTCACACACATATATTTACTAAACATATATAAATATATATATCTTACCTATTGTAAAGTTATAATGAGTAAATATTTATAATCAGAAAAAACTAAAATTTCATTTGACTTTAATAAAAAACTGAAATAAATACTCAATGGTCTTCCATGTTTTTATAATAAAATTAATAGAAAGTGAAATTAAAATTACATATAATTGAATAAAATTAGATATAGTTTCAGCAAATACTTTTTCTTAAAATTTTATTTTTGTGTCTCGTAAGAAATGATAAATCCATATTTTTGTGTTGATTTTTTAATTTTCACATATTATGTCTAAATTTTTCACAAAAGGGGTACCTCACAGAAAAACCTAGACAGACCAGGTATATATATATATATATATATATATATATATATATATATATATAACACAACAGGTCTATGTGTAATTCTTATTAAATAAGATTATAACTTAGCTGTGATTTATTCTAAAATTAATGTGTAGAAATTAATTTTGTAATGTCTAATCTTATGATAATTCTATATAGTTTATGATTATTCTATAGAGTTTAAATGATTATTCTATATAGGACTGGGCAATAAATCTATGTATCTCAAAATATCTATGTAACACATATATCGGCAGGCCGATATAATGACTTTTGTTTTAGATGATGCATCAGAAATCTGATTTAAGCAACTGATAGTGATTTTCATTCTAAGCAATGTATCAACTGCGGAGTTGTTGATAGCATCTATTTTACTTATTTTTAACAAGTGTACATATAAATAATACTTGAAAGTGGGCGAGCTAATATAAAGATTTTAATACTCTTTTAGATTAAATTTTAACATAATTTGTATTGTCTTGTAGCTGTTTGAATAAATTAACAAACTTTTGTTTTCAGATTCGGTATTTTGACAGCATATGCCGGTATTTTGACTGAGGCGAAAAGAAAGTCATTTGAAAGAGTGCCTGTCATCACTATTGTCATTTGGGTAAAATTGTTGATTAAAATATTATTTATTTTTATTAATATATATATGTGATATTTGTTTCCTTCCAGTTTTTAAATGCTTTAAGAAAAAAAAAATTAAAAATTTTTTTAATCTGAATAACAATTCCAATTGCTAATAATAAATAAAAATATTTAGAATTCCTCTCTTTTTGTATTAAATTTTACAAACATTAATCTGCAGTTGATCCTTAACATTTCTAAGTTTATTCAGGAATTTTTGTGTATACTCACAATTTTTTAATATGTATAAATATATATCATCAGTCGATTTTTATCTTTGTAAGCTGTAGTTAAAGGCAGCATTATAATTAAATTTAATTTAAAAATAATGCTAGGAAGAGATTCTCTCTATTTGAAAAATACAAAATAAAAATTTGTTCCCATGTAAAGGAAACCAAATATTGCAAAAAAGTTTCAGAAATCCAAACTAAAAGAGTGAGTGAGAGAGAGAGGCTTGAAAAACTTAATTTTCTAAGTCTAACACAGTTGTACATCGATAGTTTTTGGATCTGATCACAAAAAAAAAGTAATTTTGTAGAAGGAAGAAGAAGAAAAAAACGATTACATTAAGGAATAGAATGCATTTGGAAGTGCAGTGTATTTATAATAAGTTTGAGCTTTTGTTTAATTATACTTCTAAGTATATGCAATCATAAGTAATCAATATCAGATCTAAATTTTAAAAATAAATCTTATTTTCAACTTCAGTACTTTTTGTGTATTCACAATAGTTTAAGAGAATTTTCTTTAATACATAGAAGTAAAATTGAGTATTAAGAAATACAATTAAAGCTGAACTGATAAGCTTTTTATTATAGTATTTTTTGTTGTTAAAGATTTATTATTTAATCAAAGATACAGCATTGCCGCTTGAATATTCAGACAGTTTTACAAAACAGTGTCTAATGCAGCATGCCCTTTTTTGATCCGTGTGTCGATTCTCTAAGCCAGTGATTCTCAACCGCTGTGCCGTGGTACTTTTTTGTACTGCCAAATTCTTGAAATGTTCATAAAAAGTATATATATATATATATATATATACTTTTTATAATTTTTCTAAGCTTTAACCGCGTGAGCATCTTTATCGGCGATTGCCTTGTCTCTGACAATCTTAAAATAGATGAGAGAATTAAAATTGTCTTTGACACATAGTTTTAAACAATTTTTGAAATAAGTTGGAAATTTAATGACTATTAAAATGATTAATTAACTAAGGAAAGCAAGCTAAATATTAACTTACAGATGGAAATAAAACTTAATCATTAAAGTAAGCTATGCAATCAATAAACAAATTAACAAAGGAAAACTAAAAAAAAACCAAATAGGGGAGAGTCGGGTAGCCCCGCCCACTTAAGGACTATTGCTTATATTTCTGTATAATATTGAGTAATAATCAAGATTTTTGTATGTTTATATTGTTTTATCATTTAATTAAATAATACAAAAAGAATAAACCAAAAAAAGAATAGTTTAACTTAAAAAAATAGAAATTTTAAAAAACATGTTTTTCAGCTCTTTTCAAAATGTGTCGGGTAGTGCCGCCCAGTTACAAAAATTATGTTTTTTGATTGTTTTTTCAGGTGTAAATGAAAATGACCAATGTATTGACGATAGATAAACCTTATTTATAATTTTTATCACAAAATTATTTTTTTTATTACTTATATACTTTTAGTGAATTCTATCATTTATTAACAACAAATGTTATATTTTTTATTATTATTAATGTATATTAATATATTATAATATTAATATATATTTATATTAAATATTTAAAGAAAATAATTTAATTTAAGTAAATCTTTGGAACCGTACATTTATCGACGAAATAAAAGTGGGCTGTGATACCTAACATTCATGTGAGCGGGGCTACCTGAAATCCAATTTTTTTGTAAATTTGTAATTACTCGAACAATTTTTCACAAATAAACTTCGTTCTTTGTGCAAACTAAACTTAAGACTACATACTTTAATGCTTTATGTATAGAAAAAATTATTTTTTTAATATTAAAATGAAGTTTAATCGAAACATTCAACCAATTTTTCTTAATATCATGACAACAGTATTCAACATATTTTCAAAACTATTGTTTACCATGTTACTAGCTGCATAAATACTTGAAACTTTGAAAATAATCTTTTTTTAATATAACAATTATTTACTGATGGCCCATTGACTTGAAAAAATATTCTATACATATCAAATTGACATTGGGCGGGGGTACCCGACTCTCCCCTATATAAAAAAACAAATTAGGAAAGGATAACTAAAAAAAAAAAAACTAACAATTAATAATTAGCAAAAAACTAGTAAACAAGAAATCACAAAAAAATAACAGTTAATAACTATAGAAAACAAGCTAACAATTAATAACTAGCAAAAAGAAGAAGACAAAATAACAGTTAATAACTAATAAAAAATCAGTCAAAAGAAATAATTAATCCCTTAATAAACGTGCTTTTGTAGTACTTATTATTATCACAAACTATTTAACACAGTGTGTTGTAGGTAAGTAAACAACTTTTAATCTAATTTTTTTCATTGTGTGCCGTCAAATTTCGAAATGGTTAAAAGTGTGCCGTAACAACAAAAAAAAAATGTTGAGAATCATTGCTCAAAGCCCTTATTCAATTTAGTTCTCTAAGTTTCGTTATATACTCATTAATAAATTGTGTTTTGTTAGTCTTTCAGTTTTTATTTTTTAAATGTTATAATATTACTCAATGTTTTGCTTCCAGCTGCAGTTCTCGAACGCTTTTAGACCAAAAGCTTGCGGAAAAATTTGGGAAGGTCTGCTTCAGCCACTGATTGGGAAGGACGAAAACCTAAGATAATTGACGTGACCAATTCTTTGGACTTGGAGACCTAAGAATGTGCCAATTTGTTTTAATAAATTTTTAAATGTTTATTCAAATAAAATATTCATAGCTACTTTTTGTTTTATTCCTCTGCATTCACACCTTCTACATTACGAAGCACGTTCATATCAGAAGTGTAAATTTTATTGAACCCATAAAATTATAATATTTTTTGAGTTTTTAGTGCTATTGTGCAATATATTAAATTATTAATTTTCAGTGACTGAATCCTGTCTGAAGATCAAATGTACCTTGCAAATGCTAAAAAATAAGAAAACTAATTTACATACATGTTAAATGTGGTAATTTTTAAACAAGCGAATTGTCTTTGATTTATAAATCATGGTTGAGCTGGAAATAATTATCATGCCTTAAATTAATATTCACTTCTTACATTCCATCTACAGTGCTTACTTATTCCTTTTCACCTATTTTATGCTTAATTAATTTTTAAGCTTATTACTGCTCAAATCCTAATTATATATATATTTTTATTGTTTGGAAACTGATTAAAAATATTTTTGGGTGCTTATTATTATTATTATTTGTTTTTTTTTTTTTTTTTTTTTTTTTTTTTTTTTTTTTTTGAAAAAACTGGCTACACACCTTGAACTTTGAAAGTATGACTTAAATACTTGCAGATATTTTATCCCAAGGCAATATTAAATCTGTGCTCACTAGTTTGCAGAATGCTTATTGTCTAGCATGCAAGGAAATGATTAATTTTCTGCTAAATAGGCATAGACTGAGCAGAGCATGTAGCTCTTTTCAAGTTATCCTGGACAAAAAATGAAGGATTTTTTTTACTCATTATAAATCAAATTAATTAAATCTGCAACTGTACAGCCTGGAGTATAATTAGCTAAATGAAATCTGAAGTGCAAAACCATATAAAATAATTAACAGACATGTACCTATATCCTATAATATCCAGTGAAAAAAATTTCTTGAATAACGTATTAAAATTATCGATCGGCGTTCTGCCGCATCTTTAAATGCTTATTAATATTTGTTGTACGAATAACGTGATAAAAATATTCATCGACATTCTACTGTATCTGTAAACGCCGTTGGAATATGGTTTTTTCAAACTAGACATTCTACGGCGTTATTGAGATATCGATCTATATCAATTTTACAATGTCGTACAATATAAAAAAAATCTGACGTTTTTACATAGATCGATGTTTCGAAAGAACATCGATCGACGTCGTAAGCGAAGTTTTTTCGAGATCAATCGATATTGAGTGCTACTTGGGTTAGAAGAAAACTAGTAAAAACTAGAAGGTGAATTTTAGGATAACGTAAAGTTCTTTGTTAAAAAATACTTATTTCTTGACAAAGCATTCTCATCAAATACAGAATCTTCTTTCTCAGAACTTGCAAATTTTATGTTTCCGTTCTAAAAGACGCCAATGATCAACGTTGGCGATCAAAATGGGCTACACGTAGCGTAAAGCAGAACTCTCTACCTATGGCAACACTCCGCATGCTTTCACCGTTAGTGTGTAGAGAGTCATAGAAGAAAGTGTGAGGGAAGACCATTAGACAATGCCAACCTTCATCTATCAAAAGGTACCTCAAGATTGAATCAAGTTAGCATGTCTTATATACCATGTTTGATTTTCGTAGTAGTAGTTACGTCACAAAAGAAGTACTTCAGTTTTATTATCTTGATTTTTAAATAAATTAAAATCGTTTAAGTTAGGAAACATGGAACTGAAAACTACATTAAAAATAGCGCACTGTCTTGAATGCCAGCCGTTTTATAACCCTAAACTTTGGCGATCAGCTGAAATTGGTGATTACCAAACGAATTCTATCGCCAAGAGCTTGGATGCCCGATTTTTGAGCGTGAGTGAAAATGGCGATAATGTTTGTGCTCGAGTTATGTAACGAATACGCTAGGTAATACATATTTTTAACAGTAAATATGCATTTAAGAAATTGCTGGGTACCGAACATTATTGCACCGTTTGCTGAATTAGTTTAAAATGGCTTGGATATTTCTACTTGCTAGCCATATATTTCAGCTACCTCACTACTGAAATCAGTTATTTTGCATCTATAGTTTCCTCTCATATCATTAACGAAAGCATTTTTCAGAGCCATTTTCTAGATTTGATTGCGAGGGATTTTATATTTTGTCATCATGAAAGTTTTAATTACAGGTAATTCTTATTAATTAAAGATTTATAATATAAGTGTATGTTTTAGAAGATTTATAATATAAGTGTATGTTTCAGAAGATTTATAATATAAGTGTATGTTTTAGAAGATTAATAACATGTGTATGGTTTATGTTTATATTTAAAAAAATCACATGAGATTTTTTTAATATTAATAGATTATATTAGATTTCCTAAAAATACAACGCTTTAGAATTTAAATTACATTGTTTGTTTTTCTTTATGTGTAAAATGTATACCTATGTATTTTTGAAAATCATTAACCAAAAACAAAATTTTTCTTTTATCAAAGCAGGGTGGCCTCCCACCTGGAATTATCAGGGAATTTTTTTTATGCTGGAAAAAACCTGGAAAAATCAGGGAATTTTTAAGAAAAGCTGGAAATTTTTTCTGCGATAATGTTTTCTATTTCACTAATTGAAATTATTTACTAATTTTCTTAATTTAAATTATTTTATCCATTATACCCCCATTTTTCAGACTGAAATGTATTGCCAAACAGTTGAAATATCATTAATTTAACAATACTTTGCTTGCATCAAAATTTGCTCCAGTGTAACCCTGTTATACAGAATGCCACATAAATTTTTCCCATGGTTACTAAACGATTGTAGAAACTTTTGACTTCTTCGGAGACTATGGGACTGCAATTTAGGAAAGGCAAAGATTGTGGTGGAGGTGGAAGAAGGGGTTAGGAAGGATATTTGCTTCTGTTTTTAATTTCTATGTTCGACACAGTAGGTACTTATCCAAGATGTGGATGCTAATGATGTGCAGCTAGGTACAATGCCCAACTTTAAAAGACTGGCTTTTGCAGTTAACAAATTTCTCTCGCTGAAAGATCAAAGCAACATTTTGTTAATTTTGAAGATGAGACCATTAAGCAATGAAAGCTTTGTGTATTGTACCTGGCCTGATGTTCTATGAATTAACTTTATCTGCGGATAATTTATTAGCAAAGATGGCATCCATTTAAATTGCCAGGGCAATATTCAGTCTTTGAAGAATGCATGGTAAAGTTGCTAAAAGGAAAGTATATGTATACACGACTTTATGTTTACTTATATATATGCCAGATATTAACACCCTTTTCAACTCCTTTTTTATGTTTTGATTTTTAAGTGAAGGAGCACTAAATCCCCAAATATGAGTTAGAGTGGGGCTTCCACCTAAAAGTGTAGTGAAACTACTCTGAAGGTGCCGCAAGTATGCCTAGAAAGTGATGAATGTGCCAGGTTTAATAATTCCCCTGTGGCATAATTTTTTGGGGCTTTCTGCGACAAACCTCTCTAGCACTAATATCTTTCTGCAAAATATTTTTAATAATAACTAGTATAATACTAGTATGTTAATAATTATATTGAAAGTAACAGAAACGTTGTATTCACAAAGAAAAGCCTATTTGTTTGGGTATGATAAAATTGTATGTATTTTTTTTAAAAATGAAAAATGTGATATGGGTGAAATTGTCACATTTTGTAAGAGGAAAACAGACTAATTCTTTCTTTTTTTTTTCTTTTTTTTGCATTTTGTAAACCATCATCACATAAAAAAATAATTAAAAATTGTAGAATCTGTGAAGAAAAAAAAAGAAAACCAAAATTAAAAAATCCCATTAAATTTAACCATTCACGCTAAAAATAATCATTTCTTTCCCTCTGGAAGGGGAAAAAAATTCTGCAGAAAAGAAATTTTTTGCTTCAATATTCTTTATTTTTCATTTTTCTCAAGTAAGAATCGAAAAATTGCAAACATTTCTTTCCCTTCCGATGTGCGAAAAAGGCATCTTTTAAATATGATTTTAAAGGAAAAAAATTTTTACATTAAGAAAACCAAAATTTTTTACTTTCTAAATAAAAATTCTTTCTGCAAGAGATCTGTAAAGTTCTGCGACAATTTCGCCGCGATTCTGCCACAGGGAATAATTCACAAGTGTTTTTTCATATATATCTAATGGCATGTGTGCATGCTTTCTAACACTTTTCCAATAATTAAAAATGTTATCTTAAAATGTATACTTTTGTGTTGAATGTCCCTCTTTCACTCTGTTACTCAAGATGATTCAAAGTAATGTATGCAATCCTTTTTAGATTTACAATTTGAAAAGCTGTGCTTTTAGTTATATATTTAACCATTGATTGAAATCTTCACAAGGTATCTTAATTGCAATACTTATTTGAAGTATGTTCTAGCTTTGGCCTGGATTATATATGAAATTACTCATAGTTTGTTTTTAATCTAAAAATTTAATTAGTATTCACATTGCAGTTTGTTCTTCTACTGATGATTCATATTTGTCCCGGGGAATAGTCTCACAGCATTGTCTGCTTAAAGCTTTTCTGTGAGATATGTTTACCAGGACTTGATGTTTCTACAATGGTTAATGCAGATTCTCATTTACTTCGAAGAATATCTCTGTGCCATAACAAGATAACATTTCACTCATAGATTTTATATGTAGGGTGACCTGGGGTAATTCACAATCACTCTGTTTCTGGGGTAAGTAATAATCACATAAGTTTCATTTAAAAATATTAATTTTTTTAAAAATTTGAGACATGGACAAGAATGCTTGTACACTTTACTAAAGTATAACTACATTTACTTAATAATAGTTATTTGTGTTATCTAACAAAATAAGTGTCTTTTAAACTGCTCTCTGTATTTTTCATTTCAAAGATAGGTTTCAAAATGTGCACAATTCTCCTTCTCTTAATAATAAATATTTTTAGTTGCTTTCTTTTTCTTTGATATGAAAATAGTGTAAGCTTTTGTTTAATTGTTTCACATCTACTGTAAGCATTATAATTAATTCTAGGAAACTATATCAAATGTTGCCCCCAACAGATGGGGTAATTCCTGATCATTGTCATTTCTTTTTATAAATAGTATTAAAAGTAGCTCATAAATAGCTAATTGTCTTTTCTTAAATAACAGTTCATATTTATTTAGTGGAACAACTATAAAATATATTTTAAATGTAATCACAAAATTTGTTTTTAACTGTATACAAGACAAATGTGTTCTGATATGTACCATTTCTAGCTTGTCTTACCTTGCTTCTATCTTAATTTTATGTGTGTACATTGCTAGAATAATTTTTAAGTTTATAAATTAGCCTAATATAAATATGGTGAGAAATTATGAGCCTAAAAAGGATATTAGGCTTCTAGAAAGCAAATTTAGGAAATTTCTTTTAATGATTGAAAATAAAAATTTCAGTGTGAGAGCTGCTGCCAGAGCTGTTGACATACCTTACTTAAGTTTACACTCTCACTTAATGAAGTTAAAAAAATCCAGCAAAAGTAACCCATATGGGAACTCTTTCTTATATTCCAGCAGAACATGATAATGAGTTGGCTGCTTGCCTAAAATGTATGGCAAGATGCAAAGATTTTTGAAAAAGTGTTAATCTTTATTCTTGCTTTTTAAATAAATTGTTTTATTAGCTACTTAAACATATCTTTTTGGTTTATTTGTTTCATCTTGATGTCTTATTTGTTAATTACCATTGTATAATTATTATTAAACAGCCCCTTTATTATAAAAACTATTGATCAGTAATTACCCCAGAAATGATCAAGAGAAGGGGTAATTCCTGATCACTAAAAATTTAAAATATTTTAAATTCTAATTAGATTTTCAAACAAAATCAGGTAGCATAGGACTCATCTCATATAGCCTCAAACTTCCAGTAAATATTAAAATTCTATCTTGAATAGTGTTTTTACGAAATAGATGTTTGCATTTTTTGATCAGGAATTACCCCAGGTCACCCTATTAAATATAATTATAAATTTATATGTATTTTGAATATAATTGTAAATTTTTTAAATTCATAAAAAATAATTAAGCTCTTTATTGTTTGGCATGGTTGACAGATATTAATATTATTGAAGTCTTAGATTAGATTCTGACCCACTGCAGAATTTTAAGGTAACATGATTTCTACTTTTTTATCAAGAAAAATGCTTCTATTTTACAGCTGACAATAGTTTCATAAAGAAGACTTTCAGCTGCTCCTTTTATCAGGATGTTGCCACTTGTAGTGGGCATAGACCTTATATGATGGCACCAGCAAGCACCTTCATAGAGTCAAGCTGGCTACCAATACTCTTGTCTATTGTATAAGAACGAAAAGAAATGGACATACATACTTCAAATTGTCAGATCCAACTTTATTAAATTTTTTTTTCATCCTATTTTGTACTTTTTGCATATGCTTTACTCTTACTTACCACTAAAAAATAAATAATTAAAAAGGTAAAAAAAAGATTATCAAAAGAAAAAGTAACTCATTTATTTATCATTTCTTGAAGATTCATATTAAGAGAAAGTGACTATTTTATAGAACATCTATTTTAGGTATTTAATTAACTTTATATACTAGCTATTACTACTGTATCACTACAGCTGTTTCAGTTTAAATGAATCTCAAGTTAGAATTTAATGTTACTATATTTAATTAAAAACTTCTTAAATTTAGAAAATACGTCCAATAGTATGCTACTAATTTAACTAAAATACTGATAAGTATTGAACAATAAAAGCTAGCACTTGACTTGAAGAAAAGCCGTAGTTTCAGGAAAACTTTTATTAAGGAGATCAAGGATTTTGTGTCACTTTGATGATTGTTCTGTCTTTAAAAATTAAATAAATATTGCGCCCTCTTTCCCTGCCTAAGACCTGTATTTATCCTTCCTCTCGGCAACGACGTTAGATACATATATGTAAAAGAATGCATTAACATGTGACAAAGCAAATTATACTATAAGAAAGAGCCAGATCAGATTTCAAAAAAACATACTGTTAGCTCAAGGGGCATAATATAAAATTTAACATTTAATTCAATCATAAAAATATTATACAATCGTATAAACTTAAAATATAATATTCTGTTAATCTTCAAACACATTCTAGTTTATAAAATTTAAAACACAAACAAGAAGAGAAAAAAAATGATTTTTTTTTTAAAAAGTGGTGACTCAATTTTAACTGTTAGTTCTTAAGAGGATTATGATGTGCAAGACATTCCGAAGATTAATACTTCTCAGAAACATTTTTTCATTTCCCACCACTTTAGGCAATATATGTCCTCATGGCACATAACAGACAGTATTGTTAATTTCTGTTCTTCCCATTAAGGTGGATCAACGTCACCCTAAAAGGACAGATAAATTACATCTTAGGAGAAAGAATACAGTTTTCCACTTGATTAAAAAAACAAAGCTCTATTAATTCAGGTTATTAAGTAGCAGTAACCATGTAAGATTAAGCAAATACAAATAATTCATATAATGAGAATTAAACGGTTTAACTCTATTTAAGTTGATTTAAAATGAGGTCTATTATCCCCTAAGACAGTATTTGGCCTCTAAATGCTTTTAATCAAAACGTAAAGAAATAGAATATAAATGCCCTTTTAACACAAAAAAGACATAGTCTTACAGTGACAATATTTTACGAAATCCGACACAAAAATGCACTTTCTCTGAGTAAATCTAATTTTTTTTTATGGGTGTGGATTTTTGACCCCCAAGATATTGGTGGTAGCCGAACAAAGGAAATATGGTTCTAATAGTTTGGACAGATGAGAGTTCCAAAATTTGGATTCCTTAATATTAATTTTACTTTTTGTGTATTTTACTAAGTCTCGAGTGCTTTTTAAGCGAATTGAAAAATTTTTATTCACAATTGTAAAATTCGTTTATTCAAATATAATTCCACGCAAAATATATATTTTAGTAAATAATAATTAGTTTTTTATTTAATATTAGTCGGACAAGTTTTGAATTGTATAGTAGACAATTTTTTTACATCATTTTAAAGAATGCAATTTTAAATAGCAAAATTTCAGTGAAATTGGGCAATTAGGGAAAAGTTGCATTTTTACAAAAATTTCTACCTTGCAATTCAATTTTTCGACTCAAATGAAATAATAAATATTTATTACAAGTTATATTTTGCATAGAATTCTTTCTAGATTAACGAATTTTATAACTGAGCGCAAAATTATTTCAAATTCCTTTAAATATTTTGTAGATATGTGAAATACGTAAAAAGTAGAATTAACATTAATTGCTCAAAACTTTGGACTGCTCTCTTGCAAGGCCGGATTTACGTATAAGCTAAATAAGCTGTAGCTTAGGGCCCCAAGATGACAAGGTCCCCCAGATCCCACTTTTTTCTTCTTTTTTTAAAGTTTCATTTGGAGCTGGGGCCCTCTGAAGCCCAAAATACAATTTTTTTTTCTTTTTTACATTGTTGGACGCTTTTTAAAATCTAATCGAAGTGTTTACAAGTATAAAATAATTGTTACTCTTCACTTTTCTAACCAAAAGAGCAATATAACGATCTTTCTTTCCACTGATGAAAATATCCCCGCTTTCGTACCTACCCACCCACATAGTTGTCAAATAGCCGTCTCACTTTACACTGTGAGAAACTGTTTTTAGATTCTTTAAATTGCCTAGCTACGGAAGGAAATTACCGTGTTTATTGGTGTTAAGATAAACATGTAAATGCTACCGTGTTCTGATAGTTTTGACCATAATTAGTTTTCATTGTGAGGTCTGTGATTCATTTATTTCGTGGTTAACTTATTTTACCGCATGCAAACAAACGTGTTTTTCGTAACATTTCAGAGGGTCTTTTATTTTGACACCCCATTTTTTTTAAAAATTTGTTTTCGCTAATTTGGAGGGAAAAAAAGAACATGTGTTTAACAGTTTTACGTAAAGAACATATCCTGAAATTTTCGACAAAATCAAGAATGTAAAGTATTTAAATGACTCTTAATTTATTAAACTTAAAAAAGAAAAGAAAACGCAAGGCAGGTGTGTAGATTTGGGGCAGTTGATTATGAAATCTAACACAAAACAAAGAGGTCGAGGGTTCTATTTCAGCTGGTGACAGTTTTTTATTTTTATTTCTTAGTGCTGAAAACTGTTTTTCTTATTCTATTTAAAGCAGATATGTTAAAAAAACAGCTAATTTAATTTAACGATTATTTAAAAAACTTGAAGGCTCCGCCCCTTGCTCACTATTGCACCGTGGCTTCTTCTGATTACTCATTAGAGGTTAAAGGGAAGTACGGTTTTTATCCTATTTTTACAGAAATTGCCATCTGTTACATCTTGAAGATTTTTAAATGTAGGCAAATCAATAATATAGAAAATTGGTACCTCAGATTCCCGGTATCTTAAATAATCAGTAAAGATGGGCTATGCTGTGGAAAAACAGTTTCTGTCTGTTCGAAGATACCCCCCCCCCTCAGATTTAGCTTTTATGGATATAAACCGTTTTTCCTCTTACTCTTCTTAAAAGTTGATAGAAAAAAGATAATTTTGTTAATAAAATATGTAATTAGTATACTTTTCTGCAAACCTATGTTTATCTTAACTATATGAAAAAATAGCTAAACTTGATAAATAATTTTAATAGTACTTGAAGAAAAATTGTACTTCATAATATACGACACAATAAGCAGTGATAAATTAGAAATAATTTTACTTGTTTCCAATATCAAACATTAACTTTAGATCATATAATAGTTCGCATTGGAAATAGTTTTTATCTCTCTTTAGTTTAGTATTTTTAAAATTTTCGATATAAATTTTAACATTTATTTAAATTCTCCCTTATTTTTTATCTTTTTCATTTTATGTTATTTTTGACATAAAGTAAAGCGCGAAAATGCTTGTAAAATGAAAATTGCGCGAAAGATAAACTTTTCTACAACAATGGATAAATATAATTATTATTTAAAAGGGAAAAAAACACTTAAACAAATAGGAATTTTGAAAAAAAGAAAGAAAGTAATTCATTAAAACTGTAATTTAAAATACTCCTGCCAGCAGTAGTTGCATTTCAGCGGACGGTACACTGACCAACAATTTTTTTTTTCTACAAGTTTTATCATTAACTAATAATTGGAGCCGAGGTGGCTCAAGGGATAGATTATTCGCCTCCTAATGAGATGAGGCGAATCCCAGCGAGACTGGTTGATACAAATTCCACATCCGACTCGCACCAACCACTAACGGATCATGGATTAAAGTCCTCTTGCTGTCAGACTAACAGTGAGAGACTTTCGTGATTTTCCTTTCCATGTAATTCAAATGCGGGTCAGTTCCATCAAAAAGTACTTCCTACACACCTTCATAATTTCAAGTTTCTAAGCCTTAAAGATTTTGAGCAGTAAAGTAAAATGTAACGCAAAGAGAAAACAATCGAGCAAAAAAATTTGCGAAAAAAAAAGCATTTAAAATTTTAAATAACATATGTTCAGAATTTCGAGAGAAATAAAAACTCTGTTAAATACATAACGGATTTTCCAGCATGCCAAATTTTTATCTGTGCTTATGATGAGCTTAAAATATGTATCTGTTGTAACTTTTTTTTTTCTCCTTTAAAATATATGTGCAATAAAAGAAAGGTTCTACATTATAGGCTCAACACGATCAATATGCTTAACAATCAAGTAATATTATAAAATTTTTGAATAGTCCCGTAGTGGACTGATCGTTAAGACACGGTTACCAGCAGATCACCGAAATCAAGCATCACTGGCTGCGGTCAGTGTGCGGGTGGGTGACCACTTGGATCAGTCTGCGTAGGGACCGACAGTGTGCGGTATGGGTCCTTGTTAAACTGTTCTACCGTAAAGTGCTCGACTTCGCATGCAGGTCGTCGGGCTACCGATGCGGGAGTGCCATCCCCTCTGCAGAGGATCAGAATTGTGATGGCATGTCTTCGGATCATATTCAGAGATGTTTCCCAGACCGTCGTCAATAGCCCCTTGTGCAGCTCTAGTGCGACGTAAATGAACTACAACAACTACAAATTTTTTAATTTTTTAATTTTAATACTCAACAATGACAGTTTACTTTAGGTGTATAGAAATATCATTGAGCCTATAAGGGCCCCATCATTTTCGGTAGCTTAGGGCCCCGCCAAGCTTAAATCTGGCCCTGCTCTCCTGACAAAACTATTGGGACGTTTACATCCTTGAATTACAACGTACTGCTGTGCTAGTTTTGGTGCTTCGTCTTTCGTTGGCGATATGCATACTTTCCAGAAAAACTTTGGTTATATAGCAGAAAAATTAGAACAATTAAGTGTAAGCCCGGTCACATTTTCATTATTTATTCATTTCGTTGACGAAACTAGCGTTAAGGTAATAGCTTAAGAACATACCTTCAAAACATAGGGGGTAGCCGCAATCAGGAAAATATTACAGTCCCCATAGTTTGGACAGAATTTCACTTTTTTTAAAACTCACTTATAAAGCCCATTTACCCAAAGATAATTGCATGCAAAAAATAATTTTTAATGATTATTTATTATATTTTATTTAATTGCGGATTAAAAAATTTTTTAATTATGAGGTATAAATTTTTTTATGCCATATTAATCTACGTATTTTTCTATTGCAAAATCTAAAGTTCCAAGAGTTTTTATTTGGTAGAAGCAGAGAAAAATTTTAATTATTTTTAAAAAAATAATTTGGTGACAATGAAGATATATTTAAATGTGGTCAACTTACGAGGAACTTGACTTACGCGCGCGTAAAGTAAAATTTCCTTCATATTTTTTTCGCTGATAACTTTCGCTAATCCTTTTTTTTTTTTTTTTTTAATTATAAAATTGGGTGTTTCTTTTTTTAGTCGTCTAAAAATTTATTCGTAGTTTAATAAAGAGATTTGAATAAAACATTTTATTGAATAAAAGCATTTTTTCATCAAATGTTGAGTTTTATAACAGCATGTTTCTGATAGAATGTGATTATACGTCAGCTCTTTTTAACTTTATTTTTAGTTTGTTCTTTCAATAATTGATACAATTTTAATAATATACAAAGGTATGGATAGATTTGGAATAATATGTGAATCGATTTCTTCACTATATAATTTATAATTATTAATACTAATATGTAGTCAATATTTTTAAATATCTTAAAATTTCTCAACATCTCATAAATTGTCTTAATCTTAAAATAAATTTGTTATTGCCCACGCGTGTTTCGCATAATTATTTTTTTTATTTATATAATTTTTAATTTTAAAAATGTGAAGTTTTATTGTATTTAGCTAATTTATGTTTTACAATATTTGTTATCTTCAAAATGCTTAAAAGGTATCCACTATAGGAAGAAATTCAAACATTTTGATTCTATTTATAATTTTCTATTAATTAAACGACAGATTATTTAACCAATGAATATCACTGACTTATTGATCGAAAAGTTAAATTGTTAATTCAACTCAGTAAAACTTAAAAGAGTCATCTACCACATACGCATTTAGTTTCAGATAATTTATTTTATTAAGCATTTTTATCTCATATAAGGTGTAAGGAAGAATATTTCCTACCAACAGCATTAATTTTTAAATATTTTTGCTAAGCTATTTATTCACTTATAATTTCTGGGGCCATCTTCTAATAATTTCAGGAAAAAAAATACCAATTAAGGGATTTGTTTACATAAATACTGGAAGTAGGTAAGGGTAGTGAGCTGTCAGGAATGGAGGCCAAAACCAAGGAAATATTTTTTCTAGTGCATAAAGTGCTCCTTCAATTCATTACCAGTTACAAACAGAATTTGTAAATCCGGTTATTTATAAGCACTGAATAATCAATTCTTTGCTATAGGTAAAATTTTACAATCCATCTAAGGTTTTAAAAATGGAATTAGGTTTAGGCTCCATGAACTATTATTTTACAAATAAATCTCTATCTAAATTATAATTTAACATAAAATTACTAAAAAAGAGGGGTCTTTTAAAGAGTTAATAATGCAAATAGTCTTGAGAAACTAATTTTTTCTTTACAACAATGCATAAAAAATTTAAAAATAAAATCAGATGCTGATTACAACTTTATACACTTAAGTAATAAGGATTTTATTTTGAATTATGTACCTTTCATTCATGAACTTTCAAATTAAAAATACAATTTATTTACCTCATATACGATCTTCTTGCTGTATAATAAGATACATTCAGCACCCAACTAATTTCTAATGGATTTTCATAAAGTGATCATGTAATACACGAAAAAGATTTGCTAGATTTTAAAGAAACATGTCATTTTACATAAAATGGTTTGATTAAAAAATATAACTAAATGTGTTAATTTATATCAATTTATTTTAGAAGTTAAAATCCAATTTTTAAGCTGAATAGTACTCAGAGAATATTTGGCTGGAAATTTTTTTTTCTCCAGATATGTCAGATATCAGATATTTTAATATAACATACTAGTTAATTTACTAATAAGTTGTTAGTAAAATAATAAAATTACAGGAACCCGAGTACTTAAGTTTTTGAATTTTAACACTGTATAAAAAGTTCATGTTTATTTCATCATTTTGATATTTTCGCCAATACTATTTGCTCTAATTTCATTCAGATGTTGACAAAGGACAACCTGATGACCCGTCGAATTTTCTAACAGTAATGTAGAAGAGTCAGAAGATGTAACAAGTTCTCATTTTTCACTTTAAAAAAACTGTAAGAAGGGAAGCAGAAAATAAACCAGTTTATTGAATCAAAATATACAGGCAAGTTCTTCATAATTCCAAATTCTTGGTGTATCAGTTCTGTAATAAAGCGTTTACTCTGGTTTTTAGAGTGGTTTTGGTTAGTAGTGGTATAAATGTTTATTTAATTTTTTTTTTTTCTTGCTTGAATAAAAGTTTAAGAAAACAATCATATTTTGCATTGCACGTAAAGGGAACCACGAAAATATCTTTCAGATTGCTTGACTCCATTTAAAAGCTCAGTAATCGCAATGAATTTTTTTTTATAATGAATCATTTTTTTATTATCTTTGAGAGACTTCTTTGTGAATATAACGAGATGTTCTTCATATTTTTGTTGTTTTTTACTCAATCCGAAAATCAAAGTAGCTCGCTATTTAATTATCGGTATAAAACCATATTTATGAAAGTTATAAAAATAATTCATTATAATCAAGATTAAATTAAAATTAATATCATCAAATTTCGTGTTACACGCTAAGAAAAACAAACGAAAATGTTTTTCAGATTGCTTTTATTGGTATATAAAATAAAATAATTTGCATTTTAAGCATCGGAGTAAAATGAAATCTATGAAAATTAAAAGATTTGTTCATTTAATTAAGAATAAATCGAAATAATCACATTTTGCGTTATACGCAAAGGGAAACCACGAAAATGTTTTTTTAAATTCCTTGGTGATAATAGGATTCAAGCTAAATGTTCATCATCATCTGAATGAAAATATTTTTTATAAACAGCCATTTTTTTATTATTATTGTCCTTAATAGATAGGGTACCATCTTTCTGAACAGAACGAAAAGCTCTTCTTATTAACTCAACCCAGAAATTAAAGTAAGTCGAAAAGTAAGTTAAGTATAGAAGTACAATTGCTAAAAAAATATCCTATTTTAATTAAAATTATCAAATTTTTCGTTGTACGCTAAGGAAAACCACGAAAATGTTTTTTTTTTTTTTAAATCGCTTTCATCGGTAATAGGATTCTAGCTAAATGTTTAATATCTAAAAGAAATTATTTTTAAAGACCAATCTTTTTTTTTTTTTATCCTTGTGAAGCTTATCATCTTTGTGAATGTAGCGAAACGCCCTTATTATTTTTAATTCAATTCAGAAATCAAAGTAATTAACAATTTAAGTATCTTAATACAATCATATTCATGAAAGCTATAAGAATAGTTTATTTTAATGAAGATTAAATTAAAGTAATGAAATATGCGTTACATGCGAAGGAAAACCACGAAAAAGTCTTTTAAATTGCTAAATGGTAATAGGTTTCCAGCTAAATGGTGATTATCGCAATGAAATTATTTTTTATAATCAATAACTTTTTTATCATCCTTGAAAAGCAATCTGTTATCTTAGTGAATATTCGGAAACACTCTTCTTAAATTAGTATTTTTTTACACAACCCAGGAATAAAAGTAACTTGTAATTTAAGTATCAGAATAAAAGCATACTTATAAAAGCTATTGAAGTAACCTAATTCTGCGATACAAGCGAAGGAAAACCACGAAAACGTTTGTCAGATTTTTTGATGGTAATAGGATTTTTACGAAATGTTCATTATAGCAATGATATCATTTTAATAATCAATCATTTTATTTTATCATCTTTGATATATAGCCTATCTAAGTAAATGTTGTTAAATGCTCTAAAAAAATTTTTGTACTTTTTTGTATTTTTGTACACAAGCCAGATATCAAAGTTACTTGCAATTTAAATACAGGAATGAAATTATATTTTGAAAGATTTTTTGAATGAAAATGATTAGAATTTACATTGAGCACAAATGAAAACCATGAAAAAGTTTCAATAACTAATTGAACGCTAGCAGACACTAATGAGACTCTATCTCAGCAGTTATTAACATTTTCCAATTTATTGTTCTTCATGAAATTAAATGTTTTGGGCAGCTTAGATTGCTCATAAAACTGTTCTTTATTTTATATTAATTATTTATTTTTTAGTTATTTTTATATTTTTATATGTTTTTAATAAGTACTGGAATTGTTTTTTTGTTTTTTGTTTTTTTTTATATATATATATATTTATTTTAAGTATTTGAATTTCAGAACAATATAAAAATCAATTTTTAAGATTATATTAATTTTTTCATTTTAAAATTTACAAACTATAAATCTTTAAAAATTTTTAAAAAAATTTGTTCAGATTTTTTTGGCTCAGAGACAGAATGTTATTATTTATCATGACAATTTATAAAAATCAAATAAAAAAAAATAGAGTAGAGACCAGTGATGTCAAAGTTTACCCTGACATCCGTTTGATATAGTGATTGATCTTTCTATCTTTATGTCTTTGTCTGAGTACACACAAGCAAAGGAGGGGATACAAGTCTCTATTTTCATTGTCTAGAAGTACTTCGATTGGTTTGAATAAATTATCAAACCGAGCATGCGCATTAGTAAAATTGCGCCAAACGAAAATGATAAAAATGCCATTCTAGTAATCCTGACAAAATGATTAAGCGATAAAGATGAAAATGATGATGCAATCGACCAATCAAATGCCTCTATTCATTAAAAAGGGGGGCAGCCAAGCAACAGCCTAAAAATAGTACTAAAATAAAGCGTAGGGGAGTTTTTTAAAAAATATTTGAGACAATTAAATAGGAAAATATTAAGAAAAGGTAATATATATCGTAGTATATTCGCGATCGCAACACTCGATACGCCATCTAGCGGGAGACTGTAAATATCGTGCATTAGTTCCCACATAACCATTGGCAATGACGGACGCCATTTTCTTAGCATAAAAAAAGAAGCAAAATTTCCCTAAAGAAAAGGTAAAACTTCTTGAAAAAACTAATCAGAACATGCCAAACATTGAAGCAGAACACGCCAAGCATTTGAAGAACAACTTCTCAATATTTTTTACCTTTCTATTACCAACAGCATAACTTCCAATTTCATGATTACTTGCTGTTACAGATGTGTGTATTGCGGTAAAATAATTTTTCTGTCTTCAATTCATTACAAGTTAAAATGAAATCAACATTGCTTTCGTCATTCCAATGAATAAATGTGTTCCAATAAATTCCATACAGAACTGTAATAGTTATAGAATATTCTTCTTCTTCATAGAATAGTATATATTTCTGTATCTACATAATTCAGAAAACAACAATAAAGAATAATCCGAATTACTTGAAAAAGTATCTTTTGTGCTGATTATAAATAAATTTTTTATCGTTTTCTTGGTAAGTGTTTTTTAGTTTTGAAAGAATTTCAACTAGAATACAGCTATTCTGTTTTTAAGCTACATATTAAAATTCATATCGAGATCTTACAATTATAAAATTTTGATGTGTGGTATGTTACCTAAAAGTAATAAAGGGATAAACTATGTATATATTATTTGAGAATAAATTTTTCAAACAAAGAACATATCATTTTGGAATTCTCCGGAGTTATAAATCAGGTAAGTGTTATGATTTTTATAATAAAAAATTTGCTTGTAAATAATTTTTTTTCTTACTTGATGATCGTTCTCTACAAAATGGTTTTTTTACGTCTGATTAAATACTATAAGAATTTAAAAAAAGAAACAAAACGAAAGTTTTTATTGATAAATGAGGAAATTTTAAAATCGTTTTTATCCTAAGAATTCTTTATTTTACGTTTTTTAGTTTATAATTTTTTGATAAAATTGTTGTCAAAATACTTTTTTTGAAAAATTAAATGGTATTAAATTATGTGTTTATGTATACTTCTTGCATATTCTAATATTTGAAGGAATATGATTCAGAAAAGTATGGAAGAAAAATTCGGTACTTACGTATTAACCACAGCTACAGATTTGGCAGATTTTTAAGTGCCGCCAATCTACACTTAAAATTTTTGGAAAAAATCTTAAAATGAAACACTTTGTTTAAAATCAAAGTAGTCAATCGGATTTCGGTGGAAAATGGGCCGATATAGAGTTTAGCAAAGATTCAAAACAAACTTTTCTCTCACCTGATTCTATAGCCATTGTGAACTCTAATAAATAAGATTCAAAATGAAATAACATTTCCAAAACGGACTTTTACTAAGATAAAGTTTCATGTTATGGACATTGGTACATTTTCGTTATATTTCACTCTATAAAATATTTCGCTCTTAAAAAAATGAAATTGCATCTTGTTTTGTTTTTGGCAAGTCCCAAAGACGCATTTTCGTAATACTAAAAATGGCGACAAAAAAAGAATAGTTCTTTTTTTGTTTTGTTTTTGTTTCGTAAGCATTCTTTATTTTACGTTAAAATTTAAATGGGCATTTCATGTTATACCATTAAATTTAGTAAAACTATTTCTCAGGCATTAGGTTTGAACTTTTATAAGAATACACCTATTTTTTTCTCTTTATTTACAAATATTTTTCCGATGTGTTCTGGATGTTCTTTTTCTAAAAAAAAAGGAGATACCATTTTGTTTTCGTTTGCATAAGAAAGAAAACAAGCATTTTTCTTTTTTAAATTTAATCAGCCACAATAAAGATGGAACGTTACAATGCTACATTAAAGACATCTCCAGTGTAACTGAATGACTTTCGTTCATATGGAAATCGCAGGGATTCGGCACATACAACAACGCCACCTATAGTTCGTTGCGATCGCGAATTCTCTTACAACTGAGAAGAGGAGGAGAGGGAAAGAGGGACGTTTATGAAATTGGCGATCGAAATGGGCTGCAGGTGGCGTAGAGCAGAACGCTCTGCCTATGGCAACACTTCACATGCTTTCCCCATTAGCGTGTGGAAAGTCATAGAACAAGGAAGTACGTTAGTTTCTCTCTTGATTTTCATACAGATTAAAATCTTTTAAGTTGGAAAACTATATGGAACTGAAAACTACATTAAACATAGTTCTAAGGAAAAGTATCACAGGAATTTAAAAAATATTTTTATTTAGTAAAAAGGTAAAATATTAAGAAAAGAGAAAATATCGTAGAACATTCCTATACAACTGAAAAGAGGAGGCGAGGGAAGGGAGAAGGGCTAAAGGCATGAAACCGGTCTCTCCCCAGATGACGTATTCGAGCGTTGCGATCGCGAATAGAAATTTATGAACTCCAAATATAATACAAAAAGCTGGAGTAGCTAAATCTAGTAAAAATTAAATATGTTTAAGTAATAACGATGATTAAAACCAGTCGATAAGATTTATCTATTATTTAAAAGCCACAGCTGCTAAGCAACTTCCGTAAAAATCAAGTGAAACTTTAGAGCTTTAAGAAGGATAGAAATAAACGAGCAGAAGCGTCGTAGCTAAATACATTTTATTTTGCTTACTTTTACTTTCACTATCAAAATGTTTACACCGATGTTCAAGATGGCATCGTGTATGAACTGTTTCAAACGTTGTTGTGACGGAAATGTTGGAGGGAGTTATGTTCAAATGCGAGAACAACCCGCTGTTTTACTAGACACATCACACATGGGTAGTAGAGCTGATTACTTCGGAACTCCGTTTGCCAAAAGTTCACATAACCAGTATTTTCTTATCATTCACTGTTTTAAAAAGAAAATATTCCCTTAAATATATATATTTGTGATAATTTCATTTAACCAATTAAATGATAGTCTAAAAGTATTCATGTAACTGCAGTTAGAAAATTACTTTTGATGAAGTATTATGTGGCCCAATAAAGAATTTTGAAAAGATTAGTGTATTTTGATCTTCGAAATAATAATCGCCAAGTCTTTGCAGCTTCCAACAAAAAGCTTGGGGAAAAAACTTACAGAAGGAGACAAGACTCGAGGGTATAACTCATAGTCACCCCTGCGTTAACTTCTACATGTTATGAGTTATACCTTTAAATTGGTCCCTTTCTGTGATGTTTTTAGTTCCTCACGGCCGCTGCCCGAAAGTTTCCAAGTCAAGCCGATTATTTTGCCAAAGATCATGATATGGAAATCTCCCCTGGATAACCACAACATACATATTTTTCTAAGTTAAAAACCTTTATCAAAGATAGTACAGGCGGACCTATCGAAATGGCATCAAAATTTTACCTTTATTACTATATTTCTTAAAGTTACATACATCAACGTTGAATGTTTTTCTAGAATGTCAACAAGAATGTTTTTCTACAAATTATATCAGTTACAAGCTAAACGCTTTAAATAACACATATAGATGAAGTTGAGTTAGAAAACTGCTGTATTAAATGTCCCAATAAGTTGTTTTATTGTCATAACTATATTTGTGAGCGTTTCATAGTTTAGTCAATAGTCATAGTCATCAACTGTTTCAGAGTTTTTCTTTCAACACATTATGTCAGTGGCAAGCTAAAAATTTAAATGATGTGTGTAAAGTTAAAGTAATGTGCGGCAATGAAATAATTTCTTGATAAAACTTTAAATGTTTATTATTTGTGATTGGTTATAGCCTATTTTCTTTTTTTCAGGTCATGAAGTTGTAATTGTTAAAAATGGACACAGGGTATGCGGTACTGGTGCTGCTTTGGCCAATGTTCCCATTGTACAGAATAAAGCTTATTTTGAAATGAAACTACAACAGTCTGGTTTGTTGAAATATCTATGTTATGTTAAAAAAATTTATATATTAAATATTACCCATAAATAGAGCTTATATATAACATGCTCAATCATTTAAAATCTTTCCCACAAAGAAAGTATTGATATTGATCTAATTGTTTCAGAAAATGTAATGATGTGTATATAAGGCCACAACGGTACGGTAGCTTGGGGAATCAATACAAACGGTAGCTTGGGGAATTGATCAGTCCCACGTTACCAAGACCTTTTAATATTTAAATATAGTGTCTAGAAAGATATAAAAACCCTCTTTCCAAGGTCAATCTCTGTCTTCCCTATCAATACACCAACTTGTAATGTTCTCATTTTTTTGCCCTCCGGCCCTTACTTTAAAAATACTATTATTTTTCCATGTGCCTGTATCTTTTTGAATAAATAGCATCAACACACTCTAAATTTACAATGTTGATTCTTCCAGAGCTTAAAAAGTATATCTTAACAGCTTTATTTAATCTAATATTTTATTTAAAAAATCTTCATTTACCTTGAAAATTCTAGGTTTTTAATTCTGCTTTGCTCTAAATTGGGAGAAAATTTCTCCATTTGTAATGTTGCTTAAATAGTTCCTTACTTTTAGTGTAAGCTTAAAAATATATATATATAAATAATTATTATTATTATAAGCAGAGAAGAGAATCAACTCCAAGGGGAAAATCACGACTACTTCCATAAAAGCCATGCTCTCTATATACATTACGGGTCAAAAGTTTGCGAAAATTTTGAAATCTACAAAGAAAAGGTCTAAATTCAAATGTTCATAGAACTGCGAAAATTCATTCAAATTACATGAAAATTTGATATGTTCTAAAGTCAACTCTCTCAGTTAGTTACATATGATCAAATTGCAATACTTTGTTTTTTGCGAACTGAATCCAGCTTTTCATCATGGGTTGTTTTTATGGTGAAAAAATTTGTTCAGTTTGAACACTTGCAAAAAAAAAAAATATATATATTTGTACTTTCTGTTAATGGAAAATAGTTATTTGAACCGTTCTATGTAAGCCCTCAAAATTTGAGATCGATTTGATTTTTTTGATGAAGTTATAGAATTTTGAAAAACGTGTACTTTTCTCGATTTTTGAGCATTCCACATATGCAGTCTTTTGGTCATCTTCTACCAAAGAACTTTTTAATTTTAATCTATTCTATATTTTCAAATAATTAATATTTATTATAAAACAAATATTCTTATTCATTATTGTAATTATTAGTTTTTATATTTATTGCTTATATGTATTAGTTTTGTTGTGATATTTTTACTTTACCTTAAATTAAAATAAAAAGTTATAACAATAATTTCATAAATAATTCTAAAAAAATAATAACAATAGTATAAAAAATTTGCATTTTTACTAAACTATTTTATTTACAACAGGTCAAATATTTAACATATTCTTATTCGTATTTTGTAATTAAATAAATTAACAGTTAAGTCTTAGATTCCTCGAATCATCCACCTTTTGCCTTTATTATAGCCTTACATATGTGTGGCATTCGTTCTAACAAAGTGATATAGAGTTCCATTCCTGTTGTAAAATGTCCCATAACTGATTTCGATTCGAAATATCAGAGCATCGAATTTGTCAATCCAAATGATCCCATAAAAGTTCAATCGGGTTTCAATCAGGACTCTGAGCTGGCCATGTCATAATTTTCAATCGGCCTTCGTTTTCTTTTTTTTAAAAATAATTTTCGCATAATTTTGACGTGCGCTTGGGATCACTGTCTTGCTGAAATACAAAATTTGGACCGGCTACTTTTTCACTCGAAGGAATAGCATGACGTTGCAAAATAGAATGGTACTTTTTTGGTCCATTATTCCACCTATTTTAATTAAATCTCCTACAATATTGTTTCCAAAACATCCCCAAACCATTATGCCACTCCGTGTTTAACCGTTAGTTGAATGCAATTTGGTTGCATTCGTTCTCCTTTACGACGCCTTACAAACATGTGACGTTTGGTCCCAAAAATGTGAAATTTTGATTCATCAGTCAATAGTACACTTTTCCAATCTGCGATTAACCAATGCTGATTTTTGCGAGCCCATTCTAATCGTAGTATTTTATTTTTGGGTCTAAGAAGAGATTTCTTTGCTGCGAAACGTCCGAATAAGCCAGCTTTACGCAAACGCCGTTTTATTGTTGAAATTGAAACTTTTTCTGAACCTGGGAATAATTTACACTTCAGTTGTGCTGGTGTATCGAATCTATTTTTTAAACTTGTAACAATAATTTTTCGATCATCTCGATTTGTTGTAATCTTTGGCCTTCTGGAACGTGTACGATCAACGTAGAGTTCTGTTTCATTGAGCCTTTTAATTGTAGAATGAACGCATGCTAAAGAAACGTTTTCTAATGCATCGATTTTGTCTATAGTGTGGCCTGCTTTTCTTACAGATACTATAGCTGCACGTTTTTCAGTTGATATTTCTTTTCTAGGAGACATATTTATAATGTTGCTTCAAAAAAATTATTTAATAGTAAGAAAGTTAGTGAATGAAATTTTATAGTACATTCTTCAAATTAACAATAAACATCGTTTCGTTTGCAAGAACAAACAAATTTTCGATGAAGTGTGACTGTTAGGTCTTAAGCGAAACGCCATCTGTTGTAATTGTTTTGAACTAGTCAGTTGCTCTTGAACTCTTGTTTGAGCCAGTCCTGGCTACCATTGCAATAGTGCAATGATTTTGGTTTGATTATTTACAATTGTTAAATAAAGTATTGTTTAACAATTGGCCATTTGTTAAATTTCTAGTATTCAATGAACCAGCGCATTATATACAATCGTGTACTGTGACATCTATGACATATTGTTTTAATTATATTCATAATAAAATCTTTGTAATAACAATAATTACAATAATGAATAAGAATATTTGTTTTATAATAAATATTAATTATTTGAAAATATAGAAAACATTAAAATTAAAAAATTCTTTGGTGGAAGATGTATAGACCAAAAGACTGCATATGTGGAATGCTCAAAAATCGAGAAAAGTACACATGTTTTTCAAAATTCTATAACTTTGTCAAAAAAAATCAAATCGATCTGAAATTTTGAGGGCTTACATAGAACAGTTCAAATAACTATTTTCCATTAACAGAAAGTACAAAAAAAATTTTGGCAAGTGTTCAAACTTAAACAATTTTTCCACCATAAAAACAACCCATAATAGAAAGCTGGATTCAGTTTGCAAAAAACAAAGTATTGCAATTTGATCATATGTAACTGTAGAGGGTTGACTTTAGAACATATCAAATTTTCATGCAATTCGAATGATTTTTCGCAGTTCTATGAACATTTGAATTTAGACCTTTTCTTTGCAGATTTCAAAATTTTCGCAAACTTTTGACCGGTAGTGTATGTAATAAAGAAGTCTCTTGTCAGGAATTGTCAGAACTTTGGTAATTCTGTAAAATAAAATTATTTGGATAACAGATCTTTAAGGTTCAAAAAGATCAAATTATGTTATTCAATAAAATAAAAATAAGAGTTGAAAATAAGCTCACTTTTCATACAGTTATATTTTGTTTTTTGTGAAATGACATTTAATCCACTAAAGAATCTTTAGTATGATATGTTACTATTAAAATAAAAATTAAAAAAGTAAGCAGATGATAAGTTTAACTTTTATTTCGTGAAAAAAAAAGACACATTTTTCTCCTTTTTTGCTTATTTTAATTGCTTAAAAGTGTCCTGGAAGAAAGACGTTGCCCGAAATGGACACCTGGATATGTGGTTTTGAACTATATTTTTTGTTCTGTAATACAAAAGAAAAACAGCTGTGGCATTCACTGATAGCAAATGGTGCTAACAGATATTGCTATACATGATTGTTGAGATCTAATAACTTGATTATCAAAGTAGGTTTATTGCATGCTTAAAATATAAACCTCATAGATCTTACCTTTCAGTTGTTATGGGTAAAAGCTAGAGGCTGCAAGCTCGTCATGAGGCCAAAAAAAAAAAAAAAAAAAACCTAAAATTTATGGAAGATTAGCGAAAAATTTCATTAAAACATAAATACTAAAAAAAACATATAAGGCACTGAATAGTGCAAATAATAAAAATGATTTTTCTTACTTTAAGTGTAGGACTACTTGCACAGCAGGTAGATTAACGAAGGACCGCACGCATATTTAGTCTGGTAGATATGATAATTTTTATGAAAACATTAGTGTTCTAAGCACTAAATATTTTTATCAGTAAACTTAATAGCATATTTGCAGAAAATTAAATACTTTTAATTATTTTAATTTATTTAAAACTAAAAAAAAATTTATACTTATTTTTAAAAAAACTTTTTTCATTTTTCTCAATAGTTAATTTATCAAATATATATGTATATAAATATTGGGAGGGGGATATAAATTCTAACCAAGGAGAAGCTTACGGAATGAAAGTGCAAAAAAATCTACGCATTTTATGGAGTAATATAAATTTGAATTAAATATTTTAATTAAAGAAAATTTATAACGTTTAAACAAAAATCAAATGAAGAGAAATTGTTTTATTGTGTTCTGAAGTTCCAGCTAGCTGCATATATCAACTGTTGGTGTGTTGCATATAGCCTGTAGACCACAGGTTGTACGCCCCTAGTTTAAACATTTCTTTTTCTAACTTTTTTGCAGAAGCAGGCTGTTTTACTTATATGACTCATATTTTGAACTCTTCCATGAGAATATTAATAAAATAAATTGTATTTCAGGTGTGTGGGGTGTTGGTGTTGCAACAAGACACGCTGATCTGAATAAGGTTCCATTAGGAAGAGATAAGGAATCGTGGGTGTTGACCAGTGAGGGTACAATTGTACACAATGGAGATATTTTGTATAAACTATCAGAAATGCCTTTAGAAGGAGACATAGTAGTCAGTCTTTCATTAAATTATTTTGCACTTCTATAATTATTTTGCATATGTTATTTTGTTGTTAGATTTTAATCTAAATTTTTATTTATAGAAAAACAAGACGACAGTGAAATCTCTGTTCACCCAAAATGGCTTAAATTAATTCTGTAGTTAACAAAAAATTTGTTAATTCCATATTCCAATTTACCTCAAAATAAGAAAAAATAATTTTGCTGTCCACAATTTTTTTTAAAGAAAATATAAGCACATATTTTACAAATTATTTGTGTATTTTGAAATCAGGCATAAAATTCGTTTGAAGGGAGGCAAATGTCATGAATTGTGTATATCGTAATTTGTTTATTCTTGGTACATCGTTTTTCTGTATTCATATAAATTAGATACCTGAAATTTTTGAACATTTGTTTTTAAATCAGTCATTTATATATTTTGCTTTAAATGCTATGCCTCCATGCAAATTAAATTCTAATTTTCTTTTTTATGTAAGCTCACTTTTTTCGATCAATCAAACAAATGTTAATACATTATTAATGTTCATCTCTTGTTTTATATATAAAATAAATATATAGAGGAAAATCTCTTTTTTTTAACTATCAACTGATGAAAGGTATAAACTCTACTAGTGTTCTGGGTTTAGCTTCCAAATTTATTGCTAAAGCTTCAAAATCATTAGTATTCAGATTACCTATCCTACTTAATTTGCACATTGTCAAGAATGATCTGTTAAAGTGCAGAATTAAGAGTTTTCCCCAATTTACCCAGATAATGTACACATTAACGATCTTCTATCGTTAAGGCTCAAAAAGTTCCATTCTATCAACTTATTTGTAGATTGCTTAGTTGTACTAACTTGATTCTTTAAATACAAAAAAATAAGTAAATAGCATTTTGTTAATTTCCTTAATAATATGTTAAACTGTTGATTCTTAGCATTTTCCATACCTGCCAAGCCTCCTGTTTTTGAATAAGATTCCTGTATTTTACGACGATCTCCTGTTTACCCATATATTCTCAAATTTCTCCTTATTTGTTGAAGTACATTTTTTAAAAGCAATTTTGATGATAAATTATCTGCTGATGGCAAAAATATTTTTTTTATTCCTCAATAGATGGTGCTATTGTCAGTACTGCGGTGTGTTGAGTGTTTGTAGTTTTAAGTAATTATAACTAATAGTTTAAAAAATCTTTAGATTAAGATTTATATCCATGTTTTTTACTTCACACTAAGAGCTGATATTATTTACAATTTTGACTTAAATGATTATGCATGAGGTATCAAAACTTTTCTCATAGCCCAAAAAAATGTGCTAGTAAAATATCCATTATTTTATTTCTCTAATGTTGACAGGCATAATTTTAGTTTTTAAATTGATTGGTGAGTGATTCTCTCATCTGATGCTTTGATAATTTGATCGTAGTAACTTGATATTTTAGATACCAAAAAATATATAACATTATGTTAATGTAAGTGTTAAAAACTTTTCTATTGTTCCAGCAAAGATCTAATTTCTATCTAATTAGATTTAATTTAATTCTATTTTGATCTAATTCTATTCTAATTTAATTTAATTCTATTTTAATCTAATTCTATTCTAATTTGATTTAATTCTAATTTAATGTTTATAATCTAATCATAATAAACATTTCAGTTACAAGCACAATTCTGAACTAGTATTTGTTTAATTCTTGAAAAATGTTAAGGAAGCAAATATTTCCAATTTGGCTGTAAGGTTGGTAAAGAGTTAAATTTACTATGTTACATCTAATATTGCAAAAGAATAAAGACTAAAGCATGAAGTAAATTAAAATGAAAAGAATGTGCTATTTTATTTGAAGTTAAAATTTTGAAGCTTTTTCTTTTTAAAATTTTTTAGAAATATCGATTTCTATCTTTTTTTTATTTATTTGAAAGATATTTAATTTTTGTCATGGAATTTATTTTTTAAAAAACTTTAATATGTTATACCAATGTATATTACAACTGTTTAAAATTAATTTGTTTCTTTCTACTAATTAAAATTGGAAGTTTAAGAATGTAAGACATAAAAAATGTCAATTTAAAAATGTGTTAATAGGATTTTTATTTTATTTCCCCTTATTATTAGCTATGAAAAAAATATAAGCGAAGAGAACATAAACTAGTGTGCTTAAAATATATCTTCTTTTGTTACTTTTTTTAAATTTTTTTTTTTTTTTTTTTGTCTTCTAAGAGGGCAGTGAATGAACAATTGAAATTCTCAGCTTTAAAGACAAAGTAAAAATTTTGTGTAAATATGTTTTAATTTGTATTTTTATCTAATTCAACTAAGAAAAATATATACAAAGCAGGATATGATTTTAACTAAGCAAAATCATACAAAATTGGGTAATAGTGATCATAGGGGACAGATCAGGAATTATATGGTTTGGCAATCACCAATTTGTACCAGGTTTGTTTTCGTCTAATTCCTCTTGTACTCAAAATAATGAATTCTCCCCATATAGATACATTAACTCTCTTTATTAAAACAATTTAAAGATTTGATTAATTAATTTTTATCCATTAGAATTATTATTTTTCTATAGTATTATAATAAAATATTTGGATTAAACAGATATTGAGAAAATAAGAAAAATCAAAAACCTTAAGAGATTGTGTTGACAGCCATTTTATGTTCATTAATTGTGTAGCTTAACAATTCATTGTGTGCTCCCTATTCTAGATATTTTTTCCTAATCATAAGGTTAAATGATAAGTCATTCTGATCATAAAATTTGTTAATTCTTTTAACTATAAAATTAATTAAAAACCTGTATTTTATGATAGTTAGCGCTCTTATTTTAATTTTAAAACGATTCTCGTGAATCTTGGGGAATTCCTGGTAACTCTCGAAAATTCCTAGTGAAAACAATTCTTGTAAAAACAATTTAATTCCTTTTTTTTTTCAGGAATATTTAGTGGTGCGACTGATACAGACATAAAGCAAACTGTTCAATTTTTTTAAAGGATTTTTATAATTGAAATCCATTATCAAATGTATCATCAGATCGGAACTGTATTATTAATGTAACATTCAGAACATTTTAATTTTAAATTTTATTAAATCATTTTATGAATTCAATTAAAATTAATTCAATTCAAAATTATAAAAATCAATCATTTTAATTATAAAAGGGTAAAATAACCCTTTAATAGTAATATTTTGTTTTCTTGTAATTAATTGTATTACAAGAAAACGAAATATTATATATTATATACAACAATTATATTAATTATTACACTATATATAATTGAATTAATTTTTAATTGTATATTTGTGTCTTTTAGGGAGTTTCTTATGACCATGTTGAAATCAACTTTTTCATAAATGGAAAGAATGTTTTGTGTCCTGTCACTGGAGCTAAAGGCGAAGTTTTTCCTGTTTTGTATGGTTTGTATGGATTTTTTTGCTGTCAGAAGTATATCTACACACTTCTTCCTTATTATCATTAATTTATTTGTTCTTATATAAGTGAATAATTTGATGTTCTTAAAGTAACTATTGTACCATTGAACCTATTGTCACATCTATTTGAGTGAATATGCAATTGACGTGCTGAGAAAATGAAGGTTTCATTTCATTTTACTAAATTTGAGAAAATAAACTTGTAACATTTTGTAATTCTGCAAACTTAAAGCGTCAATCGAGTAACATTAGTTGTAAAAACTCGTGATTGTATACTTAAGAGATTTTGCTTTTTTCTCTTTTGATAATGCAATGATTGGCCGAGAAATGGAGCTGCCTTGTCAGAAGTATTCCAGATGTATCACAGAATTCCAAACTTTTAAGCATCATCCATCCAAATCTAAAATTTAAGATGGGGTCATGTGATTTTTTCTCGAATTTTGCGGAATTCCACTGATTACAAACTTATAATTGGACCATTATGGATTTATTTTTTATTTCATAGGATTATAAAACCTTTAAGATAACTAAATTTTTAGAGATTTTGCATTATAAAATTTACATTTTTAAACTTGTGCTCTATACCATTAACAAAACATTAATATAGGTGTTACTCTTCCACCAATTTGATTCTTTTGGTTTGACGAATTTTTACCATTTGGATTATTTGAAACTGTGCCAGGATTCACTAATATCTTAATTTCATATTCCCATAACTTTAACATTGAACATTCGTGTATCGTGTGTAACAAGATTCACATTCACACGATTTAAAATCCAATATAGAGATTTGCACTCATTAGTTTTGAAAATCAATATTGGGATTTGTATTGACACATTTTTAAAATCCAATATCGTGATTCGTATTCACACGAGTTTAAAATCCAATGTTTAAATTCCTATTCACAGTTTTTTTAAAGTCCAATATTGTGATTCGTATTCGCGCATTTATAATATCACATATTGTTTTTTGTATTCAGCGTAATTTAAAAATTAGACATTATAATTCGTATTTATGCTATTTAAAAAAAGCATCATGTTTCTTGTAAGTATTTTCCTAAATTAGTTACTTTTAGGTTGTGATATTTTTCATTGGTTAATTACAAGTCTTAGTTATATTAAACATGTATGGTATATAAATTGATATCTTAATATCGAATTTTTACAAAAAAGGTTTTTCACTCTGTGTCACCCCTGCAAGAATAAGTTTTACTATTAAATGATTTTTTATATTATTATTTTCTTAGTTATTTTCAAGCATTGCTTGTTGCCATTGCTTACTTCCAATTTACGAAAATATGATCAATCCAAGAGAAATAAAAATTCTTTCAAAATGGTCACTGTTTTTTCTGCATCTCTGTGATTCTCTCTCATCTCTTAAAAGTTCATTCATCTCTGTGATTACATTCATTTATTTATTCTTTGCTGTTCTAAGAATAATATAAATAAAGTACTAAAATTTATATATAATTACAAATATGTGTATGCAATGTCGGTTTTCCCATGACTTTAAAAGTAATTAAAATATAGCAGGTTTCCTACTTTTCATCAAACAGACACAGACTACTTTTTCAATAATCCTTGTGTATTTTCAGAAAAAAAAAATATTTTAATTAAAAAGACTTTTTTTTTTTAAACATTTAAATTGAAAAAAAAAATATTATTTTTGTGTTTTTGTGCAATTATTTATGTTATAATTTAGTACTTTTTGTAGCTTATGGAAATGAATTTTAAAAAATGCATGCATTTTTGTAAAATATTTGAATTGCTTATTTTTTGTTACTAATTACAGACGGTTCATTCAAAAGCTGTGAACCTTTAAATCTTTTTTTTATTTATTTAAATCTTTTTTATTTTTTTATTTAAATATTATTTAATCTTCCAACTTTTAGAAATGGTTACTTCGTTATTTTGGGATTTTTATGTTACAGTTATAATATTTATTAAAAGTTTTTGAAGGAGCATCAACTGTAAAAGAACAGTTCTCTAAAGAAATTTGTTTACTTTGTACTTACAGTCACGTTTTTTGTAATTAAATAAAAATCTCTTCTTTTTTATTTCCAGTTTTTATATTAAACATTTATACAGCTTTATTGAGTAAATTTTAAGTATTGATAAAGAAAAATTCGGTGATCAATGTCTTATAAATATTAATGAAGCTGAATATTAATATTACTTGGAAGGAACGCCTCAGACTAAACTCTACATTAAATCCATTGATTAACTGTTGCAGACAATTCAAGATTGATTATAATTATTTTTTACAAAAATTTAATTCATGGATTGTGAAATACTTTTGAAATTTGCTATATTTGGGATGCTTTTTAATATTAAAAAATTTCACTTTTTATTGTTAAAAGGCATTGAGAAAAGAAGAATTTAAAAAAATCGCCTTTTTTTTTTCTTTTTGAACAGATCATAATAAGTTTTAATAATAATCTTTATTGCTTATAATTAAAGATGTATGCAGTATCTGATAACAAATGACTAAACCCTAGATAATTCAAGATTTAAACATTCTGTTGAAGTTGAGAACTTAACACCAATCAATTCATCTTCTTTATTTTCTTTATTTTGTATTTTTTAATGTTAAATTGTTATTGCTTAGCTGTATATGGAATCTTTTTTTGCAAAGTTAACAGCTATAATACAGGGTATCTATGCCCCTGGAAAGTCATGGATTTAGGTTGCTGTAAAATCTAATTTTTAAAACGGAATTTACCCCATCCCCCTCCCAATTTCACAGTGTTCTGAATATCTGAATTTGTAACAAAATCCCCACTTATAGTCATATTTTATTAAAATATAAAATGTTTTTATCATGTTCTTTAAAAATTGTGGTGTTCTTTCAAAAATTGAAAGAAAAAACATATCTAAAGCGAATTATATTTTAAACTTCCATGATTTCAGAATTTATTTTATCTATTTATTATTATTATTTTTATTTTACCAATTAAAATTCTAGTTTAGGTTTTTTATATTACACTTACTTTTATGAAGAAATAAAACAGGTTTAAATAACTACATATATCTGACTATATTTAGTTATTTGCTTTCGTATTTTTTTAACTTATTTTATTGCTTCAACTCTTTCTTTACTCTGTTTTTTAAATTTAAAATCTATAAATCTGAAGATCCAAAGTATAACAGTTTTGGTAATACCTATCATTTCAATTATTTTTATTATAATGGTTTTTTAAATTTATTGATGCGTTTTTGTCGGAGAAAATAGTAAGATCGTTAAGTGAGGAAAAATTCTTGGAAAGTCATGAATTTGAAAATCTAAAATGTAGCAGATATCCTGTGATTAAAACTTGTGGAATTCAAGATTAAAAGATTTTTGTAGAAATTGGTTTTCTTTTTTATAGTTGTTTATATGGAATTTGCAAAGTTGATAACATAAGAATGTTATTTATTTAGTTGATGATGGTGCAATACTTGATGCAGCTTTCTCCACTTTTACTCATCAACCTCCATCAGGATTTGATAGAATAATGGTTGAAAAATCCTTGTTGTAATTTCATGTCTACAAGAAAAGGTGAACATTCAATATCTTTTCTATTTGCTTAATTTTTTTGGCATTATATGTTAACAATGTAATCTTATTTTTGTATAGATTAAGAACCATCTTTTCTCACCGTTTTGAATTTTATTTTCTCTTTCTTTGTTTTATTTTACAAGGTCTATAGGGAAAACCTGGAAAATACAGGGAATTTAAAAATCACCGAAAATAACAGGGAAGTTTGTTTTTTCTTTACAAACTGGGAAAATACAGGGAATTCTGTTTCTTATTTTTGTCTTTTAAAAATTTTGTCTTTCTTATTCAGGCAATGACTCTTAACCTTTAACCTTAGGGTAAACCGGACAATGGCATTCACATCCCTTTATTAACCAGGTTATTAAGAATTATAAACAGCAATTTTTGATTATTATGGGTGGTGTTTGTTTGGAGGGCAGATTTAACTGCCCTAACTTAAACGGAAGAGTACCCTATATTACATACAGCATGTCTCAAAAGGGTTAAAATGCACTTTTAGTTTTTTAATTGAAAATGTAAACTGTGAAAGTGATCAAAAAAGGGTATGATTTAATCAACATTATGGCAGTATTAATATAACCTATATTGATGTCACTGACTTATAATTATTTTTTAAAGAGTTTCTGGAAAGAAAGAAAAAAATCAACTATTTCACAAATAAGATCCCACAGGCTAGAGTAATGTACTCCCAGATTTTACCACAAAAGTAAAACACTGTAAATAGACCAGCAAAATGTGATACATTTCACATCATGTATGCATATTTATACAATGTTAAATAAGCCAGCTTTATAAGAAATATGATTGCTTTACAGATTCTTTTATTTTTCCTAATGAGAAAGACATAAATTTTTAATATTCCCTATTAATAATTAATCAGGCTAAACTAGACCTGATCTGTTTGGTGTATACTTGCCCAAGTATTCACTACATTAATGTATCTTTTATAGTTTGTCTATGTTAAGAACTCCCCTGTCAAAAGTTCTGAGGCCCTCTGCTGCTATGGAGACGAAAATAGTGCATTTCAGAGAGGGTAGCTTCTCTTCACTCTAGGACTAACACAATAGACCGAAGAAAAAAAATTCCCTTTTTTTGCTCACCTCACCCCTACTTGAAATAGTTGTACCCTGTTACCATAGTCACCTCCACAGGTACAGACAAATGGCTAGGGGAGTTCTTACTTTAGACAAAATATACCAGGGTTGTCTACAAATAGAGTAGGGAGAACGAGGGAAAACCTGGAAAATACAGGGAATTTAAAAAACACCTAAAAGAATGGGGAAAGCTCATGGAATTATGAGTTTTTTCATACAAACTGGGAAAATACAGGAAATTTTATTTCTTATTTTCGTCTTTTCAAAAGTAATGACCTCTCAAAGCGCATTCTATGGGATATTTAAGGATGATTTACCTGTTATACTAAACTATTTCATTTACTATAGTATTATTTGTTTGAAGTATCCTCAGGGAAAAAAACAGGGAATTTTTTTTAATTGGATATTGTAAATAGCAACCAAACAAGCCTATTAAAGTAAAAAAAAAAAAAAATTTATCATAAAATTTGTATTATTGGTGGAAGAAAATGTTGTTTTTCTAAATGATATTTTCTATACTAGGCATTGTATATACAATGTTGATAATTCCTTATATTTCCACTAATGTATGTGTTATCTTTTTTTGTTGCAGCTATTTTCATATCCATCATCACAATAGTTTTTCCAGTCTGACCACTCTTTGTGGGATATTTATTAACCCCTTCATTCCTGTCTTTTTTTTCCTTTTCTTTTTTACTTATCTTTTTCTATGTTTAAATTTTGTTAAAGATAAATTGTGAGTTTTTTTTTTTTTTTTCACACACTAACACAAATCTTTTAAACTAGTTTATGGAAATTGTTGCTTTAAAAATAACATTGTAATTTCTTTTTTTTAAATTATAATAACTGACCTCGGGTATATAAACAAAAACAAAAAAAAATTATTTTACCTATGCTCTGATTTTATTAAAAATATTGCAATTCTAGTTTTCAAAAAAAAAAAAAAAAATGCCAACTTGTTTCTGTTGCATATAAATATGTATTTTCGCATGACGATTACAGTTATCCATTCATTTAAATATGAATCCTATTCTTTTTAAGGCATTTTTCATTTCTTCTGCCACCATTTCTTTAAAAATTATTTTTATCTTTTGTACAAAATAATATAAAGGGTAATAAGTTAAGTCAATTAGGCTAAATACATTTAATGACCTTCGCATGAATGTAATGACCTTCATCTAAATGATATTTCCAACCTGTGTAATATTTAGAGTGTTTTGCAATCACTTCCTTAATATATATTTTTACAGTCCTTTTCAGGAATGAAGTAAAAAAATATACACCATAGGAGTAAAAAAAAATGAGATTTAAGTTAGGTAAGAAACAAATCCCCTATTTAATATTATTCACTGTTATGAAAGACATTATTAAAAATATTAAAACTGATTTAATTGCCTGTGGAAATCAATAGAATTTGAAAAGTTATTATTTTAAACACTATTAAGTTTTAGCTGGCAATCAAATGGATTTCGATGTTCTTACACGGATTTTTCTCAATAGTGATTTGTTAATTATTTTAGCTTGAGTATTTATAAGCAACCTTGATTTGTATGTTTTTACTTTATTTTTGTAAAGGAGTTTAGAAATATGTTATGGGTGGTGATTACATAACATTCTGTCATTTGTTTTTGCTTGTTACTCTATTAATGTAGCAGTAATAGTTTTTGATGCAGCAGTTATTTTATTTAATTTTATTAGTTGAGTAACTTAAGCTCTTGTAACATACAAAGAACCTTTATTGGAATCAAAATATCACTAACACTTTAAAAACATCCGAATTTTTTAAAATTATTAAACTAGTTTTTGTGTCTCAATATTGACCAGGTCTGAAGGGGTTAGCTTTTTTTCCCTTATAATTAGTTTTTAAATTTTAATGGATGCTAATAAATACTGTGCATTTCCAAATATAAGCCAAGAGTACACTTTTTCTTTGTTAATTCACACAAAATTCAAAATCCATATCTAACCCGATGTAAAAATGTAAAACCTATATTCCCCTTTTTGGCTTTATCAACCAAACGCACTTTAATTTATTTGTTTAATAGTAACTTGTTAAAAGTCCGGCAGATTCTTTCCTTTCTACTTTTGTTTCCCCCATCCCTCTTTTCTTCCCAAGCCTTTTAACTTACCACTCAAGTAGATGGTTGTGCCCCAGAAAAAAATCCGGATTTCTGGGTTTTTCGCTAATTCCGATCCAGAAGTTTCAAGAAATCATCGATCACGTTTGTGTATAAAAGTTCTTGTATACTTTATTTGAAAATATTAGAACTAGAGTTTATACTTGGCATCTTTTTCATTTGTAAATATTTTTTCTGGTAAAATAATAGATGTGATTAGAGATAAAAGTAAACTTATACATAATTATTAATTTAAATGATGCTGCATATAATTATTTAGAATTCCATGTTTTAAAAATATCAATGATTTAATTTTATGTAGACATTAGTTCTTTCAAGTGTGTCTTTAATGATTTTACTCAAGAAATTTTTAAGTTGCGCTCACAAGCACCCCTGTACTCGGAAAGGCTGTTGTCAGCTATTCGACTTTGCAAAAAGCAAAGTAAATTAGATTCTAAAAGTGATATCTATTTGAATTTAAAACTATCGAAAGTAACTTTTTATATTTCGTTTAATTGTAAGACGTTTTATGAGAAAAAATAAGTGTTAAAAGAAAATCTCATTAAAAAAATCCTTTCCTATTGCCATTTTGTGTTCCTTTACAACAGTTATTTTTAGGATTTTTATTATTTTTTATTTAATCTTATTTTATGTTTTGTGTGTGCATTTTGTGATATTGAACAGTTTATCACTAATGCTTAATCAACAGAAAGAATTTCTGTTGGTGATGCTTGCGTGGAATTTCGCAAACTTAACAGATCTGACTATAAACTGACCCTCTACTTAAGCTTTTGAAAAGTTCCAAAAATTCTCTGGCTATATTTGGAAATGTACAACATATGAAAAAAAACCCTTTCATTCTGTGATAAGCGTTTGCGGAAATTCCTTTTAGTATTGTGTTGTGAGTTTATACTCAAATTATTTACTATGTACAGATTGTTGCATTATTTATTATTACAAAATTTTATTTTAATAATCTTTAATAGTAATCAAAATTTACCTTTGCTGGTTCACACAAAACTTTACACCATGAATTTTATGAAATGAAAAAACTGGAAAACAATGTAGAAGAGACTTCTGACCGAATTTATTTTTTAATTCAAGATTATTCTAATTTTAACAACTGGATGTAAGAGATGTGTCTAAATTTGTATCTCATGTTTGAAGAGTTTAATCATGATTTTTGTTAAACCTTCTTTTTTTTAAAAAAAAAAAATTTGTTATAGAATTTTGTTAATAACAATAACTATACTTTACTTATGATGCATCATTTCGTCCTCTGTTGCTGTAATTTTATTTTACAACTTTTTGCTGCCCACTTTCTGTTTATTGTGAATAAGTCAACATGTATGCACTTTACATTAAAGGGGTCGGGTGATTGAAAGTTTTAAATGACATTTTATTAAATGAAGATTATGTCTTCTTCAAACTGGCAATATTTATCTACCCCATGACTCTTATGAACTGTTTGCATTATGGATTTGACACTCCTAAATTTTAATTTAATACCAAAACAGAATCTTTCTAAAGATAACTTAATGACTGTTTGATGCCAAATGCACTTAGGACCTTTTTTACATTCTAAAGAAGCCAAATTAGACTAAAATAAGATTTTCAATCAGAAACCTCAATCAAAATGTCACTTAGAACCTTTCATCAAGTATAATAAAAAAATGTTAGTATTGTTTGGTGCTGAATCTAAATCTATGTATCGGAATTCCCTTAAATATCAATTCTGTTCTTTATATTTACTATTTCAAGACACTATTTTTATATTTAGGTTGCCATTTTGTATCATAAATGAACACTACTGTGTTTTTAAACAATATTTTATCACCTATGTGGTATTTTTATCACCTATGTGGTATTTTTATATTCTAAATTGCATTTATGATTTGTTCAACTATTCCAATGCCATCTTGAATATTTTTTCATAATTGGCATTGTGGGTTAAAGGTGATCAATTATGTAAACAATATAAATAAAAAGTTAGACACCAAAAACAAAATTTTAAAGCTATGCATGTTAGCAAAAGCAGTTCATTAGCAGTTTTTTTTCCCTTCATATTTGCTTAAATCAATTTGATATTTTATTGGATCAATTATTTTGGGTAATAGCACATTTCTTTTTAAATTATAAGAGCAAAATAAAAGTATGACAAGAGTTTTTATATGTATTGTCTGTGTGACGTATATTAAGTGATGCTTGAAGTTTTGATGCAAAACAAATGTATTTAATAATTTATAGTAAGGATTATAACTTTTTAATGATTTATATTATTTACAACATCGACTAATCAGTGACTTCCTTTCTTCGTTTTCGTTTAAATACCGCCTTTTTTTATGTTTGCTCTTCAATGCAAAGGTTTTAAGAACGCAGATGCCAAAACCCAGTCATTATATCTTCTAAGTCACTCTTTTGTTATTGGCCAGTCACTTTTGCAAAAGGAAAGTCACTAAATATTAATTTTTTTTTATTACAATAAGCTGAAACTTCATTAATTATTTACATTTTGTAAAATACTGCATTTAAAAAAGAAATTCCTATCCTTAGAGTTTTGTTGCTACATAACAAAAACTTTTTAATTTTTCTATTGCCATTAAACGAAGCTAGATTTTTTTTAAAGCCAAATACATTTCAGTATTATTTTGTTTAAAGGGGGGAAATACTTCCTCGGTCAAAGGTTGAAGTCTGAAAAGCATTTTTTAATGCAAATATTAATTTTATTTAATTGGTTTCTCAGTGGAATCTTTGTAAATAAGAAATTTGTTATGTTCTTTTTTTTAATATGATGTCTAGCAATTGTAAAAATGTAATTAATATCAGAATATTTTTTTAAAACATGGATTTAGTTCAACTAAAATAATTGAAAGCTGAAAAAATGCTTATAAAAATGTAATGAACTGCAAAATATTTTTTGAAATATAGGTTTATTTGTATGAATACCGCTTGACAAAAAAAAAAAAAAAAAAACAATTATGCAATTTAAAAATAGCCTATCCCAAGAAAAAAGAAATGTAAATTGGAGTATTCATTTTAAAAATGATTTTGAGAGTTTTCATTGTTTTAACTTAATTTTTTTCATTTATAAATGCTTGTAAAACATTCTGCATTCCAAGTTATTGAAAATTAAGGAAAAAGGTTGATAACTTTCAAATTTCAAGTATTCAAAGAGGAAGTGTGTACAAAAAGTTATATTGTCAAATGATTATTCTGACTTTTTTGTACTTGTTTTCCTCATTCATTTATTTTTCTCATTAAATTTCTATACATTTTGTTCACATTGGAGAACATTAGAGAATTCGATTATTAATCTTTACGAGAGCAATTGCAGAATATAGTTACATTTTGTCTGAATATTGCATAAAGTATTTTTTTTTTCTTTTGAATCATTAAATAAGTTGAATTTCCTATCTATGAGTTTGCTGATGAAAATTTTTGCTGCCAACTTTTCACATTTAATATTTCTATGAATGTATTGTATATATATAAGTGTTAATTAATTTATAGAGATATTTTAATATCTGCATATTTCCTTATAATATAGTGACATATCATAATACTTTGTTTAAAGTTTTCTTAGTAGACAGTTTGCTTTCTGGGCTATTTTTTCCTTTAAATGTGTTTTATTTCGTTTTTTGGGAAATTAAATCCAATTCTAAATGAAATATTAGGATTTTTCAATAAAAAGTATCTTCAAGCCATAAATTGTTGCTTTATGATTTTAATTAATATCTCAAGCTGCTACTTTTATTGGATTTACCCATAGACTCCTGGATTTTCCCAATTTCTCCTAATTGAGATTTTTTCAATTTTTAGAAAATTTCTTGAAAATTAAAAAAGAATCTAAAAAGAAAATCCTTTTTAGAATAGTTTTTTTTTTCTTTGTTTATTGTTTGCTTGAGTATTAATACAAAGCAATAAAAGAAGCCTCATCAAGATTGAACTTTTAATTTCATGCTGAACTTTTAATTATGCTGAAATTTCAGTTTCTTCAGAACTTTCTATTTTTAAATTATTGAAGGAATATGCTGAAACTATTTAAAATTAATTAAATACCTTTTACCATTCAAAATTTTGCATACCGAAATGTAACATTATAAAAGTATTTTATGTTAAAGTTCATTTAAAGTTATTCACATGTCAAAAATGTTGCTGCCAATTTAAATTTACAGTCATTAGTGTAAAGCAGTTTTTATATTTTATGACTATAGCGATCTCTAAAATATCTTGTCTAAAATATTTTATTTATTACATAATTCTTATTAAAATCTACTTTTTATTTCCTTTTCATATTGGCAATTATGTGTATTTTATGGTATTGTTTATTTGTTCCTTGTATAATGTAGAAAATATCTTAAAATTAGGGAAAATTCTCATAGAAATCTCTGATCAAAATATATTTTTTATTCACCTTATTGCTTGCTTGAGATTTTAAATTAGACAATACTAATAATATAATGTAAGATAAACTTCAAATAAAAGTTTAATTAAAGAAACTTATTTTATTTGCAGTAATTTGTTTAAAAGCATTCATTTTTAAATAATTGTTATTAGTAATTTATTTTTTGAGAATTTATTATTTTTAAATTAATTGAAATAATATTTTTTGTTTTCCTTATTTTTTTTATCGATATTATATGTTATTAAATTAATATTTTAAAACAACTTAAATTTAATGTCTTTTAATTTTGAAATTTCAAAAAATAATAACCAAATTGATTATTTAAAACTCATTATTACATTTTTTTAAATATTGCATTCAAGGTGAGCTTTTTTAAATATTGCATCAAGGCTTGATTTAGCACAGTTTTTGTCTTTCATTATAAAAAATCTCTGGCGTTCTATTTTTAATATGTTTTGCATACAAATGTTTACACAAAAATGCTTGACCTATGTTTACACTAGTTTGCAAAAATTTGTAATTTGTATTGAGTTGGCAGCTATGCTATTTATTTGTATTTATTTTGTAATTTTGGACTACTTTAATCTCCTTAGACCCAAATTTTAAATAATGACAGAAAATGTAATTATTACTGGGAAATATGTAGCATAGAAGAAAAAGAAACCTGTAAGAGTAATAAAAAAATTCAATTAATTAAATGGAATTTACTTTTTTTAATTATTTTTAATCATAATATAAAAAATATGATTGGTATTAATTTTTGGTATTGTTGACATATTGTTGGATATTTTTGGTATTTCTACGCAATTTCCTGATTCAACAATGTTAAAAGAAAGTAAACTGAGGAGTGCAGTATATTTTTTTTTAAAAAGTTCAATTAATCAAATGTAATTTACTATTACATAAACAGTGTTAAACCTTAATTTTTAGTATTTTTTTTCTGCATATTACTAGATATTTTTAATGTGTATTTCCTCAGGAAATAAAATCCACTAACTATAAATAATAAGATATTTATTTGTCAAAAAAAGGCTACTTACATAAAATTTCTTATAGTTTTTTTCAATGTAATTAAATACTCAGTTTAATGAGAGTAAATCGAATTGTATTTTTACACAGGCAATTGCTTCGTATAGACATGCAAACAGAAGAAAAAAATCTTAAAATATTATGTTTCAAGTGATAAAATTATACCAAATGTTGTCTAATATGTTAGACACTGATTCTCAGAAGACAGGAATTTCCTTTTATTTTTCATCCATTATTTCGAAATTGTGATTTGCTTTAAAATATTTAAATCTTGATAATAAATTAAAAGTAAGTCAGTTAAATTTTCTCTGAAATAAATTACAATATCTAAAATAAGCTTTGACTTTATTTTCAACTTTTAAAATGATTTTACTTGACCTAATTTGAAACATTTATTATAGCAGCTTATATAAATATTGTAAAAGTGGAAAAATATCTCATAAGTTTGGCTGTTCATTTTTAATATCTCTTTTAGCTGTATATTTATGTTTTTTCGAGAATTTGAAATAAATTGTGCATTCTCTAAAATAAAAGACCGGGGTAGCGTGGTCGGTAGGACACCGGGCCTATTTCGAAGAGATCGTAGGTTTGATCCCTGCCAGCCAAAGACTCACTGTGTAGTAAATGGTGACTGGTGCCCTTTAAATCTGTCGGGTCACAAAGTCCTTCATGTTCCCATAAAAAATCAATACCTCTGGGGTTACTGATCCAGGAGCTCCCTCGTCTTCTGAATTGGGAACAAAATTACAAGACTGCAGAGTTGAACATAAGTAGTCATGAACCCAAAAATTGGGTTGGCTGTTCAACAATGGATAGAAAATTTAAAAAATCTCTAAATTAAGCTTTGACTTTGTTTTCAACTTCTAAAATAATTTCACTTGACCTTAATTGGAACATTTCTTATAGCAGCTAATATAAGTATTATAAAAGTGTAAAAATATCTCTTAAGTTTAGCTATTTTATTTTTCATATTTCTTTTAGCTGTATATTTACTCTTGTCTGAGAATTTAAAAAAAAATGTATATACTAAAGTTGTTATATGCTTTTATGCTTATAACTGTGTTTTATTTTATTTTTTTTAATCATTTTTGCTTTTTGTACTATGTGATATATATCCTTTTTTTTATTTCTTAATAAACAAAACTTATTTGTGTATTTTAAAAATTATGCTAACACTTTATGTTTAAAATATTTTGTACCTGCTATTGTTTTCATGTATGTTACAATGTTTTAAACCATGTATAAACTATTATGCATTTGTAGAATGTTGTTGAATGTTGTGTATAATAAATTCCCTTTATATAATCCAAAATATGTGTAGTTCAATCTGTGCTCATCAAACATTGTTTTTTTTATATTTTAGAAAGCATTTTTCCTTTTTTAAAACAAGAAAAAAGTTTACAAAAATGAAAATTTTGTTAATTTAATTATTTTTTATTAAAGTATTATTTAAAAAACAATTTTAATAAAATATTTAAAAAATAACTCTCAAAATATTATATACTAATTTAAAATGTACTAAAATTATTTTCATAACTATATTATAATGAAAGATATAATTACATAAAAATTTTTTTAACTTAATAACAGTTTAAAATATAAATCATTTAGATTAATTTATAAAAAAAAAATTCAAGACATAGTTTAGAGCACCATACTGTTAAGTGGTAAAACACTGCTAATAGCCACCAACTGTAATAAAAAATCATTTTAAAAACAATTGTAAAAGTATTGCAGAAAAATTTATACTATAGTGTATACTGCTACATATGTTATTTATAATTATAAAAAAAATTTAATAGCTTTTTTTAAAAATATGTCATTTAAATTATTTTTCATAAAAGTGTTTTCTAAATTAAAAAAAAATTGTTTAACGAGTAGTTAATTTTTTTATTAATTATTTTATTAGTCGTTAAGTAGTAATTTTAAAATATATATTAAAACATGAAATATATGTCTGCAATTGTTTTATGTCTGATATTGTATCCTTCCATCAAAAAGTATCAAAGAATTTTCCCTTTTCTAAAACAAGAAAAGAAATCTTTACCAAATATCTAAAAATGACGTATGATATATAAACAAGGAAAAACGGAAGAAGGTTGAAAAGTTCAATTTGTAGCATTTTGCTCTGAAAACAATCTTTTATTTTAGGTCGGACACTTGTACTGTTTGTTATTCCGCTGCCTTTCCCTTCCCTGGAGAACTTTTGGTGACCTCTTTTGTGATAGTCATACACTTTGATGTCCGAAATTTTATATTAGCTTTAACTATAAATCCTTTTTGGACTTATTAGGATTGATTTTTATAAATCTCAATTGGGGAACTATCTGTTCTTGCACATTTTGCGTTCATTTATCCACTAAGTATTGTTTACTTTCCTACATGGATTATTGTTTTAAATTTACACGTCATCGATACTTTACAATCTTTATTGTACTGTTGGTTCCCCTTATCCGAAAACTCCTCAATCTTAGAAAACTATTTTATTCCCAACAAGTTTTAAAAATCTTAACAAAGTTTGTCAATGGATGGCGCTTCTAAATACTATGGATGGTGTTTTCAGTAGAAATGTAAACAATCTCGAGCTGTATGCCTGCTCTTGTTCCAGTTAGACTCATTTGTTTAAAACTTGAACTCATTTGTTTAAAACTTTTATCCATTTATTTCCATATTTTATAATCCATTCTCTTTTGTTAAGACCCGCCATAATAAGATCAGTGTTAGTACCCACAAGCATTTGATGAATTTTCATAACCCTCTTTATTTACTTCGGTACTCGAACCTACTCTTCTTAAATCGGTGCTTGAACAAACTATCATTTGATCCATTTTTATAATCCTTTCTAACTTCGTTTAAAATTTTAACCCGCCATCTATTTATTTCCATATTTTAGAATCCATTCTCTTTAGTTTAAAACTTGAACTCGCTCCCTTTGCATCGGTACTCGAACTCCTTCAATCGGTGCTTGAACTCACTATCATTTGATCCATTTTTATAATCCACTCTAACTTCGTTTAAAATTTTAACCCACCATCTATTTATTTCCATATTTTAGAATCCATTCTCTTTAGTTTAAAACTTGAACTCGCTCCCTTTACATCGGTACTCGAACTCCTTAAATCGGTGCTTGAACTCACTATCATTTGATCCATTTTTATAATCCACTCTAACTTCGTTTAAAATTTTAACCCACCATCTATTTATTTCCATATTTTAGAATCCCTTTCTCTTTAGTTTAAAACTTGAACTTGCTTCCTTTACATCGGTACTCGAACCCCTTAAATCGGTGCTTGAACTCACTATCATTTGATCCATTTTTATAATCCTCTCTAACTTCGTTTAAAATTTTAACCCACCATCTATTTATTTCCATATTTTAGAATCCATTCTCTTTAGTTTAAAACTTGAACTCGCTCCCTTTACATCGGTACTCGAACTCCTTAAATCGGTGCTTGAACTCACTATCATTTGATCCATTTTTATAATCCACTCTAACTTCGTTAAAAATTTTTAACCCACCATCTATTTATTTCCATATTTTAGAATCCATTCTCTTTAGTTTAAAACTTGAACTCGCTCCCTTTACATCGGTACTCGAACTCCTTAAATCGGTGCTTGAACTCACTATCATTTGATCCATTTTTATAATCCACTCGAACTTCGTTTAAAATTTTAACCCACCATCTATTTATATCCATATTTTAGAATCCATTCTCTTTAGTTTAAAACTTGAACTCGCTCCCTTTACATCGGTACTCGAACTCCTTAAATCGGTGCTTGAACTCACTATCATTTGATCCATTTTTATAATCCACTCTAACTTCGTTTAAAATTTTAACCCACCATCTATTTATTTCCATATTTTAGAATCCATTCTCTTTAGTTTAAAACTTGAACTCGCTCCCTTTACATCGGTACTCGAACTCCTTAAATCGGTGCTTGAACTCACTATCATTTGATCCATTTTTATAATCCACTCTAACTTCGTTAAAAATTTTAACCCACCATCTATTTATTTCCATATTTTAGAATCCATTCTCTTTAGTTTAAAACTTGAACTCGCTCCCTTTACATCGGTACTCGAACTCCTTAAATCGGTGCTTGAACTCACTATCATTTGATCCATTTTTATAATCCATATTATTTTGTTTCAAATCTTTATGTCGGTACTCAAACCCTCTTTCCTCTAATCGGTGATTGAATCCACAATCACTTGATCAATTTTTATAATCCGCTCTCTTTTGCTTAAAACTTGAACCCACTATTCTTCAACCGACTATTAAACCTACCATTTTATTTAAAACTACTGCCCTCTTTTATTTTGTTTTAAACAAAAAAAATCTGCTTTTAACCTTCCTACTTATAACTTATTTTTCTAGGCCTATTTGAGTTAAATTATTAAACTACCTTTTTTACCTAAGATAATTTGGCGAAATAAAAGTACTGGTTCAAATGCGTGCTCTGATCTTATCGCATTGAATTGAAATCAAAAACATGTCAGGATAGCAAATTAATGTTTAAGATTTTTTTTTTTTTAAATCTACCATCAAAATTTAACAAAACACGATTAAAGGAGGGGAGATGAAAAACCTCAAAACGATTTTTTAATTCCGAAAGAAATCTTGAAGGCGTTTTTGAAAACTGTATCTTATCAATTTCTCGATATATTAACTAAAAAATGAGAATAAAATTTATATTTCTTTAAATATTGTTAAAATTTTGCATGCTTACTGTAACAGTGTATACCGTTTCATATTTTAATGAAAAAAAGAAAGATTTTTGTCATTAACTTGCTTACTTTCTTTGAGAGAAAGGTCTTCAGAACTATTTTTGGAGGAATTAAATTTAAAAAAATGGTGTCTGGCTTAGAAGTACAAATTTAGAGTTTTATCACTAATATAATGAACCTGACATTATATTAATTTTATTAAACGACAAAGAATAAAATGGGCAGAGCACGTTATCAGAATGGACGAAGACCGTACCACAAAATGAGTTTTCAATGCCAAACCAGTTGACACACGAAAAAGAGGCAGGCCGAATTTGAAAGGAATAGATGACCTAGAAAGAGACCTCTTAGACAAAAACGCTAACAGGAAAAAGGTTAGCATGGAAAAAAAACGTCTTGAGAAGGCCAAGCCCCCCCCCCTGGGCTGTCAAGCCATTGATGATGAGCTTGCTTATTTTAATTTATAAAATAACACTTTGCTGCATGAAAAATACTGCGTTTACGTTTCGGGGTCCCCGTACAACTGTATTCATTCTGAAAGTCTCTAATTAATTTTTATAAATAACTATTATCTATTATAGGAAGTTTTTTCCAGCAGAAAAACTATTATACCCTTTGATTTAGTTATGTGAACCCCAGTTAATAGATTAGCATCATTAGAATAAAGTTTTGTGGGTAGATAAGAAGTGGCTTTTGCAGAAAAATGACATACTATTTAGAAAATAAATTAAAATGTCATAATTTAATTGAAATTTAAACAATCTATTTTTCTCAATTTTTTTTAATATGCATGTAAAATTTTGTTATTTGGTAGGATTTTTATTCTTTAAAAATAAATATATTATTAGTGGGACGCTTATCGTCACTTAATTCAGAATCACAATAAAACATTTAAAATAGATTTATCGTAAATTGCAAAATAATTTATTAGATTTAAAATACTGTGGAAACTTCCATTAGTACATAGAACTTTAGCAAATACAAATAAACACTCTTGATTAAAGTTAAGAAATACGTGTCGAAAAGTGTTAATCACAAGTCCAAGTTTGATCTCTTATGCGACCTTTCCAGAATAGTTTTATCGAACAAAAAGTATAGTATAAAAGATAAAAAAAAAACACAACAGCAGAACCCAGTCATGAGAGGTTCACTAGCATCAGTATGGGTAAGTTCTCTCCATACCAATTAGTTTATTTGTTACTAATCAACAAGGGCGGCGCCAGTAGGGGGTCGGGGGGGGGCAATTGCACCCCTGTCGGGCATGGCCAGCCCCCCCATCGGGAAAATTTTAAAGTCTCGTCAGGAAAATAGTCTGGTCACATTTTTTTCTAAATTATGTAAAAAATTCATTAACAAATGCCTAATAAAAAATTTTGTAGTTAACGTAGTTTTTATTTATTTATTAAAGAATCTGTAACAAAAATTAGTAAAATATATTGTAAATTCTATGTAATTGTAGTTTCACTACACTACTCACAACTTTGCCCATACATTGTTAAACTAGAGATGGGGTGTGATTAGACATGGGTGAAATTGGCGACTTTTCAAAGTCCCATAGAAATCTTTTCCCACAGACACATCTTCATTTTCTTGAAAACTTATCTTTCAAACAACTATTCTTTCTTAAGAAGGGGATAGTCACACCCTGACAAAAAAGCCTGAGGGATAGAAAGAGAAGCAGGTCCTCTTCTTTACGAACTCTTTTTTATGTAATGTGTTTATCAATGGTTTATGGGATCACATAATTGCTTTTTCCAATTTTCAAGCAAAATGAAAGTTTAAGAACAAAACAAAATATTTTAAATTTTTTCATCTTTTTTTTTATTAATACTTTTAAATGAGGAAAATCATTTACTTATTCGGATTCAAGGTTTATATTTTAATCGATGCAATAAATTTGCAGTCAGGGAAAAAAGAGAAGCAGTAACAAAATATTTTTAATTTATTAATTTTTTTTTTTTATCATTTTCTTAGTAGTAAAAAGATTGTTGATTGATTCAGAAAAACAAACTGTTCGTATTCAATCTCTTAAAATATATATTAATCAACATAACAGATTCTCATTGACTTTTTTTATGTACAGTGTATGAAATGGAAAAAGGGAACCCCTTGATTAACTTTTGATTTAATCATATTTTCACGTACAAAGAGTCAATACCATATTTTAAGTTACGAAAATGAACAGAAAAGCGCATTCTGTTCTGAATATACGTATAAGTTTATGTATAGTTTTAGGTTTTTAATTTTCAAAATGCGGAAACAGTCGCAATCTGGAAGATATGGTCTGAAGTTATGGCAAAAAGAGAGTTGGAAAGTTTGGGTCCTTTAATTTTAAGTTCACTCTTCGATTATAGCCCATTATCTCGAGAACTTTTTGAGTGTATTGAAAAATGTTTGCATAAAATTACAAAAAACATTTTATACACAAATTTTAAAGCAAAAATAATTTTAAATAATTTTTTATTTTTTATTAGTTTTTTAAATATTAGTAAAATATATTGAATTGTATGTTCTACATATTTTTACATCCTTTTAATTTCAAAATACAAACTTTCAGAGCAATCGATCAATTAGTTTCTAAGTTGTCAAATTTTTAAAAAGTCAGTTTGCTTAACATTTTATTTATTTCGAATTATTCAACCGATTTCATTCAAATTTTGTATTATACAATTTAAAATTACCTTCCATAAAGTTATACAAAAATTTTTATGTCTTGCTATTTTATTTTATTTTATCAGTCATTGAACAACTGACCCAATTTTTGGGTTTACGACTACTAATGTTCAACTCCGGAGCCTTGTAATTTTGAACCAATCCAGAAGACAAGGAAACTCCTGGATAAGTACCCTCAGGGGTATTGATTTGTTATGTGAACATGAGGGACTTTGCGACTTGACAGATTTAACGTGCATCAGTCACCATTTACGACACGGGGATTTCAAAAATTGGGATTCAGAATTTTTCCAACGCATATTATAAATATAAAAAAATATTAAATATTTTATAGCTATTTAAAACTATATTTTTTGCATGGCATTACCTTTGGAAAAATGAATTTTTGCAATTGTACGAAAAAATTTTCGATTTATTCAAAACGCAAAATGTTCTTGAGTTATGACGAGATTCAGATATTATCATCATTATCATGGAGCTATTATTTTGAAGCTATTACTATGCAATTACTATGAAATTAACAAAAGAGGTCAAAATGAAAGACGTTTTTATTTATTTATATCTGATATTAATATTGAAAGTGAACACCATTTCACCTTATTTTCCTCTTTCAATCATAATCCTTAAAATTAGCAAAGCATATATATATGGATAACTACCAGCTAAATTATCTTTCTGTATAAAAAAGAAAAATTATTTTGTTATTATCAGCAATATTGACATATACTTCATATAAATGTACAGTGTGCAAAAAAATAAATTGACCCACCGGAATAAATTTTAATCTTAAGTTCGGATCTTCATGTTCTAGTACTCATTCTTAATGGTTCGAGAGGGTGACATCAAATATACTAATTAATTAGTCCAAACGATATTTTAAGTTAGGAAATTAGACTTAAAAACGTTATCCGATTAAACATACCTTTTTTCGACGGATTCGGTAAAAACGTTATCCGATTAAACATACCTTTTTTCGACGGATTCGGATTTCTGATTCCCAAAATATAGTTGTTTCAATTTAGAAATATTCCCTTTAATGTTAACTTTAGTTTTTGCGTTTTTCACTATGTCCCAATTTTTTTTTATTAAGCGAATTGAAAAAGTTTTGCATACGATTCCAATCAGATCAATCAATTCCTATTTGTTTTTCTAAAGATAATTTCATGCAAAATAATAGTTTTAGTAAGCATTTATTATTACTTTATTTAAGGGAAGTTGAGAAACTTAAGAAATGTAAGGTGTGCAATTTTTTCTTAATTTGCAATTTTAAATGTGAAAATAAAAGATTTAAGCAAAATCGGACACATAAGTCCCGAGAAATAAAAAAATAAAAAACTTTTCTTTTTCGAAATTTGGTCCCCTAACTTCTTAATTTTTAGTGTCCATTTTTTGTGACTTAAAATTCGTAACTATGAAAGCAAATTTAAATCGTAGAGGAAAGAATGTTTCGCGTTGATATGTGGTAAACAATAATTAATTAACTGTGTGAAAAGTTATTCGTTGCAGGCGTATGTCTATATCAGAGCCGTTTTTAAGGATGGGCCCTGGCCCAAGGCCCCGAGTTCTGATGGGGCCCCCGAAAAGTCTAAAATCACATTGTATTAATTGTTTTTTTTTTTTAATTCTAACTCACTAATTATTTATAACTAAAGAGGGTCCCCAGATCGCACTTTTTTCTAGTTTTTTAGAAGTTTAATTCGGAGCTGGGACCCTCTGAAGCCCATAATATATATATATATTTTTCTTCCTTACATTGTCGGATGCTTTTCAAAATCTAATCGAAGCGTTTACAAACATAAAATAACTGTTACTCTTCACTTTTCTAACTAAAAGAGCAATAAAACACTCTTTCCACTGATGAAAATATCCCCACTTTCATAACTACCACCCACAGAATTGTTTACATTGCCTTGGGGCTCTTTTTTCCTAACTTAGGAAATATCAGATATCCACAGAAACACCCTTTTGTCTGATTTCTGGTCATAAATTTCTAAGAAGAAAACATTTCTAGGGCTGTAAATGTAATTTCCATAGTGCCTTTAAATTGGGCCTTGTTCAATTGTTAATTTTCTTTCTTACAAAATTTAGATATTTTTTCTAATTTATTATGAAAGCTTTTTTTCCCTTTAATCATCCTAAATGCTTTAACTAGCCTAATTGTTTAATTTACTTAATTATTGTTGTTGATTTTATTTTGTTATTTTTCAAATTAATCGTAAGAGAACCCGTGAACTAGGAATTTCTATATTAAATTTTCGTAGGATATTAAGAAGACATAAATCTTTCACGTTGGAGGTAAGCAAATGTTTTTATTAAATCAATTTTTGTTGTGGTTATGGAAAACGTGGAAGGTTTGCGCAGTTTTTTATAAATGCATTGTGAGTTTTTTGTTTATTTATTTAAATGGCTGGCCACTATTCAATTCCCTCTTTGACTAGCCAGTCTGCCAAAACTTTTGATTCGGTGTTTTCTGGATGAAATTGAGATAGCAAATACAAATTTATTTTAATTTTACTTACTGCTAATAGACAGAAACGACATATGATTTTGTTTAATGGAGCATTGAAATCAAATGATCATCAGCTAAACAAATGTTTAATCATGAGAAAAAAAAATGTTTAAAACTCCTGTATGGAGAAATTTTCTATGTTTCCCCTATGCATGAAATATATTATATTTCGTACACAAAATTAATTTATTTAGTTAGCTTATGATTTTATTGGTCATATTTGTTTCTATTAATAAGGCTTTTAAATTTCCAAATCGAAGTCGAAACAATTTCTTAAAATTGTCAGTCGAAACTATCTACGAAATTTTGACAGCTTTGTGCTTATTTTAAGCGTGTGTATTTAATTTAATAAAATAAAAAAATGAAGAAAGAAGTAAAGAAAATATAAATAAATGACTGAATAAAATAAAAAACTTCGTTGTCATATCATCTTTTAAACAATTTGAGTATTAATAATTTATTTAAAAATAAGCAAGTTTTTAGTTTAAAAGGTAAAAAAAAAAAAATTATTTGTTTAAAAGGTAATTATGCTCGATCATGAGACTATTTAATATCTGTTCCTAAGGATCAGAATTCTTTTTTATTTTACTTTATTGTAAAAATGATTTATTTAATACTTTCATATGCTGCAATTTTAAATGCCTAAAATTGTCAAATCAAAAACAATTAATACTTTTAATTTTATATTATCGCAGTATTTAGAGCAGACAGTTGCTTGTGGGTGTGGATGATAGAAGTGAAAGAAGCATGCAAAAAAAAAAAAATCCAATTAATGCCCTCAATATTATATTTTTAAACTTCTCGCAAAAAATGCAGTAAAAAAATAATTCTCGAACAAATTTATATTAGGTAAGAACGAAAAAGAAAATGATATCAAAATATGCTGAATCACTAGTGAGACAGGTGGGATGAAAGACATCGAAACCAATTTGATTGAATAGTAAAAGGTGTTTCTAAAATCCGGAAATCAATCAGGCTTCAATTTTTATTTTTTGGTCACAAAATTTATCAGGAGCTTTTCGTAAGATTTTAATATGGGTTATGTTTTTTCTTTAATTAAATATTTAACATTAACAAATATTTGTCTTTTGAAACCCATCATTCAGTAATAAAAATAATTATTCTATAATTGTAATTCTAAAACTAATTGAAACAAAGCTTTAGTGTGTTTCCATTGATATATTAAATGTCTTCTATCGGTGGAACCCCGACATTACGATTAAATTTTATTAAGGTAATTACGAATACTATAACCTAAAAACAGACTTTTTTTAAAATATTTTATTAGAGGAATGTAGGTTTTTCATCGTTTTATCATTATCAATCTTAAATAAGGTTTTATATCTGGCAGTTAAATTTGCAGTCCTTGTGTTATATCTGTCCCCTGATCAAAATAGCTTTTTGTTTTGTCCGTAAAACTATACTATGTAACAATTGAATAAAAAAAATCGAATTTTACAATTTTATGGGCATAACCATTTCGAAGTTCGTTCAAAACGGGGCATGATATCTTTAGATAGAATACGTGGATGCAAAAAATGTACTTTATTTGCGAAACATTTAAATATTTCAAAAGCCAACCGATGCATATAAAAATAACATTTTATATCGAAATGTTCCTTAAATGTTTTGTTAAATGTGCGCGAAATTTCTAATTTTTATTAGCGAATAATTTTTGCGTTATGAGAGTAAGAAGGGTAGAAATTTTTTGAAATAGCAGTCACTGCTACAAATATTTTTTTTTATTACAGAAGTAATTTTTACGCTTACAATGTATGGTAAATTGCACCATACAAAACAAAATACATCGATAACAGAAAAAAAAAATTAGATTTAAATTTACATTAACAGGTATCACATTATGGTATCAATATTAGTGATTTTAGATTCTTAGAAACATACTTGAATAAAATGTGAGAAAGAAATGTAAAGTATAAAATTCGTTTTAATTTAAATATTTTGAATTAATTTGTTTGAGCCCCCCTGTCGGGGAAGACTTGACCCCTTGTCGGGCAGAGTCTGGCGCCACCTTTGCTAATCAAAGCCTTTTAATTAATTTAATTTGTTATTGATTAAAGCATTATCAATTTAAGTATTTGAAATCTTTATAGTATATTAAATGTATAGTAAATTAAATGTATATATATAAATAAACGATCATAGGTTAAAATGTGTTAAGTTGCAGTTAGTGTCTTTAAACCACCGTAACATTAGGTTCAGATTTTTTTTTTCTCTTTTAATACACATTAAATAAGAACAGAGGAAAAAGAAAATAAGAATAATTGAATTTATTGTTGTTTAGTTTTTTTTTTTATATATATATATATAATTAGTATGGAATTTAGATACTTTGATGAAGTTAATTTGTTACAGTTTGTTTTATTTCAAACTCTAAGATTTAAAAATTTCATATCACTTCAGTAAAATATATTAACCATTTGTTTAATATGCATTTTTGGACTTTTAATGCTGTTTTTATTCAATTTGTTTTTTTTTTCTTTTGCAGAGGAACACAGATAGATTATAGAATCTTCTTCTTTGGTATAAGATGAAAGAAATCCTCTTTAAATATTCAGAGACAAAGGGGGAAAAGAAGAAGCATTTAAAAACAGGAAACATCTATAGTGACAAAAACAGAATGTGGGGGGGGGGGGCAAAAAAATTTATATTACTATTGCATCATCCATTAATATATTAAATAAAAAATCTGTTTTGTAAGTATTTGTGTATGTCATTATTTCTGTAGACTACTAAAAAAGGCGCGTAGTATCAGACAACTATAATAAGAGTATAAACTTGGTGACGGGGACCACACGTGCTACCACGTCATGTTCTTTATTGAATGTATCTGACGCAGAGAATATAAAATAATTAAATAGTTAAATTTGCGCAATAAACCTTTTTTTTTTTTTTGTTCAAATAGAGCTATAAGTTAGAAATGATCACTGATGTTATCTTTAAAATATGTGAAAAACTGAATCACTTATAGTAAAATTTAAAACCATGACTAACGCTTATCCCATCAGAAAATTGCATTTCGTTTTTCGCTCATCTCTATTTAATGAATGAATTAATATTTGAAAAAACTGTATTAACATTTAGTATCACACACTGCAAATTTTAAAAAAATTTATTTAAACTTGAGTGGATGAATGAAAAGTATTTTATGAACGACTGAAAATTTGAACAAGATATAGGGAGAGTGTGAACTAATAGTAGAAATTGAATATAAAAAAATTACACATATCACACAGTTGTTAACAGAATCTTTAGTTTCTGTTCCGAAAGATGAAAACGCATGTTCTTTTTGTATCACATCTGCAGCTTTTTGAAATTATTTTTTAAAAATGTAAATAAAATGCCTGGTAGATTTATATTGATGTTTACGCATTGAAATTCATAAAAACTTCAATTTACGATGTGAAGTATTTTACCTAATTTAGTTCAATCAAAACAAATTTCCTTGTTAAGGATTCTTTAGATTTGAAGTTGTTTCTTTTGTTTAGTATTGAAGTTTTTATTTATTTAAAAAAAATCCATTTTAATATAATTATCCGTTATGTGTTAAAAAGTAATTGATGCAAGAGGACTTTTAATTGTTTTTCACATTTCTTTTAAACTAAAAATATTTTTTTAATCATAAATATAATAAAAATCTAACAATTTCCTTTTTTATACAAAATTCTTATTTTTACTGTAGTGGGTATGATTTAAATTAAAGTTTAAATTATTACAAACCGTTCATAAATTCAAATACAATTAACGTGTTTCTTACTCGTGCGCAGTTTACACACTTGAGTGAAACGATCTACGAATTCTACTAAAGAAACAAGAGAGAGCCCCAGCCACAGGCTCAAACTGCCTCCAACATGTGCGAATAATTCAGAATCGGAAAACATTGCTTTCTGTCTATAGATTATGTGATCAAAACTCTGAAAAAACACTCGAAGTTTCACTCGATCGTCAATGGAGGAACTTCCCCGTTTCTTTTCAGAAAAGTTCAGAAGTGATTTAAAATCCTCAAAGCTCAACAGAGAGGGTTGTTGCCATCTACTGAAATGCAGTCTAGATGAAAAGACTTTGTGATCATACCAGGTACTTAAACAGGGCAATGGGCAATCACACGGCAAACCATTCTTTTCTAAGTCATCCACTGAACTATCCAAACAGTTCATTTGCGTTTCATTTTTTAATTCACAAGGCGGAAATCCACTATGTGGCAGAAAGGAGTCTACGCATGAACACCTCTTCAAACTGTATTTTAACATACATTTACGTATGCAGTCTGTCTGGCTGCTTGCTTTCACGTTTTCTGCGAAATGCTTCTGACTGAAAGCTTTGTTGTTTCGATTCTGCTCTTCTTTCAGTTTAAAAATACTGTCGTTTTGAATATGATTTGTATCCTGATGACTAGTCCTGTTGTATTTTTCTGTAGTTGTGTTGTTTTTCTCTAAATGATTACAGATAATCCTTAGATTATTTACAGAAAACTGATTGTTGTTCTTTGTTATATTTTCGTCAATCCTGGTCACCGTGAAATTATCCACAATATATTTTTTTTTGAAGTTTTCTCTCAGATCTTTTTGGCTGTTTTGGTCAACCTTACCTGTTTCACTAAGTTTTCTGAAAATTTTATCATTTGGACTGTTTAGTTCATCCTGATAATTTTTGCAATAATCCCTGTATGGGGCTGGCAATCTGTACAATGTACTTTTTACCAACCTAAGCTGCACTTCAAAGCCAGGACTGACATTAAATCCTGTTTCTTCTGGATTGGGATCATCCTCCGGATCATGAATTGTCACTCGGAATCCTGTTTCGGCGGTGAAGGGTACATAATCTTGCTCTTGAACATTTAAATGAAGCTCCAGCCCTCCGAGGTTCTCATCATAAAATTCAGTTTTAAATGTAAAACAATTTCCGAACTGCAATGACACATGGTGGGTGAAATGCGATTCGTTGCACACTTTCGATTGGAACGTGCATTTTCGAAGTGTGTCCTCGAGGCGGTGACCGTACCGTCCTCGACTCTCGTTGTCCAAGCTAAGATAATTTTTCACAAAACGTTGAGTTTTTTGTGAATCCTCTTGACTGAGCTGTTTCCACCAATTTCTGTACTTTCTTCTGAGTGTATTGAGTAGACGATGACCGGTCCTGTATTTCACACTCTTACAATTCTGCCAGCGTACATTTCGGAACACACACTGCGCGTGATAGGACATCACATTGTTGAGATTGCAAACGGTGACGGCTGGGAACTGGATGCCGCCTCTCTCCTGCACCACCCCGATGTCTATGAGTACCGGATATTGAAAGTAAAGGTGCAGGAAATGATAGGTTTCGTAACAGCCGCCACACAAACAAGCCACAAAAATGAAAATCCAAAATAGCCTCTTCTTCGTCGTCTTCGATTGTCCGATTCTTGAAAATGCCGGAATGGATGAATTTTCGAGCATTTTCAAGCACGAGTCATTTGAATCAGTCCTCATCATATCTGCGTCATTTAAAATGTCAACATCATCTGGGTAATCAATGATTTCGGAATGATCATACATTTATGTTATATTCAATTTCAAAATTAATAGTTATTTTTCTCAAATGGAATTGCTCTGAAAAACTAAATGCAATGTAATATGTGTCAAAATTTGTGAATACTGAGTTATGAAAAGAATGTTTTACAAGCCCGAGTTGAGTTGATTCTTAAATGCCATTAAAATCGTATGAATGTGGCCGTCTAAATGAGGGGGATGTAGTGACATTTGCTGAAGGTAGAAATAAAACGACGTTGTTTTGTGATAAGGAAGAGTTTTGGGTGGAGTTGCTTCAGTAGAATATAAATATTTAAGAGAAACCTCCCGTTATTTATTCAGATAAGAATCGAAAACATTATTTTCTATATCAGTTCTTTTTCTGTTCCATATTATATGCTAAGGAAAAAATTGAACTCCAAATCCGGAAAATAATTTTAAAAGCTGTTTTATACAAATAAAAATTAGTTTATGAACAAGGTTTATAAGCAGAATAATAATGTTTAACTATAAATTTAGCTGGTATGTTTAAAATAATTGACTGAATGGAATGAAATACAACTCGATTTATAGAACCATGTAAAAAAAAAAAAAAAATACTTCTTAGAACTGCTTTCATTATTTTTACAAGTTCGCCTATTAAACTTAAAGTTTCACGAATTTCTTTTGCACTCGAATCATCAATCTAAAACTAAATCAAATGACGTATGATTTTGATTAAACTCTCAACAGTGTTTAATAAATTATTCTTCGTTAGGATTAGAAAATAGGCAATAATATGTAAAAATGCGAGAATTGCTAAATACTGATATTTAAATAAATGAGGTATTGTTTTCGATGTATGTTTTATGCAGAGTGAAATGAGACAAATTTGAAAGGATAAGACGAATATAAGTTATAAGGGTTTTTTATGAATATAATGTACTTGTTTACCTTGTACATATTTACGCATATGACATAACTATTTAGACAAGTAAATATTGTTTCTAATATAATGTTACGGTGGTTTAAAGACACAAACTACTATTATTATTTTAACCAGTGATCGTTTATTTTATGCATATATTGTCGAATTAATTTACATACCTCAACTATTTAAAATACTTAAATTAACAATGCTTTAATCAAATACAAATTTAAATAACAAATTATACTAATTTAAAGGCTTTGATTAGTAACAAATAAACTAATTGGCATGGAGAGAACTTACCCATACTGATGTTCATAGTGGAAATTGGTGGACCTCTCTAAAACTAGGTTCCACTCTCTCTACTACTGCCCTCTTTGTTGTCTTTTTTTTGGATCTTTTATACTAAACTTTTTGCTCGATAAAACTATTGCTAAATTCTGGAAAGGTCACATAAGAGATCAAACTTGGACTATAGACTTGTGATTAACCCTTTTCGACACGTATTTCTTAACTTTAATCAAGAGTGTTTATTTGTATTTGCTTAAGTTCTATGTACTAATGGAAGTTTCCACAGTATTTTAAATCTAATCAATTATTTTGCAATTTACGATAAATCTATTTTAAATGTTTTATTGTGATTCTGAATTAAGTGACGATAAGCGTCACAATAATTTCTCACGTTGAATTGAATGAGACTATACACAAGCCAATCAAACAGAAGTTACAAATGTTTTTATGCCTAAACAGTACACTTCTTTTCATGTCTTCTTTTCCTGCCAAAGTACTTCATTTGTTTTGTCTGTTTACATTACTACCCAGTAACTATCTGTGCATGTAAAGTACATTTTTTCTGATGCAACTTTTTACGTTGAACTGAATGAGATCGATCCTGTGACGAACGATCTAATAGTTAGAAGTTATAAGCATTTTATGTATATTATGTATAAAACATAGACGTGCACAGTAATTTTCCTTTAAGGCTTAACTAAATTTTCATAGCAAAATGCACAAGATTTGAAAATTTGATACATACTTGCTTGGCATTAACATCTATACGCCATATATATATATATATATATATATATATATATATATATATATATATATATATATATATATATATATATATATATATATATATATATATATATATATATATATATATATATATATATATATATATGCTACTCTGCGCATCTAGTTAAGTGTTATACATTTGCCCGGTATACCCTACACTGATGATTTTTTAAGGTCAAGTGCCCAGTTTGCATTTAACCGGTACTCCGAACACTGATGTTTGTTTCTTCTAATCTATCCTCAGTAGTTATTAAAATATCGATGAAATATAATAAATTAATATTAAATCGGCTATAACAAATATGTTGGACGTTCACCAAAGCGACAATGTGATGGTTGACATTCACCGGTGAAAGTCGGCATTCGGTCATTTATGGTAACATATTTATATACATATTTCTTTTTTTACATAGTTCTTCTTTTTTGTATTTGAACACTGAGGGAAAAGTTTTTCATTATTCAATCGAAACAATAGAATCGAAACGACATTATTTGCGCTTTTTTTTTTTTTTTTTGCATTATTCACCTTTATAAACACTATTTATGGCAATGGGATTAGAATGATTTGAAAACCAGTTTATTTAAGGTTCAAAATCAAAATCGTATGAATTCCAGACCCAACTAAGTAAATAAATTTGATTTTTTTTAAATATAATTTTAGCATAAATCCTCTACTCGGCTTTAAAAATAATGAGTCCTTTTTACTTCAAATACTAATTTTTGAGCTTAGTCTTGTTTTGCAAGAATTCAAAAAATGAATATGACTGGTGCGAATATTAACGGTTCACTTATTCTTGTAGTACCATAGGAGGACAACATTCTCAACGCATTCGAACATTGCAGCCAACGAGAGGCCCAACCATAATCCCATTTGTCCGCCTATCTGACTCAACACTTCCGCATCATCGAACATGGCTTTTTGCTGATAGATGAGTTGCTCGAGGGTATCGAAATAAACTTTCACTTTAAGCATATTCTCACGTATATTCTCAATCGGCAGATCTAAACCTACATTTCTGCTCGTCAACGGCCAGATAGCGTTCGAAATCTTCACGTTGTAGTGCGAAGATTCGCATTCCAGTGGACACGAGCACGATCCACTATCCTCCACTTTAGTGTCGTGAACGCAGCAAAAATCCGCGCCATTTGTGAAATCGCAGTATCTGTCTGTTTCATTTGTCTTCTTGTTGACGGAGCAAGAGCAATGTTCCACGATGCGTTCCTCGAAACACGCCATATTGCACTGTTTCTGACTGTTGTTCTTCTCGTAAGCTTTGCAATGGTCTTTATAGGGATCGGGCAGTCTGACCATCGATGATTTGGACAGTCCGAGAATGGTTTCAAAACCAGGAGGGACATTGATGCCCTGTTCTTGGGGGAAAGGCTCTTGGTAAGGGTCGTGTATGACGATTCTGGCACCCACAGATCTAGTTAACCACGAGTAGTCAGCGCTCTGAACGTCCAGCTCCAAGGTGAGGCCGGAATTGGGCCCGACGAAGGCTGTCCGCCTGGGTTCTTTGTCACCTGACACCTGGTTGAACGAATAACAATTCCCAAACACGTTGTCCGAATGAATTGTAAATTGTTGGTAAGAACACTCCTCTCCGTTGAATGAACAGGATTTGATCATGTCTTCGGGTTGGTGACCGTAATACATCCTGCTTTCGCTATCCACTGAAGAATACAAATTGGTAAACTTAATCTGGTGTTTTATTTCATCAGCGAGTCGTATGTTGCTATCATCGAGACACGGGGGTAGATCCATCTGCTCTGTGAACTCAGGACCAAATTCTTCGTCATGCAAAGTGATGTTGCAATCTTTGTAGTTAATTTTTTGCCACAAGCAGGACTGATACTGCTTGCGAACGTTGTTTAAATTGCACACCGTTACCGCCGGGAAATATTGATTGAAGACGCTTTTCGAATCGATATTTACCACCACGGGGTATAAGTAATAGGCCGAGAGATATCGATATATTTGAGAACCACAGCCAATAAGACCACCGATCAAGATCAGCGCCCAGAATACTTTTCTTCTTGTGGTGCGAGAATTTCCAATTTGATTCAGCGCGTAGATTGAAGATTTCTTGAAAAATGTCGTCGTCAAACTCTTTAAATCGGCATCTTCCATTTCTTCATTTTTAGTAGATTTTTCTTGCCCGATTCGACGCAAGCGAGTGCAACCAGGATTGTGAGGGAAACTACTCACTGTGTTCACCTTCAAAGTATGAATTTCTTCGCGTGATGAATTTTCGTTCTCCTTTCTCTTTGAATTTTCTAGGTTTTTTTCTTCAAAAGCAAAGATTCTTCTTGCATTTTTATTGGAAATATCAACAACTCTGTTATTATCTTGCATATTGCGAAAATAGTGTCCGTTTACTTTCCCCATGTTTTCCTCTCGAAAAATGGATAACCAAATCACTACCGGGTATGTTCTCTCAAAGATTATGGCAGAATGGCTAATATGAAACCGAATAACGGATCAATTAAAGTTATAGAAATTCGGTTAAAATAAATAATTGCATATGCTCTTTATTTTTCAGGCACATAATAACCCATCAGTAGTAATATTTTTTTCCTAAGAATTTTCAGATATAATGTCTACGCAGCTAGTCATAATCTAATTATTTTTACGAAATTCGGAGCCTCATAAAAGAGGAAACATGCGACCAATCTCAAAAAGTAATTTTCTAATATATGCACGAACGCGATCTTTAGATGTCTCCATTGCACGTAAAGAATATTGATTATATAATCAATAAGATTATTTGAAGCCTTTCAATCCATTTAAAATCATTTCTATAACCATATGTTTTCAAATAGAAAGCATAACTAAAAATAAATGTCTTTTTTTTTTAATTAAAAATTTATATATATTTTAATTAAGTGCAAGATTTTGACCAGCTAAATTATGTTTTTGTTCTGCTTTAATTTCATTATTTAATAGCCTCTGTTCAGTTTTTCCGATCAATTTCGGTACTGGCTTTTGTCCTCCGTAATGACGTCATTTCAAATAATCAATTTACACGCATTTCATTTTCATTAAAATGTGTGTCGGAACATTTAATGGCCACAACTCTTTAATATTAATGATTCGTGTTGTGTTACGGTGAAAAATTGAACAAAGTTGCCGATAATTTTATTGAAAAACAGTCCCTGACCAAATAATTAGACGCCCTCTATGTAAAATCTTAATTATCACACTATACATCTTTATTGTTTTTATGCGGCTGAAACCGGTTTACACTTGTTCATGTATCAATTGTTTAACAATGCCATGCAATACGTTAAAAATAAATACAAATAAGAAGTATATAAAAAATCTCCTGAATAAAAACCCATTACATGGATGTTTCAATACAAAAGTGGTACATATAATTTCGTGTAACACATGCAATTATTAAAAAACTACAGTGTGTCTATTAATTTGGTTTAATTATTATAATATAATACCTGATATAATAATATATCCTAATTTATACAATATATCGTCAAATGTATCCAATTGCCGAATTTATATTATATAGCGTCTCATTTAACCAATGGATACGATAACAAGTACAAACCGGTTTCAGTCTCGTAAAAACAATAATGATAATTAAGATTTTACATAGAGTGCGCCGAATAATTTGGCCAGGGACTGTAAAATTAATAGTTTTTTTTTTAAATACAATATTTACTATTTTGAAAATTTTTTTATTAAGATTACTCTTTGCGTATTTTTCTGTATCTCATCTGTAAGCACATCTATACTGGAACCACATTGAAATTCATGTTTAAGAAAACGGACATAGCTCAAAATTGATGTTTAAAAAAATAGACATTTGATTCCATTTTTTCTTAGGAATAAAGTAAAATTTGTATTGTGATGTTCATTGACTTAAATCACTCCTGTACATTTTTTAAAGTTAATCTTTTTTGATACGATATTAAAAGTCAATAGTTTTTTTTTTTTTTTACAAGGTTATAAATTTATAGCCTTGTGGTATGAAATTGATATTGTACGAACCATTTTATCTTTTAGTGTTCTGAAAATGAAGACATGTACGCATCTGTGATGTACAGTGCGCAAAAAGAAAAAAATAATAAATAAACTGGCCACCCCTAAATAACTTTTGATCTAATGATCGAATCCTTACTCTCTAATACTTAATCTTATTAGCTCAAGGGATTGATATGCTAATTCATTTAAGTTACAAAATCAGACACAGAAACGTACTTTCTCTGAATAAACATAGGAGGTAGTCTGGGAAATAAGGTCCCAGTAGTTTGATCAAGAGAGCGGTCCAAAATTTGGGTCCCTTAATGTTAAATGCTTCTTGCGTACTTCACCATAAGTCTAGAACTTTTTAAGCGAATTGAAAAATTTTTGCGCACCATTATATAATTCACTTATTCAAAGATGCAAAACATAACTTTTATTACGTTCAATGCTTGTTAAATAAAAGTAAAATGAGAGTCGATATTGAAGGTCTAAAATTAAGGTTTAACAATAATAGTAGAGGAAAATAAAGGTGTCGAAGCAGAATTGGCCATGAAAATTTTCTCCCTCGTCATAGCTTTATCTTATTTCGGAGTTACATAAGGGATTACATATTTTCCACTCCGCTTATTTGAAATGTCAATTTCAGATTCGCTAAAGTCTACTCACAGTTAGACAATGGGAAAAGCATGGTGCAGACCGTCGTTGAACAGCCGACCCAATTTTTTGTCTGTGTTAGCTGGGTGCGAAATTCGTATCGACCAACCATAGCTGGGATTCGAACCGGGTGCAGCTCAATGTACGGCAAACTCTCTATCCCCTGAGCCACCACGACTCGAGGGGAGACTGGTTGTTAATACCTCATCTAGTATTCGATCTAAACTTAAGTGGGGGTGCAAGTTATTTATTTGGCATGATCATTAAAGATATATCCGTTATCAATTGTTAATTAATGCAGTATGTCGTTAACTATAAAATCAAACCATATGAAATACGAATTTTTTTTTTCATTATATATTTTGAAACCTTATACTTTTGTAATAGGTGGGCGAAACTTTTTTGAAATGGGGAAACTATTTAATTAATATAGTTGAGAAAACGCGATTATCGGATCGTTTTTTCCGCGTCGTTGAAGGCTTCTCCAAAACACATCTTTTACGGAAAAGATATGTTCAAAATTGCCAATTATTTGGTTACGATGATATTCAATGACGGTTTAATGGGGATTACTAGCAAGATGATGTCACGGATATTCGAATTGAAAGCACGACGTTTTAGTTTTTATTTTATAACCGTCGTTGAACAGGTGATCCGATTTTGGGCTTTCGGTTACTAATGCTCAACTTCGTAGCCTTGTAATTTTGAACCAATCCAGAAGACAAGGAAACTCCTGGATCAGTACCTCCAAAGGTATTGATTTGACGTTTTAGTTTTGCAAGAAGCATACGCAAATCGCGGAGCATCACGCGTCTTTCTCGAACAAAAAGCCACATTCGCGATCCGGATGGAAGTAATACACGCCAACGAAGTTTATACATTAGAGGAAGATATAATTCAGGCATCGAAGATGAATGATAAGTCCTAAAAAACCAAAAAGTAATATTATAAAAACTTTAAGCGCGATTTCCTGAAAATTAAGTTTTCGTTGTTGGGTTTGAATGTTTTCTTTATTCGGATTACAGAAAAACAACTCAATCGATTTTGATGTCGCTTTGGAAATTTGTAAAGAATTAATGTGGCTACTGTTGAAACCAATAAAACTTCCAACATAAATTTTAAGAGCGTTTAAAATTGATTTTTTTTTTTTCAAATGGCCGCCATTTTGTGAAAAACTGACATTTTTCAGGTTTTTTTTTTTATGGTTCTAACCATAGAATACATACAAAATCATTAGTTTTCGGTTCAGATCATACAGCATTGATTCAGATTATACATGATGGTTACAGTATTATTCAGATTATACCCATCCATCAGTGCTTGGTGCGCACTGTCATATTTTTTTGTGTTCATTTATAACTATTTCCGGCTAGAAAACAACTTTTAAATGTAACTGAAAGTTGACAAAATGAAATCATTATATAATTTGTTCTTTCAATTCAGTGAAATTTTTTTAAAAAAACATGACGCTTAAATCGGACCTTTTGACCAGAAAATCTCCGTAAGGCCTTATGGTTGTGGTGATCAATCCAATATAGTGGTTAAATGAGGTAGCATCACTGCATATTAAGCATATTTTTAGTCGTTTTAGATACATCTTAATTTGTATATGATGAAGGGTTATTTATCCCTGAAAAATGATTAAAATCGTTTAGAAAAAAATCGATTTATAATATAAATATTAAATAGAATATGGTCACATTCAAAAATAAAGAAAAGAAAAGGAATCAAGAAAATCATTCTCTTAACATCGAGACTTTCTGTTCAGATAGATATTCAGCGGAAACTGGGACTGGGATGCACGAACTCTCAACGGACCGTTAGGAGCATGGGAAGAGATCCATGGTGCTATCGATCATCACGATTTATCGAAAGATAACAAAAATAAAGCCAATAAATATTAAATTTGAAAATAATCTGGCGAAAGCGAATCACCCAAAAGGCAGAGAATTAGTATAACCATGTAACAACTGAAACATTTTTGTGGTAAGAAATAATCAAGAGTTATTGATTTTTGTTTTCGATTGTGTCGAGACTTTGAGTCTTACATGAGTATTTAAATCAAAAGTTTCATTGATTGTTAAAAAAAGAATAAAATATTTTATGTTCACTTTTTTGAAATGTAATAAAAATTAAATAGTTAGTTTTAATTCAATTAAAATTGGATTAAGAATGATAAAGAAAATAAGTTTGAGAAATTGAAGAAATTTTAATAGCTAGGAAATATGTAATGCCTATTGTGGCATCACAGGCCAATTAGTATAGCGTGTCGTCGTTCAAAGCGTATAAAAGTCAAATTAATAATAGCACATCTCCATATATTATGCGAGAAAAAATATAAAAAGTTAAGAGAGACAATGAATGAGCAAATACCTACAGAAATCATTTTATTGCATCTCATACTTTATTCCAATGAAAGACAATAGAAGCGGAAGATTTGGTTGCATAGTATTATCAAGCACAGCAGATAACTACAGGTTTTGTTCTTAGCCAAGAGTGAAAATGCTTGCTGGGATACAGTTAAAAGGTCATAACCTCATTTTATTTTATATGGAATAATTTGCATGATTGAGAGGGGGAAAAAAGCACATTGTTAAGCACCCAAGTATAGAAAGATTATTTGCAAGTTAACAAGCTCACATGTGTCATGCAAATTAAATAAAAGTTTATCATCTTATAGACGTCTCAAAAACAGTTAAATATCCAACGCATATAGAAAAAAAATTTTTATTTATAAATAAATTAAATCGACCTTTAGACAATATTCTTTGTTTGCCAATATCACTCTAAATTTGTAACAAAACAAAAAAACAGTAATAGTAATAATACTATGACAACGTTGACTTTTTTTTTTTTTTAAATTAAAGTAACTGAGATTTAAATCCGGCCTGTTTGTAAACGGCAGACGAGGATCTATAGCTGAGGTACTTTATGAAGAACATAACAAAAAACGAGATAACGTACAAGAAATGACATCAACAAAAAGTTCATTTTTAGTAATTGGTGGAGCTGCTGCTGCTGGACTCTTCGGTGGTGGTCACGAGGACTTGTCTCACAGATGCCGGTCCAGTGACGATGGTCCGTTGGCGAGATCGAATAAAGGAGAGGTTGCTCTCGGCTTGCTCAGCCCTGTCTTCTGCTGCCTCTAATTCCCTCTGGAAGCGGCGGACACGGGTCAGGTTTTGGGCAGTCATTCCTTCCTGTTGAGGCATAAAAATGAATTAATTAATGTAGCAATCGACAATCTCAACCTTCATCTATTAAAAGGTACCCCATGAATGACTCGAGTTAGCCTGTCTTATATACTAGTGAATTGATGTTTATTTATTGTAGTGGTAGTTACGTCACACTAAAGATTGACTCTTTTGCACAAATTGTTCGTAACTTATTTAGTTCAATATAAGTTCTTCGCTTCAGTATTCAGCGTAGCAGTTTTTTTATTTCTTTTCTGCGCAACACATTTTCTTTCAGTATAGATAGTTCAAAATTCATTTTTCTAAGCAAACACTGTGTTTGCAACTTATTTCTTCAAACAAAAATTGTTCGTAACTCGACTGTAGCAAAGTCGTTATTTGACTTATTATTACGCATTTATCTCAATTTGAGAAAATTGATGGACATCTTTAAAAGGGGATGAAACGTGTTGATGCTAAAACTTTTCGAAATGACACATACTTTATTAAAAGCCAAGAGTGATGAATAAACAAAAATAGGATAAACTTGTTGAGGTGAACATAATGTAAATCGATGAAATTCTATTATGTTAAAAAAAATTGAAATAAATTGGCTGAACTGCTCAAAAACTACATAAAAAAGTTTTATTATTATTATTATTGTTTCAACTTTTATTATTATTACTATTTCAATTATTATTTTTATTAGTAATACTAATTTAATTATTATTATTATTGTTATACTTACCATTATTATTGTTATTATTATATTACTATTATTATATTATATTACTATTATTATTATTTTATTATTATTTTATTATTATTGTTACTATTATCGTTGTTGCTATTATTATTATTGTTGTTGTTGTTGTTGTTAGTAATATTATTATACTTATCATCGTTATTATTATTATTGTTATTATTATAATATTACTATTATTATTATATTACTATAATAATAATAATAACTATTATTATTATATTACTACTATTATTTTATTACTTTTATTATTATTATTATAATATTACTACTATTATTTTTATTACTATTATGAAGATTACTACTTTTCAGAAATTGTTATTTACTAGTAAGAAATATACACATAGAACGAAATCCTGATTTATAAAAAGACTCAAAAACATGTGTAAATTACCTGTTCGTTGAGTTGCCTCTTGTAGACCTTGACTTTTTCTGTGAGTTTTTCGACGGCGTCGTTCAGCATGGTGATGGTCTTGTGATCCTCTTCAGTCTGCAACAGCAATTCTTTCACTCGGTGTTCCTTCTTTCGCATCATCTTCACAGTCTCTGAGTGTCTCTTCTTCTCTTCCTCACATTCCAACTCTATGTCTCGGATCTAAAATAATTTCTCTTTATTTTTGTGAGTTCTCCAAATTACGATTATATAAAAACCAAATATGTGAATGACCGAATCATCACATAGTCGCTTTGGTACATGTTCGAAATATATATACTAGGTCTAGTTAAGTGTCCGGTATACATTTAACCGGTATACCCTACACTGATATTTATTTTTAAAATTCAATGCCACTGCCGGGATTCCCGAAATCAATGGTTTTTTTAGGTCAAGTGCCATTGACTAGTATACATTTTGCCCGGTATGCTCTACATCAATGTTTTTTAACACTAGAAAGACTGAAACTTAGTATATACCTATAGTGCCCAAAAGCAGTCAAAATGACTGGATTGTGAAAGAATAGCTCATGTGTAAAGAAATTTGTTTAAAGTTAATTTTTTATATTTTTCATATTATTCATAGTTATATAACAAGTGATTAGTAAATATTAACACTAAAAAAATTACATGTTGTACAAAAGGGTAAAAAAATTCTAAGAAATTCTGTTGTCTAAGAATTGTGTACATCGTTGCTTTTCGAATTGAAATTAAAAAGCAGTCAAAATGACTTCCTTGTACAATCTAGTGTTAAGATTCAGTGCCACTGCCCTGTATACATTTGCCCGGTATGTGTTCCACATTATGTTCTTTTAAAAGTTCAAGTACCACTCCTCAGTAGGCATTAAGCCGGTATTCTGAACACTGATGTTTCTCCTAATCTAACAGAAATTAAAGTATCGAATAAATATAATCACAAAAGCAAATAAATTAATATCAAATCGGATATAACACATATGTCGGACATTCACCAAAGCGACAATGTGATGGTTGACATTCACCGGTGAAAGTCGACATTTTCTTGATTTCGGTCACTCAAAGTAATATATGCATTATAGATGTTTCTTTTTGTACTTAATTGCTAAAAATAGTCTTTCCCATTTATCCTTTTCATTATTTATTTTATTATTTTTTTTTCTTAAAAAAAATCATCGTTTAAAAAATTACAAAAGTTAGGAACTATAAGCAGAGAGTTTAACATTAAAAAGATTGATATTTAAATTACATCTTTTTTCTTAAATAACAAAATTACAAAAGTTAGAGATCAAAAACAAAGAAATGAACATTAAAAAAATTTATCCGTGGCTTGACTTTTAAATCAAATAGAAGATTATTTATCTTCTATTTGAAACTGAATTGAAAAAAAAAAAAAAAAAAAATTTCAGCACATCAAATGAAATTTATAACAGAAGAAATTAGTACCCTTGATTCCAACTTGCTGATGACCCTTCTTCCACCGGCCAAAGCATTTGTCTCTACTTCCTCTATTCTGACCTGCAGGTTTCTCACTTCTATTTCCAGTGATTTCTTAATGGATTCGATCTTTATACTCCTCTCTTGTTCTTCGATCAAAAGATCTTTTGTAGATTTCAATTCCACTACAGTTCTATTGTAACGCTCATCAGACACCTGCAATAAACAGAGTTATGTTCTGTACTTGAGATTGATTTATAAAATATAATCCAAACACTCATTTCACTTTTCTTTATTTTTCGGTGGTGGTGGTAAGGTGTATGGTATTTTCAAAATTTTACCCACTATAAAAAATTTATCATAAATTTGAACTACTGTTGTTGTTGTTGCTGTCTCACGTCGCTAACGAACACGAACAAACCTATTTTAAGGCAGAGGGTTGCGCTTCTTGTAAACCAAAGGCGCAATCTGTGGCCAGGAATGTGACTTCTGCCACACGCATACGTCACATCCCGTTTTACAGGGAGGACACATTCACACACCACCCGCACACCATAGTTTTGACCAGAACCGGAGTACGATTCATTTCCAATCCAGTATTCCAAAAAATAGTGATTTTTTATTGAAACTTGAAGGACTTTGTGACCCCGACAGATTTAGCGCTCACCAGTCACCATCTTATATACTTTTTGGGGAGCGAATATCGGACTCACGGTTTCCTGAACATCGGCCCTACACCAGGATATCTCGTTCAGAACTTTTGAGCTTAACGAATTTATAAATGTTGTGCTTATAATTATATATAACTAGCCGCTTAAGGCGGCCAGCTGTCCGCCACGCTAAAGGTTTTCACAAATAAAGTTTTTTAAAACATAGCAGGAAATCTGAAGATTAGTGGACAATTCTTCTTCCGCGTTCTTCAGATGTTTCTTGGGCCCTAGCACTGCTAGTGGAGACACGATCCTCTTCCAATCTTTGACGTTTCTCAGGTGTTTCTCGGATCCTAGCACTGCTAATTGAGACACGAACCTCTTCTAATTTTTTTTGACGTTCCTCAGGTGTTTCTCGGGCCCTAACACTGCTAGTTGAGACACGATCCTCTTCCAATCTTCTTTGACGTTCTTCAGGTGTTTCACGGACCCTAGCACTGCTAGTTGAGACACGATCCTCTTCTAATCTTCTTTGACGTTTCTCTGATACTTCTTGGGCTCTAGAATTGCTTGTCGAAATTCGGTCATGTTCCATCCTTCTTTGACGTTCCACAGACGTTTCTTGGGCCCTTCTTCTTCTTTGAGAATCTCTTAATATCTTTTTCTTTGACAAAATACGAAGTTTTTTGGAAGGCGGTTCTGCCATGTCAGTAATCGGGTTTTTAAGAAGTCAACGAATACTTTAGAACAACAATTACTATAAAATCAAGTCATGAAACTTCAATATTAAAATCTAAGTGCTTACCTGCAAACTGAAACTTTCTGAAAATAACTAATTACATTTAATAAAAACTGTTAAAATAAAGAATAGAAAAATCAAAGAGATCCAAGGTAAGTGTGATCGTTCCTTCAAAAACAATTAAATTCCTATTTTATATATTATATAGCTACAACGCTTAAGAAAAAAAAAACTAAAATGCTAAATACATGAAAAGAACACGAAAACGAATTAATTTTGGTAAAAATACACTTGAGGGTGCCCCTTGGCGAAATTCGCGACTTATGTTTGGCGCCATTCCTGTTAGCGCGGAACACTGTGGTAACAGGAATGGCGGCCAAAACTGTATAAAATTGTAATGAATCCAATATAAGCAAAATTAATTAACGCAATAAAGTGAATTTTGAATCGAAACAAAAAATAATTGAGTAAGTACAGAAAGAAAAGGAAAAAAAAAACTCACTTCTTCATTAAGCTTGAATATTCTCAGATTTAGGTGCACAGAATTCTCTAATAGCAGTTAGATACTGTCTAAATTTATTAGGAATGGAATTTGTGTACCTCCATCGCCAAATAAGTTCAGCGAAATACGAATCGAAAATGGCGTCCGTGGTACCGTACTGGCGGTGAATTTTTTTTTTTTTATAGTCCCTTTTCATGATTGCCCACAAACCTTCGATCTTATGAACCATAAGCAAAAGTAACCTTACCAGCCGGTATCCAACGCAGAACTAACGGACCTCTGAAATTACATATACAGTTGAACATTTAAAAATAAAGCTTAAATCTAAATCTATCAGAATCACGATTGGGTTTCAACTTCGCCCAGCTTGGCGATCAACCGCGAACACAACTTGGCGAGAATCAAGGGGCACCCTCAAATATAGTCTACCCCAAAAATTATCGTCTTCGCTTAAAAAAAAAAAATAGAGCGTGGAACGAAGAAGAAAAACTTATTATAACAATTATGAACAGCGACAAATATATCAAAGCGAAGCGTTCTATTTTCGTATCGAATATGTTGCCACATTTTTAATACAAAAGATAAACTTTTCTCCACTTTAATAAATGTAAACTAATGCGAACCTTACAATTAAATTACTAATTCCTTATATCGTATATTATCGTATATTATTGTTTTAAGTTGTCGAAAATTAATATTTCAATTGTAAGGTTCGCATTAGCATACATTTATAAAAGTGGAGAAAAGTATATGCATTTTTATGGCTCTTTGAAGACGAAAAAGCAAAGATTTTCTTACAAAATGACTGATAACTAAAAAACTAATCCAAATTTTTGAAAATAAAAAAAATAGTTCTTCATTATGTCAAAACACAATTATGTGCCGAGTTTCGTGCCTGGGCGAGGCTTCTGGGGCGATATATTGTGATTACGAACACACACACAGCCGCGTTTATTATTATGTATACGCGTTTATTATTATGTTTATTATTATTATATGTTATAGATAAACTCGATGTGATATGATCAATATTATCTGCAAGATGACCGCGCAAATCATAGGAGGGTAATAATGCGTAATGCAAGAGTAAAACAATGGTTATGTTGTTTCCTTTTTGTTTAATACATCTCTACGTGAGAAAGCGAATTATTAGCAAGCATGCCCTTTCTCTATTGTCTGTATTTTATTTTATTTTATAACCATCGTTGAACAGCCGACCCAATTCCGGGTGTGCAACTACTCTTTTTCAACTCCACAGCCTTGTCATTTTGAGAACAATCCAGAAAAAAAGGGAGCTTCTGTATTGGGAGAAATTTGCCTTTTTGGAGGACTTTTTTTAATTAAACAACCCCCATTTGCTTTACATAGAGAGGTAAATCACGAAAACCTACCACGGTTTGCCGGACGGCAAGGTGACTCTAACCCACGATCCGTCAACCACTGACGTCTGCACTGTGATAGGTGCGAGTTGGGTGCGTATCGACCCGCTCTATCATCTGAGCCACCACGACTCTGTATCGAAAAAACAATGTTCGTATATAGCTTATTGAGCGACTTTATTTACTTCTGCTTTCCTTTTTGTTGATTCTCGTTGAGGTAGTTTTCTTTACTAACATTGCAACATTGAATTTAAGGTAACGGCATATTAAATTTCTCAGCTGTTAAAGTGTTTCAGAATGTGTAATTACCCTGAGTTCCTTGGATATCTCTTCGTAGTCGTTGTGGAGGGTGAGGAATTCATTCTCGAGTTTACTCTTTGAAGAGGTCAAGTTCACATTGATGGTGGTCAGTTCTGAGATCTTGGAGTGTGATTCATCCAGGGACTGCTCCAGGGCACGCTTCGCCCTCAACGTCTGCAAATCAATCAAAATTTTAAAAAAAAAGGTTAAAGTTTTTAATATGTTGCATTTTAGATAGACAAGCCATGCAGAAACATGTGTCAACTTCAATAAAAAGAGGCATTTCCATTCATTTCATAATTACAAATGTCTTTTTTCAAAACGTAATATCCCCGAATGTAATATGTATTTCGAGGCCCGGTGGCTCGGTGGTTTAAAGCTGCTATTGTGAATGACTAGGGTTCGAGCATCAGTGGTGGTTATAGGGTCACACATTTTCATGTCATCTTTTTTCCAATTCCTACTATTACTCTCCCTATATCTTGTTCAATCGTTCATAAAATACTTTTTATGTATCCATTCAAGTTCAAATACATTTTTTTAAAACTTGTAGTAGATGACACTTTATGTTGATACAGTTTTTTCAAATATCAATTCATTCATTAAATTTAATGTATTCATTTTAGTTTTATAGGGTATAAAATATTGTAATTATTAAACAAAAAGTAACTGAAATAAAAAAATTTTTTGCTGACTGAAGTAGGAAGTGATTTTGAAATTTTTTTTATGTTACTTGTTTCAAAGCATAATATTCCCGAATGTAATTTATATTTTGAGTTGTTAAAGGTGCTGATCTGTACTATCGTTCGAGCATCAGGGGTGGCTTACACAGATTAGTGTCACCTTTTTTGATGGAAAGAGGTGACGTGTGTGTAACGCTGAACCACAATCATTGATCTTTCATGTCTCTCTGTGAGCTGTTACTTACGGCAATATTTTACTTTTAATTTATACTTAACAAGTAATATGAAAAGAAATTTAAAGTCAATTACTACATAGGTCAACAAAGAAAATTTTTATTCAATAATTACAATTTTTTTCTTCCATAAAAATCTAAAATTAATTTATTAAATTTAATGAATGAATTGAAAAAAACTGTATTAACATCAAGTGTCATTCACTGCAAGTTTAAAAAAACAAGTTGAATGGATTAATATAAAGTATTTTATGAACGATTGAAGAAGGTGAAAAAATATTGAATAAATTACGTAACAAATATAATCAGTAGGGAAAAGACGATATATATATATATATTAGAGTAGATAAACAGATTTGTTTCTCTCTAATTATATGCAAATACATCAGACCTCATATTGAGTTTTATTCTCAATAATTTTTAACGATGCATATTTACACTCATGTGAAATTGTGATAACAACGTAAATCTTTCTTGCAGCATTTACAATGTTTCAGAATTCAGAAAAATTATAGTAAAAAAAATAAGGATTTGAATACGACGTATAAACTCATTTATTTGATTTGGATTGTTGAAAAATGATTCCATATTTAACTTTTTCATAAACCATAACAGCCCTAACCTTATCTTTCTTTAATAGTATTTTACTTATTAAAAACGAAAAATTTAGAACCACAGTATTACATTAAATTAATAAAAATGTTATTAATGAATTCTAATTATTATTGCTAAAATAAATGAATCATCATGTAATGAAAATAAATGTCGTTTCTTTTGCTTCATAATCATGATATAGTACAATTTATTTGTTTGAATGCTGCAATAATTATAATGGATAAACGAGGGATAAAGCATTTTATGTAATGAATAAACGAAACTAGGGAATACGCGTGCTTTTTCGAAAGAAAAGGATAACCAATTCCTGCTATTCATATTTTCTTTTTCTGTGAAAGAAAGCTTATTTCCCTATAGCACTTTGTGCTAATCTTTTTCATAAGCATAATTAATTACAATGTATAAACACTTCAACATTATAGTACATTTTTTATGCAACATAAATAAAAAATTTACGGGGATGAAAATTTTCATTAGATATACATTTAGTTTTTTATGTATAAAGTGGCTGCTGTTATAACAGGGTGTTTCGTAGTGATCGCTCTTAATAGGATTTTTCAGCGTACTGGTCAAAACAGAAGAGACAAAAGTTTGGATTTCATTTCAGTGTGTATAACAAGGAAGAAAACGAAAGTATCAAATCTAATGAATCATTACGTAGAAAGGAGGTCATCAAAACCTGTTTCATTGCTTGTAAAATAGAAAGGAGTTAAAAGCTTATTATTAGAAACAAATCTAAGTTTTATCAGGAAATCAACTGATTATTTTCATTCCGCTTTCGCGGATAATGTTTTTGTTTCTTCATAGCTTAAATAATACCTTGTGATTCCTAATGTGTAAAGTCTAAAGTAGCTTTTATATAATGCTAATTATGCAACTGATAACACTTAAAAAGATTTAGTAATCTCAATAAATGAAGCGTTAGTTTAAAAAAGATACCCGATGGAAATTTTATTACCAGTTCTAATATTTGTAACCTATTACAACTCTAATATTTGTATATTGTTTAAATTTTTAAAAAAATAATTATATGTATTTAAACATAAAATATAAATTTAAATAAAAACCCACTATGTTTAGTTTATTTAAGAAAGACATAAACTTTCTCTCACAGATTCAGCCTTTGGGTTCGACACATTTTTACTATTAAATTTACGTTTATAATCCCAAAAACGCAAATACAACAAAACGTCAATTTTCCGTTAATAAAACGACTTTAAAAAACTGCTGAAAAATAGGTAAAAATTGTTAAGCGTTAAATTATCAACGTGCGTTACGAACGTTAAATTTTTAACGAAATATTTAAAGGGAAAATTGATAACGTTAAAATACCGTTATTTTAGCGCATACGTTTTAACGAATAAACCAAGGGTGAAAATCGTGACGTAAAACTGTGTATAATTCATTCATTAAAATCTTTCTCACACAAATATCAATTTCAGGAACCAGAATGTGTTCACTTTCTTTTAATTCATTTCTTAGAAGGCCTGTCTATATATTTTTTTACATTAAACCTTTAGCTCATATAGAGGCCTATTTTAACTGAATAACTTCATAAAATATATTTCATCGATGCTAAAAAAAAACAGAATTGAAACTCAGACTCGGTGTTATTTCGCATAAAAACATTACCGTTCGCAAATTCAGTGACAACTGTAAAAATTACTATTTTTTACGAAATATTAAAAAGTAATTGAATTTTTTTTTTCCAAAATTTTTATTTAAAGGATGTTTAAATGAGAAAAAAAGGAATTTCCCATAGAATGCCATGTCTTATAAGATTCCCTTTTAAGCAGTTTTTATATCAAATATTTTAAAGTTATTTCAATGAAACTCACAGATTCAAGAGATACTCTGAGTTCTTCTAATTCAGCTGTCAAAGCCTGGATTCTTCTTTGAGAGACACCCAATTGATCAATTGCTTGATTCAGCTGGCGGCTCACATCATCATAATGAGCTTGCAACTCCTGCAAAAATCAAAACATCTTTTCAACAACAAAAAAGGCAAACAGAAGAGTGGAACAGTATAAAAAAGTTTATTTTCATATTTAACCTTATCTTCATACTATACATTTTAATTCATTTTCTTAAAAAAATGTTATTCTTCAAATTATTAATAAAAAAAAATTTACCGTGATCTTGGTAGATTGTATCTTAATGGTCTTCTGCATGTCGATGTTCTGCTTGTTGGCTACGTCCAAACTCATCTCCAACTCTGTGATGGTCACTTGCATCTTTTTCTTGATGCGGGCAACTTCGGTCTTAACTTTAGCCTCAGCTTCAGCCAAACGCTGACTCAATTGATCAATTTCAATAACCATTTGTTTTCTGCACAAAAGTACAAAGTAACATGCATATATATCAATATATATATATATATTGTCAATATATATATATATTGACAATTTCGACATATCCATGGTCAAATTTTTAAGGTAAAAATCAATGGTCTCAGGAGGAGACGCGCCAAAAATACGGTCTTCTTTATGTAATTTTAGTTAATTTTATTCGCATTTCCAAATTTTTTTGAAACTAACTGCTTACTGTAGAAATCTAAAATTCTTTGCATTGATTTATCAACTTGTTTTGAAAGAAATCATTTTTGGCTAATATTTAAAAAGGATTAAAAAAAAACTTTTGAAATTTAATGCAGAAAATATTTTTCTTCCATCGAAGCTGTTTAATTTTAAGGTCAAACTTAAGATCAGGATTGCATTTTTAAAAAAAAAGCTTTGTTTCGTATAAATAAAAAAAAATTTCAAAACAAAACTTTCAATCAGAAACTATAATGAATTACCTGAGAGCCTCGAGCTCTTCTTCTTTTTGTGTAAGTCTCCTCTCATAGTCATGCCTGACAGATGCCAGCTCAGAACTCAATCTCTGAGCTTTAGCTTCTTCCTGCTTTCTGAGTGTCTCGGCTTCCCTGTAGGCAACGCTCAACTCTTCCCTTTCGTTCTCAAGACGCTTAATCTCCATGTCCATGTCATGGATGCGGCGGTTGGCATCACTCAAGTGAACCTTCGCATCACCGAGGTCGTCTGAAATGATGATCAGTCTAAATCAACACCAAAAGTTAGTTGTGATACATAGATATAACTTTTGGTAAAACACCGAAAATGTTCACTACTTGGTCTAAATTAGCTGCCACTATTTATCGAACACAGTTGCACTAAAATTTATAATTGCAATAAGATAAGATATACATAAGAGCCAGTTAAGTTATTTTTACGGTGCAATTTAAAGTAGATCATGATTCATCAACAATGAATACTAATTATAATTCACCAACACTACATAGTGTATATTAACACCGAAAATGGTGGTAACAACAATGTGATGTAGTAATACATCATAGATGTACATAAGAGTCAGTTATTTTTAAGATAAAGTAAGAATCATTAATTTAGGAATTTAATCATTTAATACATTTCCCAGAGGTTTAAATATTACGTACAAGAATTTTTACAATCTATAACCAATATTATTGTAAAGATTTAGATAAAGATTTATTGTGTTTTAAAAATAAAAGGTTGAATATAGAAATATTAAAAATAAAATAAGAAGTTTGTAATGTAACTTAAATACGAGTAAATAGCAAGTGTATCAAATCTTATATTTTTCAGACAAACATATGAAAAGGAAAAAAATGGAATTAAAACATCGAAAGCATAATTTTAAAGCATAAATTTTAACAACATAATTTTAAGAATCATTAAAATAAATTTGACATTTCAAGTAAAAAATTGTGTGAAAAATCTGTATAATTGCTTTCACTATATTACAAACCAAAATTGGTACGTATGTGTTGCTACTTACCGCCAGCAACTTCCTCAGCGGATTGAACTATTGGCGATTCATTTGTGTCTTCCGAATCGGGATCGTCACACTTAGCCTCGATAGTGTCTGAAATTCTGTCCCGAATCGAATGAGATTCAGAAGAATCATCTTTTTTGTTTTCATCTCCATCTGAAGCATTACTTTGCGCTGCTTTAGAAAAAATACTACCAAGTTCTGATAACGAGACGGTTACGATAGCTGGTGATTCGTTGCCGTGAGTCTTCTCGATAAGATCTGGTGAGGGACTCGAAGCGGTGGTAGTTTGTTCTTCCTCCACCCCCATTTATAAACAAATTCAAATACACCAAAAGTATACAATGAAAACAACTTTGTTCGAAACCTGTTTCAAACGATCATTCAATTTTCGTTTCTAGTCCATTTATTATGTGTCCAATACTGTAGAATTGTATTTAGCATCGGAACAAGTGAGAACACTTTCTCGATGTTCCGATCAGAACTGAAAGCGTCATTTTTTCTCTCGACCAATGAGAGACATTTTCTGGTGCCTATAGGAGTCATGTGACGTCAAGCAAGTGGGCCGACATTTGCCTTAAAAATTCGGAAGGGAATTTTTTTTTAATTTTATTTATTTATTTATTTTTTTATTGTGGGAGAGCGGTATCTTTACAGTTATCTCATTCAGCAGGTGCATCGCCTTATGGAATTATTTTTAGAATTCTTTTAGAAGATCTCTCTTTGAAACAACACTTTTGAGTCCACATCTGACAATTTGAATTGTTTCCAAATAAAACTTTACTTTTTTTTTCAATACACAAAAGCTTTTCTCCCAAACGTCAAAGAGGAGGAAAATGTTTCCCGAGCGATTTAAAAACGATTTACTCGAGAACATTGTTCGTTGTTCCGAAGAAGTTCAATTTTAGAAAGGCCTTATCATAAACAGACGTGACTAGAGACAGAAGTCAGTATTAGTTTAGAAATTAAATACTCGAAATCAAATATAGACTTAGAGCGCAGACTATGCAGTCTGTCACTTAGTCTATTTATATTCACAACTACTTTAAAAAAAATTAGTAAATACTCGAAATTAAATACTCGAAAAGGAATAAATACTAGAAATTAAATACTCGAAATCAAATATAGACTTAGAGCTCAGACTAAACAGTCAGTAACTTAGTCTATTTATATTCATATCAATTAAAAAAAGGAATAAATATTAAAAATTAAATACTCGAAATCAATCATAGACTTAGAGCGCAGACTAAGCAGTATGAAACTTAATTTTTTTTTTTTTCACATTTATTTAAAAAAAAAAAGGAATAAATACTCGAAAAGGAATAAATACTATAAATTAAACACTCGAAATCAATCATAGACTTAGAGCGCAGACTAAGCAGTATGAAACTTAATCTATTTTTTTTCACATTTATTTAAAAAAATAAAGGAATAAATACTCGAAAAGGAATAAATACTATAAATTAAATACTCGAAATCAATCATAGACTTAGAGCGCAGACTAAGAGTATGAAACTTAATCTATTTTTTTTTTCACATTTATTTAAAAAAAAAAAAAAAAAAAGGAATAAATACTCGAAAAGGAATAAATACTATAAATTAAATACTCGAAATCAATCATAGACTTAGAGCGCAGACTAAGCAGTATGAAACTTAATCTATTTTTATTCACATTTATTTTAAAAAAAAGGAATAAATACTCGAAAAGGAATAAATACTATAAATTAAATACTCGAAATCAATCATAGACTTAGAGAGCAGACTAAGCAGTCTGTCACTTAGTCTATTTATATTCACATCTACTTTTAAAAAAATGCGTACAGAAGAATAAAATCTTATTAAAATGTACAAATGAACGAAATATATAGATGGATGTAATTTAATTGAGTGATCTAATAGAAAATAACCTCTTCGAAACTGTTGTCATTAAATTCATAATTATAGATGCAGTTATAGTTTTTAGTACGAGAACAAAGCTACTATTTATAATTATAAAATGGGATATACTTTTTTAATATTAAAATTTGTATATAGCATTTATTGACTGTTTTTACTGCGTTTACAGAATAAAAATTATGACTAGCACAATAATAACGAACAATTATATTAGGGAGATATACGTATGTATGTATACGTATGTATACGTTAATATGCTCGTAAGATTTCCAGTAATGGCGCATGCGCCCGTGAAAAAATGTCAAGCTTGCGTTATGGAATATCATTTATACTTTGATCAAACAATACTCAAACTCATTATACTCAAAATCAAAACAAACATTTACAATGAATGTAGAAGCTCAAGATTCTTTACTCTACGTAAAACTGTGGATCTGTGAGCAGAATAATTTGTTACATTATAGATTTTGATGAATTCAGCGAGAAAGAATGCAGCTTATCATTATTATTATTATATTATTATATTATATTATTATATTATATTATATTATATTATAATATTATATTATATTATTAAATTATATTATTATATTATATTATTATATTATATTATAATATTATATTATATTATTAAATTATATTATTGTATTATATTATTATATTATATTATTATGTATTATTATTATATATATTATTATATTAACTAATTTTGAATCTGACTTTAAGAAAAAGCTATATCATCAACAGCACGATTGATAGGTTCATAAATCTAAAAGAAATGAGCATTTAGAAATGATTTACGTGAAATATGTGTTGAAAAATAATTCTTTTGAAGTTCAATCCACTTTTGATGTTTCTAAATATTCTAGTTTAACTAAATCATATTATTATTTACATTCATCGATAATTTTGCAAATGAGATATTTAAGCACTCATGATGATATCGTAGTCTATTATTATCGGTATAGACACTATTCGCATCATCATCGTATTTGATTTTATCGTTGTCAATTATTGTCGTATATTCGGTATATATTGAAAGCATTGTATTCACAATCGAATATGGATCGTAAATATTTCATGATGTTAATTTAATTTTCACTAAAACGAGCTCACAGTTTTAGTCCCGAATCCAACAAAGCAACGAACTGAACGATTGACGCTATCTATATGTTAACGTTACAGCCGTTAAGGTGCGAGCTAATCTACAGATTAAACGCTCCATTAAAGTGTGAGATGCATCGTTTAAGCTCTAAAGTTTGTTTATCCTTGCTATAATATGCTCATTTAATTGTTGAATACTTGAAACCGTTTTATTTTTCGTATTATGATTATGATTGTTTCATTGATTGTTTCTATCAACAAACTTGTTGAATATATTATTAATTCATTAGATAGCATAAAATTAATGAATAACATTATAAAAAACGTTGTTGATGTGTCTAAGAAATATCTTATTAGTGCCGTAGATAATGTAACGTAATATCGAATGCATTTTCCACCTCTTCAAATGCGATAAAATTGCAAATTTAGAGAATAAAATTGTGTTTTGACGAAAGTATTGGCAAATGATTTTTTCCACTGGAAATATATATTTAACTCGATCATCAAAATTAATTTTTCTAAGCGAATCAGTATTTTTTATTCGATTGCAGTAAATTTCGGTAAATGCGCCGCATAATCCATTAGAATTGGGTCCAAATAATATAAGTCTGATACCGTAAAATAGTTTTCGACGAGAAAAGAAATTAACCATAAAAAAATTGCATTTGGAGAAGACTTTCGAAAATGGGCGAATACTTTTGCTATTTGGCTTATTTACTGCCTAATAATTTGAAATCCTTAGCGCGGCCATTGCTAATACAATATCTAGCTAAATGAAACATTTTTTGGGGATGATTCCAATTAATCTGCATAGAATAACTGATTTGTGGACGTTAAATGAGAGAACAACAGATGAGAACTTCTTTGACAGAGTGAGAGGACTTCATCCGTCAAAATTAGAAGCTGCGATGTCTGTCAGAGGGAGACAATTTAAATATAACTCTGAAAAAGAAGGATTCCATCTGCTTCAGAAGTGTAACAATTGTTTCCAACTCAGCTTATTCGCTTTTCTTAGTTCTACATCTGTATGCGCCAGACACACTCTTTTCATTGAAAATAAAAATTATATTTTGACTACAGTCCCTGGCCAAATTATTAGACTCACTCTGGGATTCTATGTAAAATCTTAATTATCAGGTGATACTCTACAACTTTATTATTTTTACGAGACTGTTTGCACTTGTTCACGTTCATGTATCAGTTGATTAAATGAGACGATATATTATATAAATGCGACGATTAGATACTTTAGACGATATATTATATAGAGTAATTATATCAGGTATTATATTAGTATATTAATAATAATTAGACCATATTATTATACGCACTTATTAATAATGACATTCTTTGCACAAGTTTATAGGCAATGCTTTTATATTTAATCACACATGTAATGAGTTTTTATTCAGGAGATTTTCCTTCCTATTTGTATTTATTTTGAACTTATTACTTTACAATGTTAACCAATTGATACAAAAGCGTTAACAAGTGTAAAGCCAGCGTTCAGCCGCCTAAAAACACTAAAACTGTAGAGTATCACCTGATAATTACATAAAATCTTATAATGCGTCTAAATAATTTGGCTGTATATACCTATCTTGAAAACAAATCATATATTTGTAATTAAACGCGCTTATTGTATAGTTTAAAACTAATGAAATGAATAACTAATAAATGAATGAAATGAAATCTAATACTGCTTTTTCTTTGAAATAAATATTTTTTTAAACTTCTTATTGGTCTAAAACTAGTACTATTTTAAAGATATTTCTTTCTTTTTCTATTTTATTTAGAATTTTAATTTGAACTCTAACATATTTATAGATTTTTCATGCATCCTTAGTCATTATATTACTTTAACTCAATTGCGATTGAAAAACATTTTTTGTTTTCTTTATTTTACAAAAAATAGCGTAGTGCAAGAAAAATACTCTTTAGAAATATAAATAATCGATTAACATTTTCAATTTTTGAAAGTAACACAAAAAGTGGATAAGATGAAAGTTTCTAGGATTTTTTGTTCAGCGAATTCCACCGAATTCCAGTGACCTTATCTATAGGGAAAGTCTTATTTACTCTATTCTGTTCTAGGAAGAAAACAAAATGGCTAAAAATGTGGAATATGAAACTAGGATCTACAGTGGGATTCAACTCTGCGAATAAAAATCAGCAACGTCTGCAGCAATCAGTTACTGAAAGAAGGTATAATAATTGATCCGTTGAAAATTAATAGAAACTCTCATTTAAGAGAAGCCATTGAAAATATCAGGATGCATCAGAGTAACAAGAAAATATCTTCAAGATCTGTTCAAGGAAATGGCTACGGTATACATGCGGTGAAGCACTAAGCAGACGAGAAAAATGAATATCAAAATATGATGATGTTAAAGAACAGAATATCTGTTGCAAATCTATTGAGTCAAATGAATGAGTTAAACTTCCGTAGGAAACAAGCAAACGAAACTGAAAAATTGAAATGCTACATCATAATCTATCAGGTGCAAACGAAAAATTTTATTTACGGCAAGAGTTATTCTAGGAAGTGGCAGCAATTGCTACGGTACTCGTGCCGCTTTAATACTTGCGGAGAAAAAAATTCACACTAAGCAGGACCATTCCGGAACTGCTCGATCCTTCGAAAGCAATGAAAAGAAAACGACATTAAATTTATTTTTCTTTTTATTCTTTGGGAACCTTCCAGACTATTCATTCACCCCAAACACCCTTTAGTGTTCCAAATCTATTCTTGTTAACTTTTTCCTGAGCAAAAGACTGTTTGCATTTGTTAGTTGTAATGGGCTGCAGGAAACGTCAGGTTGACAATTTGAAAGAAATTGAAGGTGAAAAATGGAAACCCTGAAAGAGAATTCTAAAAGGGCAGCGAACTGAAATGGAACAGTGAAACTTTTGTCTCTGATGTATTCGTGAAAAAAGTTGAAAGACTTGAAAGTAGTAAAATAGGTGTTGGCAACAAGACAAAATATAGAACAAAACGTCTATTCAAAATGTCTCCACTTCTATCTGCGATCCTTACTTAAATATTTATGTATTTCTGATGCATTTTTCTCTAAATTTATGTTTCGGTAATTGAATTTTTAAATGGAGTGCATTTTACTGATTAATCATTTTAGAGCCAAAAATTTCATTGCAATAACATTTCACATAAATTGCACGAACATTGATTGACAGGGAATATGAGTGTTTTGAAAAGAGGTGGAATTTTTTTTTCTTTCGTTCCTCACAAACATGAAAGCTGATGACTTCGGGGATAGACCGTTCGCCCTCCAATGAGTTGAACCGGGTTCGAATACCGGCGATGGCTGGTCGATACGAGTTCCGCATCCGGCTTGAACCGAAAACAGTGCTGACGTGAAATATCTTCATTGGTAAACAGATCATGGGTTAGAATCCCTTTTCCGTCAGGCTAACCGTGAGAGGTTCTCGGGGTTTTCCTCTCCATGTAACGTAAATGTCAGTTAGCTCCCTCAAAAAGTCTTCCACGGAGGCAAATTTCTCCCAATACTTGATACCTTGTCTTCTGGATTGATTTCAAAATGACAAGGTTACGGAGTTGAACATTAGAAGTCGCAAAACTAAAAATTGGGTCGGCTTTTCAACGACGGTTATAAAGTAAAATAAAACATGAAATCAAGTTTATAAAAACGTTATTAAAGTTTGAAAAACTATCAATTCCCAACTATTTGTTTTAAATTTGAATGGAAAATTATTCCCAATATAAATTTAGAAAATCCCGAGTTGGCTTCGTCGAGACTTGTGTGTGTATGAAGTGCACGAGAGTGAAGACATTAGTGAATGTAAATAGGATGTAGAATTGGACGAAACTCAAAGAAGGAACCGCCTCAAGACAAGTCTTGAAATTTATTATCGTAACTATTTTCTACCTGTTCTACCTTCAAAATGCTATTCCTCTTAATAAAATTTTTAAAAAAAAAGTACCGTAGCTTTCAGTAAGCTATTCTTTCGCACTCAGCAGAACATAAACTCATTTGATACTCGAAAAAAAGAACCTTTGTTACATTTAACGATTAAATGATGCGGATTAATTTAAATGTATCAAACTATTTATACAGAAGAGCTCTTCAACTTTTTTTTTCAATGCCTACCACATTTTGACAGCATATGGCCTCATGGTACGACTTGTACCAAATTAAATATCTATCATTATTTAAGTAAAAAATTTTGTCAAAAAAAAAAAAAAAGCAAATATACATTTTAACAATTTTCACTCGTTTCTTACGTAAACATATGAATAAATACGTTAAAACAATAATCAAGATACAACATTGCAATCTGCAAGTGACGTAGAGTCTCGATCATGATTAGTTGTTAAACCGTGGCATTTGTTTACGTTTGCAACTGTTCTTTCCATCCGAGTAAGGAAAGCCCCTCAATTCTCTTAAGTGACACACTCTATATTCTTACACAAAGATTTTTTCATAACGATTTCAATTCTTTTACTATATATTTCTTACTAGATACGAAGATAGGCACGAAGCCATGTCGAGCATATACAAACAAATGATGCATCGATGTTGCACGAAACAAAAATATATATTACGGTTACTATAAAATACGTAAATGAATAATAAATCTAAGATGTGGACGAGAAGGAATGATATTTCAAGACATTCGACGCCCGCTATTTTTAATTAACTTCGCGTTCATTAACATTCGAACTTATGTGGAAGAAACTTAGCTCAACTTAAACATGCCATTTTGCTTAAAAACGAGTAGCTGACGTCATAGGTCACATGTGTGGGTATCTATGATCTTTAGAATTAGGAAGCCCACAAAGTGGCCCTATAGGTTACTATGTATGTATGTATTATATATATAATAACGTTAAAATGAGGAAATTCAAGGTTAATATTCTGTAATAATACATGGCCCTGTATCTCCCCTTAATATTGACCCGTAATATTCATACTGGGTACTATTATATAACCGGGTACTAGTGTACCCTATTAGAAGAAATAATTATTGGTCAATATTATCGGTCAGGGGGACCACAATGCGGCCCTATATGTTACTGTGTATGCATATATATAATTAATACACTGTATTAATAGTTGGCCTTATATCTCCCCTTAATATTGACATATTGTATTCAAACTAGGCCATCTATTATATTACAGGGGTACTAGTGTACGATATCAAAGGATTTAAAAATAGGCTAAATAGGGAGCCCAAAATGCGGCCCTTTAAGTTACTAAGTATATATATATATATATGTATAATAGTGTGTTAAATAGATACATAGATATCTACAGAGCTAGATGGTAGACTGATTAAAGTCTTGACTTACACCAGACTTCCAAATGATTATAAATGTGTCATAATAAATGGGTAAAATGAAATGCTCTGTTTCTGTCACGTTTCAGAAAAATAAATCCTAATTACTTCTTTAAACTTTTAAAAGGACTCTTATGAGTTTATACAACCCCTGACCATATTATTAGACGCACTCTAAGATTCTGTGTAAAATTATAATTATCGGGTGATGTTTATACAGCTTTATTGTTTTTACGCAATTGAAACCAGTTTGCATTTGTTTACGCTCATGTATCAATGGGGTAACATTGTAACGTTAAAATTAAATGCAAATAGGAAGTTTATAAAAAATCTCTTGAATAAAATGTGTGTTTAAATACAAAAGTATTGCCTATAAACTCGTGCAAAACATGAAAAAAAGTATAGTGCGTCTAATTATTATAATATACTAATATAATACCTAATATAATATTCTATATTTATATAATATATCCTCGAATTAAACCAACTGATACACTAACGTAAACAAGTGCAAACAGTCTCGTAAAAACAATACAGCTGTATCACCTGATAATTATAATTTTACACAGAATCTTATAGTGCGACTAATAATTTGGCCAGGGACTGTAATAGTTTCCATAGAATTAATAAAAATGTTTTCAAATTCTATGAAGAGACTAAGAAGTTTCTCAGCGAAAAAGGTAAATTAAAACTGGTTTCTGCCCTTCAACAATGAACTTGGAAGAGTCGTCCTTCTTAACTCAAACTTTATTTTTATCTCCAAAATAAAGAGTTTGCTAATGACTCTCTTAAATATCCACTTTGAATTATTCTCATCCCCCATGGTGTGGAATATCCTCATTAACAAAGTAAAGTAATACTAATGGTAATAAAGTGGGATCGCTTCCAGAATCCTTTGATAAATTTAGAACAGTAATTTGTTGATACTTTTAAAAATGACATTTAAAATCCCTCCCTTTGAATATTCCTTTTTTTTGTACCAGGTAAGACATATAATTTCGTTACAGGGTAATGGTCAACGTAACAAAACAAGTGCAAAAACGGAATTTAACTGTACAGTGCATAAAACAAAAGAATAGAACATATCTAGTAACTTTAAATGCAATAATTAGATTTTTAGAAATGGCTTTTTATTTTATTTTAAATTTTATAACCGTCGTTGAACAGCCGACCCAATTTTTTGGTTTACGTCTACTCATGTTCAACTCCGTAGCCATGACATTTTGAACTCAGTCCTGAAGATAAGGGATTAAGTATTTGCCTGTCAAGGAGAACTTTTCGATGGAACTAACTCGGATTTGTTTTACATGGGGAGGATAAAACCACAAAAACCTCCCAAGGTCAATCTGACGGGACTTTAACCCGTCTGCCACTGAGGATATTTTTGGGTCAGCGCCGTGATCGGTGCGAGCCGGGGCCGAAATTCGTATCGACCCGCCACCGCTGGGATTCGAATCCGGTTTACCTCTTTAAAAGGCGAACGTTCTATCCTCTGAGTGAGACAGGAGAGACAATAGTTGTGGGTTGAAGATGTATCGAGTCAGGGTACCCGGTAAATTTTTTGGATATACTATCCGGTCATAGTAATTATGCGAAACCAAATTGGTTATTAAGAATAACAATTTTTCTTTTCATTTGTTCTAAAGTTACAATACATCTGAATATAATTGTATTTAATATAAATGTTACGCGATATATAATAAGTCGGGTCCTGGTTCATCCTTATTTTGGATAAAATACGACTTCTGTATCTTAGAGAGTTTTTAACGTTCCCAGAAACTACTCGTTCATTTTCGTTTCAAGTTTACAATTTAAATTGCTATCATTTTTAAAGTTAGCATCTATACTTTACAATCTAAAAGGTGTCCTTATTTAAATAAACTAATAATATTTTATTCATGGAATTATCCTTTGATAATAGCAGAATTATGTAAAAAAAATTTTTTAACAGCTTAAAAGATATAATGAAATACACGAAAATTCAAATTAACATTAGGTGGAAATATAAAGTCAAAGGGGGGAAATATTTTTTTGTCATAACAAGATTTTCAAGCTGTCGAGAGTGTTAAAGTAATTTTTAGTAATAAATTGATCATAACTGAATGAACTAGTAGTTGATCTAACATAAAATTTTAGAAATTTTAATCCGTGTAAAATTTACGAAAATTAATTATTTTTTACAAAGTTTTTAAAAAAAAACTAAGTTTGATTAAAATACATTCATTAAAAATCTTATAAAGTAATTTAACACAAATGAATAGATTTTGCAGTAATACTCATTCAATGATTTTAAAATTAAAACTTATTTATTCAAAATAAAAATAATTGAACTCATTATAGACTAAATATACCAACTGTTACAAAAAGACCACATAAAAAAAAAAAGCTACCAGAGGTAGATAGTAATGTTAGGGTTTTTGTGAGAATTTTTACCCTTTAAGTTTTCTTTACTCTTTTTACTACTCTTTACTCTATTTACCAAAAGAAGAAGAATTACTCTTTAAGTTTTGCTGTTCTGCTAAAATTATTCAACACTAATTTCCATGTACATTCATCGACTTTTTAAGACATTCCATATTTTGAAAAATTCTAAATTTGGTTAATTACAAAATCTTTTAAATAACCCATTTTATTGTAATGTCTTCAATTACCCATTTTTTTTTCAAATTCTTTTCGAAACTACTCTCCATGTATTTTTCTCGACTTTGGAAGACATTTATATTTTGAAAAACTCTAATAATTTTGTTAATTAATTATTTGAGTTAATAATCTTTTCAATAACACATTATTTTCTATTGTTCGAATATCTATTATATTTTAATTTTCCACGCAAACTTGTTTCTTCTCTCCCTAATTCATCTTCTTTTCTTTATTGCTACTTGTTTGTCTCGTTATTGCCATTTTGTGTTTCGGCACTGTGGAAGGTTATTGTTCCTAGAACCGTCCATTTTTGTGTTTTTATTTGCGCTTTATTCACATTGCTTTGCTTCATTGTTTTATGATCAGCAGTACAATCCTTTTTTGCATCAGATTTAGTTTATATCACCGTTTGGTAATCTTACCTATAATACATGCTTCAGCTCAATTGCCATTGATTTAACACTTTTTTCTTTAAAAAAAAAAAAAAAAAAAAACTATTTTGTACAAAGAACTAGAATTATTTAACTAGAAATGTTTTTAACTTCTCTGAACTCTTGTGGTTTTATTCTGACGTAGAAGGATCTAACTTTTTGTTGTATTTTTCGGATTTCAAGTATTACCTTTACATGAACGACCACGCCGGCAATGGGATGCCTGCAAGTGCGTAATGCTCGTATATCGATCCTGATTGGTTGCTGAAACGTGGCATTTGTTTACGTTTGCAGCTGTTCCTTCCATTCTATTTCGAGTTAGCCAAGCCTGACAAATATCTTTTATCTTAAGTGAAACATTCTACATTCTTACACAAAGATTCTTTCACAAAGTTTTCAATTCTTTCATTATATATTTCTTACTTAACATCGAATTATGCATCGAAGTTGCCAGGTACACAAAACAGGTTGCGGGTACATCTGCATTAAAAGACTAGATAAAAGCACTCACGCGATTTACAATCTGCTAAAATCACTTACAAATAATTAAGTTTTAGCGAAACCATGAATCCACCAGTTTAATAGCAGCAAAAAAAATTATGGAAATATATTAAGATACTTAAATTGCAGCAGAAAATTAGAACCGTTCCGTGCATTTTCATTGGACTGACAAATCACATGCTTGATCCGTTTCCTAACATAATTTCTTTGGTTTTTATCAGGATAACATAAATAAACGTCTTAAAGGTTTGTGTGTAAAATATTTCTTTATCCCTAGTTTAAAGGTAATAACCAGTAACTTACAGTCCCTGGCCAAATTATGAGACGCCCTCTAAGATTCTATGCAAAATCTTAATTATCAGGTGATACTATACAGCTTTATTGTTTTTACGAGACTGAAACCGGTTTACGCTTGCTTACGTAAGTGTATCAATTAGTTAAATGAGACGATATATAATATAAATTTGACGATAGGATAAATTTAGACGATATATTATATAAATGTAAAATATTTATTATGTAAGGTATTATATTATATATCATATAATGATTAGATCAAATTATTAGACACATTGCAGTATTTTAATAATGACAAGGTTTGCACGAGTTTATAGACAATACTTTTATATTTAAAATAACATGTAATGGGATTTTATTCAAGACATTTTTCATATACTTTTTTTTGTAATTATTTTTAACGTTACAATGTTAGCCCATAGATACAGGAGCGTAAACAAATGCAAACCGGTTTCTTCCGAGTAAAAACAATGAAGCTATATAGTATCACTTGATAATCATAATTTTACATAGAATTTTATAGTGCGTCTAATAATATGGACAGGGACTGTAATTTAAAAATTTAAACCTGTGATATTTATTTAAAGAAACCCTAATTTAAATTGCCCCCCTCATAATATTTATTTTTCCCTAATTTACCACTCTAACAAAATATTAGTTTATCCCTTATATAAGGAAGTCTATCTTTGATATTTGACTATCATCCTTTCTTATCACGTTTTTTATTTTTAATTATCATTTTAAATTAGAGACATTGTTTTTTCTTCAATCAAAGCAATCCTATGTTAATACCTTATTAAGCAACATTTTATGATAAGCTAATTTAAATCATTCTTAATTTTATGAACCGTTTTACAGTTATTGGAATAGTAAATAATCTATATTTACTTTTATTACAAGTTATGCATAAAACTGTGCCTAGTCAACGTGTGTCATTAAAATAACGAACACAAAATTTAAAAACTTTATTTTTAAAAGAAACTAGCTTTTTCGCACTATTATTTAATAATATTTTAGTCTAAAAACATTTTTTGTAGTAACCGATGCTTGAACGAAAATTTTAGACAAAATGAAATTATAGATAAATTTTCAGAGCAAATTTAAAAACATTTTTGATCGTTCCATTTAGAAGTAACAATCGTTTCATCATTCAGAAACAATAAAAACATGTTTGTAGCAATTGTTGATGAGCGAAGTGAGCAGGGGAGTATAATCCTCTAATGAATGACAAACATGCAAAACTTTGCTTATTGTGATTTCAGAAACATCTCTGAAAATATAGCAAACAACTTTTCTGGAGGCATTCCTTTCTTTCGTATTTTACCTTTGATGCACATTGTGGAACAATCAAGCATATCGGATGTTCAACTCTGTAGTTTTTTCATTTTCACACCGAAAATTCCTGGATCATGCATTAGGACTTGAGTAAAACTAATCTCTACATTTGCATTACATAAAGATTCACAGCAGACAGCTAAGGGACTCCTTCTACCAGTGGGCTTCTACTTCAGCACTGTAAACAGCCATTGCAGAGAGACCTCAATGGGTCAATCCCATAAGGCACTTTTGCTAAAGCATTTGTATGAACTTTGGTGTCTCCATTCCTTGACTTTTTTATAAAACGGACAGTTATGACTTCATTTTTACCACATGGACCCCTTATCAAATCTTAACTAAAGGTTGCGGATTCACATACTGCTACCAAAGTTCTATCATAAAATTATCCCAAGGATAGGCAAATTATAGATTAGACCCCTCCCCAGGGTTGCTGGTCTTACAAGATTTTCGTAATTTTCTTTTTCCGTGTAGGGTAGGCATGCTGAAAAGGAAACTCACCTGCGAGTTTCTTGTTCTCTCGTGTGAGGGAGGCGATAGTACTCTTGAGATTCTCAATCTCGTGATGTGCCTTCTGGAGATCGGCAATCTTGTTCTTCAGGTCTCTCTGAGAGGTCTCGAACAGGATGGTCATCTCGTCTACTTTGGTCTTCAACTCAACGTTAATCTTCTCCACTTGGACAACCCTCTTCTCCAAGACTTGAACGTGACTTGTTGCCTGCAGACACAATACATTAAACACGGGTAAATTAAAAAAGAACTCATTGATATTTTTTGTGTAAGCGTAGACTGAAATGAAATAATTGTCCGTCTTAACACGATGTGCGTTAAAAGGTAAAAATTTCATTTGTGTGTGTTAGAACATTATATTATTAATGTACAAAAGAGGAAATTAGTAATAATTATATCTTGCCTGCATACCTTGACTAACTATGGCTGTCTGAGGTTTTTAATAGATGATGCCAACGCAAATTTAAAATTGAAAGAAATTGAAAATAGTGTTGTTACTGTGAATGACCGAAAAGGGTGGTTGTTGACTTCCACCGGTGAATGATCACATAGTCACTTTGGTCTAGTGAAGTGCCACTGCCCGGTATGCCCTACATCAATGTTTTAAGGTCAAGTCCCAGTATGCATTTAACCGGTACTCTGAAAGCTGATGTTTCTCTTAATAAATCCTCAGCAGATATTAAAATATCGAATACATAAAATAGTATCAACGAATAAATAAATTTCAAATAGGATGTAACAAACATTTTGGACAATCACCAAAGCGACTATGTGATTGCTGACGTACACCGGTGACAGTCGACAATCTCTTTATTTCGGTTATTCACCGTAACATAGTTATTATAAAAATTAAATTCTCCTCTGTCACATTTATATTAAATTCGTTAAATTATATTCTAAAAGAATGATAAGTTTTTGCAAACAGGTGAATTGATGTCATGTTTGTCACTTATTTAAAATTTTTAAGCTTGTATTTCGAATTTTTTATGTTCGAATAAAGCAGAAACTTTTTTTTGTGTGTTTTTCACTATATCTTGTTCTTGCCACAAATAATTAAATAAAAAGGAATATATATATATATATATATATATATATATATATATATATATATATACCGAGAAAGGCGAAACCCGAGACGAGTGGTAACTCGAGATAGGAGAGCAAATGTGCAACAAATCACGGCTGAATTCAACACTGGCCCGTGATAGAGACGACGTATCCCAGTGGACAATCCGTCGGAAGATGCGTGTTCTCGGGTATGAGAGCCGTCGCCCCCCACACGTGTGTGCCACTGCTAACCCAGCGTCATCGGACAATTCGGCGTGCATTTGCCACCAATCACCACGGATGGACACTGCAACAGTGGCGTAACGTGATCTGATCTGACGAATCACTGTTCCATGCTGATGGGAGGCAACGTGTGTGGCGCACAACGCACGAAGCGATGGATCCAGCATGCCAAGTGGGCACTGTCCAGGCCGGTGGCCTATCAGTCATGGTGTGGGGTGCATTTTCGTGGCATGGAATGGGCCCCTTAGTCGTTCTGGATGCCACATTGACTGGTCAGCGGTATCTTTAGCTGCTTGGAGACCATCTCCACCCTTTTGTCATGTTTCAACACCCTGATGACAACGCAGCCCCACATCGCTCCAATATCATCCGTGCCTGGTTCGACGAGCATGCAGGTGAGATCCAACGACTGAATTGGCCACATCGAAGTCCGGATATGAACCCCATTGAACATATCTGGGATGCCTTCGACGTCAGGCTCAGGGCATTGAATCCTCAACCCACGAACAGGGCGCAATTGGCTGCCGCTCTGCAGGATGTGTGGTGCCAACTACCACCGGACGTGTTCCAGAGCCTTGCAGACTCACTTCCACGCCGTATCGCTGCACTCCGCAGGGCCAGAGGGGGCCCGACCAGATATTAGGTGGGTATCCCATGAGTTTTGCTCAGTCAGTGCATATATATATATTCTTCTCCTATAACCTTTTTTTTCTTTTTTTTTTCCCCGAAAAAATTTCGATAATGACCCATTAAAGAATATTTAAATGACCGAATTTTCTTCATCTTAAAACTATAGTTTTGACAGCTACCACCATTGAACGTATGATAATATAATTCATAACATAATTTGTATAATATAACTTCAGGAAAACGTTCCTCTCTTCGTATCCCATTTGATTAAAATGGTCAGATCTATGTGTTCCAAAGATTTACCAAATCAGTTAGAGAAGATGAGTGGGTGATAGGTTTGCTGCATGCTCATTAAAAAATTAACTCATTAAGAACAAAAGTTTTACAAGATTTTTAAACAAATAATTTAGGTGTAGACGTATTGTAAGCATTTCAATTAGTCTGTCATTCAATGAAAAATTTTCTTTGTTTTTGTCATAAGCACCATCTGATTCTGGCGTTTGTTACAAAGATGGAAAAGATGAATTCCGCTAATAAAACAAACTTGTCGTCGTGCACAAGTTATTTAGCTTATTTAAAGTGGTCGAAATTTTAAATAATCTAAATTCTGATTGTTACTATTTCACATTTGTTACAAAGATTGGGAAGATTAATTTCACAAATATTGAGAACTTTTATTGTCTTCGAGCACAAGTTCTTTAACTGATCATAAAGTGGCCGGAATTTTGTTTGGCATAGACTGACAAAAAATGCTGCTTGTATCAGTAAAAAAGTGATGGAAACTTACATTGTCCTCAAATTCGGAGCTACAGTTAAAATATTTGAGTATTCCAGCTAGTCGGAAAGGAGTATCGATATTTTGATTGCTACGTTTTCCCCACAGGGTGATTTAAAAAAAAGAAAAGAAACAACTCACCTTTTCGAGATCCATGACAAGTACTTCCACTTCACTCTGTAGTCTGGACTTTGCTTTTTCGAGGGAACTGCACTTGTTAAGGAGAGCTTCCAATTGTTCTTCATATTCAGCCGTCTTCTGGGTGATTTTACGTCTACAAACAAGAACAAACAAGTTGTAAAAAAGCACACCTTTTTTTCTAGGGAGAAATATAATTGAAAAGTCTACTTTATTATTTTTTTTCTGTCCTGAGTATCGAAAAAGGATCAAATGTTACGGCAATTAATTTTATTTCTTGAAAGAAGTCCCAGTCCCGTCTGTAATCTGCAGACAAAAGCAGTTTATTCTAAATATGTACTTTTAATAATTGTAGTTTATTTACGTCACAGTAAAGGTGACGGTCTGGGAAACCTCCCTGAGAATGATCCGAAAACATTCCATCACAATTTTGATCCTCTGCAGAGGGGATGTCCCCTCCGATTCGGTAGCCCGACGACCTTCGCGCCAAGTTGATCGCTTTACGGTAGAACAGTTTAACGACTGCCGGTACCGCACACCCTCGGTCCCTTCGTAGACTGATCCAAGTGATCACCCAGCCGCAAACAGTCAGAGACTTCGGTGATCTGCTGGGGATCTTAACGATTGGTCCACTGCGGAACGTATTAAAAATTGATGTTTAACATAGAAGGACACTTTCATCATTTAGTTTGTTTTTATTGTTGCTGTTAAAATATGTATTCGCTTATAAAGCGACAACAATTAAGTCTGCTATTGTCATTGTATCGGACTGCACCTTACACAAAGAACAGCAGCTCTCAGCCTAGAGTGTAGGTAACATTATTTAAACCTAATCTCAGTTATACAAATCGTTCAAATTTCACATACTACTTATTGCTATATTAATACCAGCTTTCCCAATTTTCAAATTTAGACATAATTAATTTTTAAGAGCAGAAAAATGAAAATTAATGTTTTTAATGAATTGGAAATTTTACTAAAAATGATTTAATAGATTAAGCATAAAAGATATTAGTGGGAAATAAAGCAATTTTTTTAGGAAAAAAAGAAACAATTTTTAATGGTGCGAAAATCCACGCATCCATGTTATAAATCATAAAGCAAGTTAATTGTTTACAAATGAATTAAAATAAATGTTGCGATAACACATTAAAATTACATTTCCCATATTAGAATAAATGTTGTGATAACGCATTAAAATTACATTTGCCATACTCAAATAATTGTAGCGCACATTTTCCTGTATTAAAAGAAATTGAAATTATTAAAAACTATATGCTTATGTGTTGTATCCTATTTCAAAGGCATTACATTTTTAAATCAGAACTATGATCAATCTGAATTAACTATCATTTTTTTCTCATAAAAAACATATAATTTTTTTCGAAATCCAAGTAAAGTCAGTCAAATTGTTTTAGAAATTTATATTCAGAAAATTTAAGTACAATAAAAAAAATAAATAAATAAAAAAAAAAACTAAGCAAACCAAACTAAGGGATTCATTCATTGCTACGGTTGCTAACTTTTGATAAGATCGATTCATTAAGTTCTTAATTATACAAGATAAAAATAAACAAAGAATATAAATAAAACATTTAAAGTCAGTTCCCACTTAGGTCAACAAAGAAAATTTTATTATTATTTTACAGTTACTTTTTATTCAATAATTAAAAAATTGTTCCCATATAAATCTAAAATTAATTCATTAAATTTAATGAACGAACTCATATTTGAAAAAAACTGTATTAACATCAAGTGTCAATCCACTACAAGTTTTAAAAAAGTGCATTTGAACTGGAATAGATGAATAAAAAGCATTTTATTCAGGATTGAAAATTTGAACAAGTTATATAAATAAATATGGTGAGAGTTTGATCTAATAGTAGGAATTGAAAAAAAAGATGCGTCTTATCAGACCACTATAAAAGTATAAATTGGGTGACGTGGACGACACGTGCTACTACGTCATGTTCTTTATTGAATTTATCTGACGCAGCGACTATAAAATAATTAAATATTTAAATGCGCGCAATAAACTATTTTATGTTGTATATTAAATAGAGCTCTTTAAGTTAGAAATTATCACTGATGTTATCTTTAAAATACACGAGAAATTTAATCGCTTATAGTTTCATTTAGAACAATGACTAACGCTTAACCCATCAGAAAATTCCTTTTCGTTTTTCGGACATCATTATTTAATCAAAGAATCAATATTTGTAAAATTACATATTAACATCAAGTATCATCCATTACAAGTTTTTAAAAAAATGTATTTGAACTTGAGCGGCTGATTAAAAAGTATTTTATGAACGATTGAAAATTTGAACAAGATATATAGGAAGAGTGTGAACTAACCTATATTTAGTTCATCCCTATTTTACATGAATAAGTACAACGTAATAATACCTAATTTCAGAATTGTATAAAGCGGTGTATAAATATCATAATCAAATTTCATTAACGCTACTAAACTAATAAATCTCCTAATGAACTACCATTAATGAATTACATTGACTCATTAATAATTTTACAGCAAACTAATTTTCATAATGAAACAATATTAAAAATGAATAATCAAACAAACTAATGGAATACATTCATTTTAAAAAATTTTATGGAACTTAAATAAAAATATTAAAATGAGTTACTTTTTAAAATTATATTAATTTAATTATATAATATTAATATTAATTATTATTATTAATTTTAATTTATGTAAATTTAGTCTATTTTCATATCACTTATTTCAAATTACTAGAATTGATTCTTTTTGTTTCTTTCATTTCTTCCGGGTTTTTCCTTTCCATTTTTTTCTAATCTCCTGGAAGAAATAGGTTTGAAATGCCAATCTTGGTATTAAGGTACAACATTCTCCCCTTAAATATTAAGCTCCAAAAATAAAAGCTTTTCTAATAAATCATCAAAACAACTTTATTTTCCATTGAAAGTAGAGACTTTTAGTGGGAAGACTCATTTAAATGCTTCTATCGAATAGATTTAAAATTTCACAGCCGATTTTGCTCGTTGTTTTAGCTCCAAGATTTCTATTTTTTAAGTTTTGGTTCTTCTTATTCTTCGGGGTTAACATTTTATGCTCTAATTTATATTCAGCGTTTAACAGTCGACCCATTTTTGAGTTTATGATTATCCATGTTCAGCTCCGTAACCTATTGACTTTGAACCCACCCCGGAAGACAAGGGAATTCCTTAATCAAGCCTTAAGAGCAAGCTAGCTTCTATGGAGGGCTTTTTAATGAAACTGATCCATATTTGCGTAACAAGGAGAGGAACACACGAAATTCTATCTCGACAGCAATTTAACCAATGGGATTCATCTATCTCTGCGAATATTTTCACATTGGCCATCACTGGAACTCGATCATGGGTCACCTCAAAGGTCGGGACGGCCATTGTAGATTCGAATACTACGTGTCAAGGGAGATTATTAGAAAACACCTTAAATACAGAAAACTTTTTGACTCTCCGTGTTTACCTGAGTTCTTCCACTTCATCAGCATGAGCCAAGCATTCTGTTTCATATTTTGTCCTGTAGGTGGCGCACTCTCCGTTTGCTTTCACCAATTGCCTTTCGATGTCGATTCTCAACTCAGACTCTTCATCCAAATGTACTTTGTAGGACTCGACATCCATCTCTAAGGTGTGGACTGTTTGTTCCAACAGGGATCGTCTCTATACAAAAACATAATTTGAACTATACTACAAAGGATTTTAGTACGTATGTTACTGTGAATGACAGAAATGGGTGGTCGTTGACTTTCACCGCTGAATGTTGACAATCACATAGTCGCTTTGGTAAATGTCCGAAATATATACTAGGTCCAGTGAAGTGCCGTTGTCCGGTATACATTTGCCCGGTATGCCCTACATCAATGCTTTTTAAGGTCAAGTGCCACCTCCCATTACGCATTTAATCGGTACTCCGAAAACGGATGTTTTTAATAATCTATCCACAGCAGATATAAAAATATCAAATAAATACAATAATATCAGTTAAAATCAAATGAGATATAACAAAATATTTCAGACATTCACCAGTGAAAGTCGGCATTGTCTTGATTGATTTCGGTAATTCACTGTAATATATATATATATATATATCTTTTTTGAAAAATATGCAAAATATGTATGACAAATCAATTTATTTCAGTGAGAAAGAAAGAAAAACTATCGAAGTGAGGAAAGCGCACTGAAAAGCATCAAAACCCGTTGGAGTGCCTGATAAAACTTGGTGGTGTTTCTCGTATAGCGCGAAATTATCAGTCACTATCTGCCTCAGGGGGAATTAATATAACAATTGGAAAGGAAAAAACTGTCTGCCAGTCACCACCTGATCACCACTTTCAGTCATCGAAAATGCACTGCCATTAATTTTTAAAAAAAATATTTTTGGAGTTATTATTAAAATTTAATAACATTCTAAAAATTACTTTATTTCCCGCTTCTTTCTTCATTTTTCCTTCATTTAAGAAATGAGCCTATAGTAACGATATTGTTGGAAATGGTTCAAAAGAAATGCCTTATATTATTAACAGTTTTCTTAATCATTAAATTTTCTCCTTTTTTTTTAAAAAAAAAAAGGGCCATTGTTAAAAATACTACCTCTGGTCGACAGTAATTTCTTTTTTAAACATTTTATCCGATAGTTCCTAGAGAAGGCCATTCAAAACTTCACTGTTTCCTTCGGCAATAAAACAACTTTTGATGCGTTCCCTCCCGCTATTCTCCGTTTTGATTCGTTAGAGTTTGGAAGTATTTGTGTTTCTTATTCGCGTAAGAATACTTAAGGCCTAAGTTCCGATAGCGAATTTTAAAATTACTAATTAAGAGTGATCATAACGCATCAACCTGTAGGGTGCACAAAGAAATAAACTGACCACCCTGATTATCTTTTGATCTAATGATCGGATCTTCACGTTCTAGGACTCAATCTTAATGGTTCGATAGCGTGACTTCAAATATGTTAATCAATAAACGTAGACGATAATTTAAAGTTGCGAAATCAAACACAAAATCATACTTTCTCAGAATAAACACACTATTCTTTCGAGGGGCTCTAATTTCTGACCCCCAAAATATAGGGGGTAGCCGAAATCTGGAAATAGGTTCCCAATAGCTAGGTTAGAAGAGGGGTCCAAAGTTTGGACTCCTTAATATTAATTTTATTTTTTGCGTATTTTGCTAGATCTCGAGAACTTTCTAAGTGAATTTAAAAAAATTTCACAGAACTATGTAATTCGTTTGACTAATGATAATTCTGTGCAAAAAAATTTTTTTTTAAATGTTTACTATTTATTTTATTTTTTTATTTAGTAACAATCAAAACATTTTAAATTGTTAGGTATAAAATTTTTGAATCATTTTAAAGTACGTAATTTAAAATGACAAAATATAAACTTTGACCTAAATTGGTTGAGAAATCAAATTTTAAATATACTATTGTCTTAAAATTCGCTTTCGTAGGAAATCTTCGACGGATCCTTTTTTGAATTTTGCTATGTAAAATTTCAAACTTTAATCTGACGCAATTAAAAAAAATTTCATTGTTAAATAATCATTGTTAAATAATTTTTTGTAAATATTGATTAAAAATAATAATCAATATTTACAAAAATTTGTTTTTTTCTTTGAAGAAACGAGCTTTTGTGGAAATATTCACTTAAAAAGTTCTCGAGATCTAGCGAAATACGCAAAAAGTGAAATTAACATTAACTGGACCAAACTATTGGGACCCTCAGATCGGTGCTATATTTTGGGGGGGCCCAAATCTATGAAGAAAAACTAGTATGTTTATTCTAAAAAAGTACGTTTTTGTGTAAGATTTCGTAACTTAAATATTATCTGGACTAATTGATTAGCATATTTGAGGTCACCCCCTTCGAACCCTTAAGATTGAGTCTTAGAACGTGAAGATCCGATAATTAGATCAAAAGATAATCAGGGTGGTCTGTTTTTTTATTTTGAGCACTGTACATTAGGATAGACGAAGTTTCAACGTTACTAATTTAAAAATCAAAAATGTTGCTTTTAAAATACTAATTTTAAACTCTGCACATTTTTGTCAAAAGTTTGTAAAGATATTTTCGTAAAGGTGAAGAAGCATTTTCGTGATTCAAATATGGATAGCTGTGAGAAAATATTTAAGAATAGAATGAAACGGAAATACTTGGTGGAACTGCATTAACTGGAAGTCAACATAAAATATTTCTGCATAAAGGACCTCGCTCAAATATTTAAATAATAAGTATATACCAATAATAAAAAATAGTTACTTTAAACTATTTCAATATCAGTTTTAATGCTTTTTCTCAATAATTTCATTCAAATGTCTTTAGTGAACACTTTGAACTGTAAAAATTATGTATTTTTTTAAGGGGAAAACCTTACTTTAAAGACTTTTAAATTACAATTTTGTGTTTGCTGAAAGACTTAGTTTTAAAATTTAGTCACCCCGATCCATGAGGGTTTTTCGAACTTTATTCCAAAGTCACGTTGAATTTCTTAATAATTAGTTCAAAATAGTAAAAACTAGCAAAAATGATATTATTTATAGTATCATATTATAAATTAAATAAAACATTTCAATAAGGAAGTTATTTCAAAACAGGAGAGGGGGAAAACCTTACTTTAAAGATTTTTAAATTACAATTTTGTGTTTGCTGAAAGACTTAGTTTTAAAATTTAGTCACCCCGATCCATGAGGGTTTTTCGAACTTTATTCCAAAGTCACGTTGAATTTCTTAATAATTAGTTCAAAATAGTAAAAACTAGCAAAAATGATATTATTTATAGTATCATATTATAAATTAAATAAAACATTTCAATAAGGAAGTTATTTCAAAACAGGAGAGGGAGAAAACCTTACTTTAAAGACTTTTAAATTACAATTTTGTGTTTGCTGAAAGACTTAGTTTTAAAATTTAGTCACCCCGATCCATGAGGGTTTTTCGAACTTTATTCCAAAGTCACGTTGAATTTCTTAATAATTAGTTCAAAATAGTAAAAACTAGCAAAAATGATATTTTTTATAGTATCATATTATAAATGAAATAAAACATTTCAATAAGGAAGTTATTTCAAAACAGGAGAGGGGGAAAACCTTACTTTAAAGACTTTTAAATTACAATTTTGTGTTTGCTGAAAGACTTAGTTTTAAAATTTAGTCACCCCGATCCATGAGGGTTTTTCGAACTTTATTCCAAAGTCACGTTGAATTTCTTAATAATTAGTTCAAAATAGTAAAAACTAGCAAAAATGATATTTTTTATAGTATCATATTATAAATTAAATAAAACATTTCAATAAGGAAGTTATTTCAAAACAGGAGAGGGGGAAAACCTTACTTTAAAGACTTTTAAATTACAATTTTGTGTTTGCTGAAAGACTTAGTTTTAAAATTTAGTCACCCCGATCCATGAGGGTTTTTCGAACTTTATTCCAAAGTCACGTTGAATTTCTTAATAATTAGTTCAAAATAGTAAAAACTAGCAAAAATGATATTTTTTATAGTATCATATTATAAATGAAATAAAACATTTCAATAAGGAAGTTATTTCAAAACAGGAGAGGGGGAAAACCTTACTTTAAAGACTTTTAAATTACAATTTTGTGTTTGCTGAAAGACTTAGTTTTAAAATTTAGTCACCCCGATCCATGAGGGTTTTTCGAACTTTATTCCAAAGTCACGTTGAATTTCTTAATAATTAGTTCAAAATAGTAAAAACTAGCAAAAATGATATTTTTTATAGTATCATATTATAAATGAAATAAAACATTTCAATAAGGAAGTTATTTCAAAACAGGAGAGGGGGAAAACCTTACTTTAAAGACTTTTAAATTACAATTTTGTGTTTGCTGAAAGACTTAGTTTTAAAATTTAGTCACCCCGATCCATGAGGGTTTTTCGAACTTTATTCCAAAGTCACGTTGAATTTCTTAATAATTAGTTCAAAATAGTAAAAACTAGCAAAAATGATATTTTTTATAGTATCATATTATAAATGAAATAAAACATTTCAATAAGGAAGTTATTTCAAAACAGGAGAGGGGGAAAACCTTACTTTAAAGACTTTTAAATTACAATTTTGTGTTTGCTGAAAGACTTAGTTTTAAAATTTAGTCACCCCGATCCATGAGGGTTTTTCGAACTTTATTCCAAAGTCACGTTGAATTTCTTAATAATTAGTTCAAAATAGTAAAAACTAGCAAAAATGATATTTTTTATAGTATCATATTATAAATTAAATAAAACATTTCAATAAGGAAGTTATTTCAAAACAGGAGAGGGGGAAAATCTTACTTTAAAGACTTTTAAATTACAATTTTGTGTTTGCTGAAAGACTTAGTTTTAAAATTTAGTCACCCCGATCCATGAGGGTTTTTCGAACTTTATTCCAAAGTCACGTTGAATTTCTTAATAATTAGTTCAAAATAGTAAAAACTAGCAAAAATGATATTTTTTATAGTATCATATTATAAATGAAATAAAACATTTCAATAAGGAAGTTATTTCAAAACAGGAGAGGGGGAAAACCTTACTTTAAAGACTTTTAAATTACAATTTTGTGTTTGCTGAAAGACTTAGTTTTAAAATTTAGTCACCCCGATCCATGAGGGTTTTTCGAACTTAATAATTAGTTCAAAATAGTAAAAACTAGCAAAAATGATATTTTTTATAGTATCATATTATAAATTAAATAAAACATTTCAATAAGGAAGTTATTTCAAAACAAGTATAAAGTTTTAATAATCACTATTAAAAAATGACTTTTGTTAAATGATGTTTATTTAATATATTATACATGTATATTGAATAAGCATCTATTTATAAGAAATTATAATAATAAAATTGATATGAAATTTAATAAAATATCCTAAAAAATTGTCCAAAAAATTGCTCGATAGTTGTAATCATCAATCAAAATATATAAATAAAAAGGAAGAGGGTAGATCAGAAGAATTTTTACAGCGTTCGCATAAGAAACAAGAGAATAGATTTTATCAAGTTTCAAAATTAGTTGCAAAATTCATCAGCAGAGGGCGTAGCAAAATAAACAGTCTTAAACAATATTTCAAAACAACCAGCATTTGCAACAACAACGTGATGGGCAAAATTAACATACGTCCGTTTTAATATTTTCAGTAAAAATGATCTGATATGCAATCGAAAATATTATTTTACGGATATTGATCAGAGAATATTACTGAAACATTAATTTTAAGTGCTATTGCAAGCCTATCAACAAATCAGTGATACATTTTTTGCAATAAATATTTGAATTTTAAGCATTTTTAGTTCAATTATTTACACTAGCAGAGCCGAGTCGTGATGGCTCAGGGAATAGAGCTTTCACCTTCCAATGAGGTGAACCGGGTTCAAATCCCAGCGATGGCTGGTCGATTAGAATTCCGCATCCGGCTTGCATCAACCAAAGAGCTGACGTAAAATATCTTCAATGGTAGACTGATCATGGGTTAGAGTCCCCTTGCCGTCAGGCTAACCTTGGGAGATTTTTCTCTCCGTGTAAAGCAAATGAGGGTTAGCTCCACCAAAAGCTCTCCATGAAGGCAAATTTCTCCCAATACCTGGTCCAGGAGTTTCCTTGTCTTCTGGATTGGGTGCAAAATAACAAGGCTGAACATTAATAATTGAAAAATTGTAATGGCTGTTCAGCGATGGTTATAAACTAAAATAAAAAAATACGACCGTTTTAATACTGTCAGTTGAAATGATCTTATATGCAATCGAAAATATTATTTTATCATTTTTACAATCAACAGTGCCATCTTTTGACGAACTTTGTAACTGATTTTGAAATCCGGATGAGAAAATGGGTAGTACATTCTTCTGGTCTGGTTTCATAAGCAGCACAACTAACTATATTTTTCTCCAATTTTTTAAAATTATATTTTTGAAATCATTGGAGACATGTAGTTATTTTGGTTATTAGACTATTTACATTTAGTTATTCGACTATTTTGGAGACATTTAGAACAAGCAACATCACAAAGTATTGCACTGAATTACCCTCTCTTCGTCTTCATGTTTTCTTCGCAGATCTTCCAGTTGAGACGCCAATTGAGACTTGATATGATTCACATTGTCGAGTGACATTTTATATTCTTGCACTTCCTTCATCAAATCTGAGTTCTCTGAGCTCAGTCTCGACCTCTGAGCTGTGATTTCTGTAACGGATCGGCTTAACTCCTCTATACGGATGTTCATCTCGTGGATGGTCACTTCATACTTTTCAACTGTCTTCTGAGCAATGAGCTGAAACAAAAAGAAGCCAATTATTAATGGCAAATTATACGAAGAGTATATGTAAATTTATAGATATTTTCATACTTCGAAGCGACGTCACATGGGAGTCAACCATTTACTATACTATCAGAGCTGACCTATCAAGCAATATTGGAGCAAACAAGTTAACGTTATGTTAGTATTAGTTATGTTATGTGTTAGCTTTTTGCTCTAATGATAAGTCGGCCTGTTTACCATTTAGGCTCGACTCACATCGCGTCTTTTTCAGGTATCCCATTGAATATGATCCGAAAATTTATTCAGCGTTCTTCTCGGTATTAGATAGAAATACTTCGGAATATTTAGTTTTTTTCTTTCAGACACACATTGTCGAATTATGCTCATCCACTTAATGATAGATTTTTTTTCCTTATCTTTATCTTTACACACTTGTATATATATAGTCGAATTATGCTAACTCATTCAAGAATAAATGTTTTTCCAAATCTTTACACACTCGTATATATAGTTGAATTATACTAACGCATTTAATAATAGGTTTTTCCTTATCTTTACATACTTGTATACATAGGCGAATTATCCTAACGTATTTAATAACATATATATTTTTCCTTATCTTTACATATTTGTAGACTTGGTCAAATTATGATAAAGCATTTCATAATATTTTTTCCCTTATCGTTATATATTTGTAGATTTAGTCGAAATATGCTAACACATTTATGAATAGATGTTCCGCTTATCTTTACACAATTGTAAATATATTACCGAATTATGCTGATGAATTTAATAATTGATTTTCTCCTTATCATTACGCACTTGTACATATAGTCGAATTATGCTAATACATTTAATGATAGATTTTCCCCTTATCTTAACACACTTGCACACATAGTTGAATTATGCTGACACATTTAATAATACACTCATGTCCATAAATTAAGGATAATTCAGAATCACACGGAAATCAAACTCTAAAATTAAAATTTCACCTGTAGAATTATCACACACATCCTGAAGAAGAATATGCAAATTACAGGAAACCACTAGATGACGCTGGTAGTACGTTACAATGACGAGAGTGTAAGAGAGGGGTATATAAGGAATGGTGGCAAAGAAGTAAAATTGTTCACAAGCGCTTTAAAAGCTTTTCAGTGCAATAACCGCAGAGTTATGGCACAAAGGAAGCATTTGGATGATTTTTTACGTGGCAGAATCATCGGACGACTGGAATGTGGAAGTTCCCAGCTGGAAGTATCCGAGGAACTTGAAATCGCCCAGAGTGTCATCTCCAGGCTTTGGCAACGATTCCAAGATGATAGTAATGTGAGTAGACGTTACAGCACAGGTCGCCCCCGAGTTACAACGCCGAATGAAGACCGGTATTTGGCAGTAACTACCAAAAGAAACAGACGGAGCACAGCATCAGACCTGTCTCGTCAGCTCTCTTCAGCTACCGATACGACAGTTTCAAGCCAGACCGAGTACAGACGCTTAGGGCACATTGGTCTATATGCTCGTAGGCCTGTTAGATGTGTTCCACTTACCGCAACTCACTGTCGCCTGCGATTAGCCTGGAGTAGAGAGCATGCATTGTGGACACCGCAACAGTGGTCTTGTGTGATGTTTTCCGACGAGTCCAGGTTTGGTTTGCAGTCTGATTCTCGCCGGACATTCATATGGAGAGCGCCAGGTACCCGTTACCACCAAGAGAACACCATTGAACGGCACCGTTACGGTGGTGCAGGAAGGCTCGTTTGGGGAGGAATTATTTTTGGTTCCAGAACTGACCTGCATGTTCAGAGTGTAACGATGACAGGCCACATCTATAGGGATGTCATTCTGGAACAACATGTACGTTTGTTTCGGGGCGCCATGGGTGCTGAATTTCTGTTTATGGACGACAACGCCCGTCCTCACCGTGCAAACTTTGTAGACGAATGCCTTCAATCGGAGGATATCACCCGTATGGATTGGCCAGCATGCTCACCGGACTTGAATCCAATAGAGCATGTGTGGGATATGCTTGGCCGACGAATTGCAGCCCGTCAACCCCCTCCCACCTGTCTACCGGACTTTCGGAGGGCATTGCTTGATGAGTGGTGTAATATTCCCCAAGATCAGATTGATAATTTGATACTCAGCATGCCTAGGCGTTGTACGGCCTGTATTGCATCGTCCGAGAGACGTACTCCGTATAAACCATCATACTAACCATGTTATACTGTTTTTTGTAAATAGGTTCTTTTTTGAAATTTGCTCCAGGGAGTAAAAATCGCAATTTTTATTAATTATGTCAAACATTTAGCATCTTTTTTGCTCTTTACCTTTTGTTTAATACATAGACTTTACATATAAGTCAAATTTGTTTGGCTTCTGTCTCTTTCTGTGCCTGAACTTCATTATCCTTAATTTATGGACATGAGTGTAGATTTTTTCCTTATCTTTACACACTTTCACATATTGCCGTAATTTAAAAACAAAATTAGTAAGAGGCAGATTTTTTTAAATATCTCGCGGTGTTATTGATTTGGTATATCTTGCAAAATACCTTGTCTTTGTGGGCGTTCTCTACTTGTGCCAATAAATCATATACTTCTGCTTGAAATTTTTGCTTTTCTTTTTCGACCCTATAAAATACATGAGGATTTTTAATATGATGAAAAAATAAACGTGACTAAAAAAAAGGAATTTCTACAAATACTCAAGCACGCATAACATAAAGTACAGGGAAAAAAACACACATTATATAAGACAGATTGATACAATAATCAGATTTTCATTCACTATTTTTTCAATTCTAATGATTCGGAATACTTCGAATATGACTCTCTCTGTCTTTTCTTGAAACGATTTAAAATAATGACTGAACCTCAGAGAAGGGGTCAGTAAGCAGAGGAACTCCGAAATTAGTTTTTGTTTACATCGCCATATTTCTAAAACATGGATTTCTTTTTCTATTGCAATGGTTAGCTTTTATTAAAATTTATATTGAGATAATCCCACCCAGATGATTATTTTTATGCATAAATTATTTTAAACATTTTCTTAAATTATAAGATTGACAATATCTCAAAGCAATCAAACGAATAATATGATTCTCTCTCTGTCTTTTCTTGAAAAGATTTAAAATGATGATTGAACCTCAGAGAAGGGGTCAGTAAGCAGAGGAACTCCGAAACTAAAACATGGATTTCTTTTTCTATTGCAATGGTTAGCTTTTATTAAAATTTATATTGAGATAATCCCACCCAGATGATTATTTTTATGCATAAATTATTTTAAACATTTTCTTAAATTATAAGAAACTGATTGACAATATCTCAAAGCAATCAAACGAATAATCTTAGAGAGATTTTTAAATTTTGTATTCCATTCATTTAGATACTGTAATAAAACCATTCATTATTAAATACTACTAAAAAAATTATTGTTAAAAAAGTATTTTGTGGATTCTCAAAATACCTTTATTGAAATATATACCTTTCAAGATATATAGCAAAGAGCGCGAAAAATTAACTTTAAGGAACTCAAGATAGACTAATTATGACAATTTTTAGTTTATTTTATAACAGTCGTTAAACAGCCGACTCAGTTTTTGGGTTTGCGATTACTATTGTTCAACTCCGTAGCCTTCTCATTTTGAACCCAATCCGGAAGACAAACAAACTCCTGGATCAAGTAGTGTGAGAAATTTGCCTTTGTGAAGGACTTTTTGCTGGAACTAACCCGCATTTGCGTTACATGGAGAGGAAGACCACGAGAACCTCCCACGGCTAGCCAGACGGCATTCCAACCCATGATCCGTCTACCATTGTGGATGTTTTACATCAGCACTGTGGTCGGTGCAAGCCGGAATGAGTATCGATGCTGGTATATATTAACCCAGTTCATCTCATTGGAAATTCTCTCTCACCCCCGTAGTTTGAGGTTTAAAAAAACTGGAAAGAAATGCTTTTTTAGAGATTTTTCATTTCTATCAAAATCTGATAAAATAAATAAATATAATTATAATTAAAGAATCTTTGTTATAATGAATGAAATAAGTTTTCATAAGTAATTCAAGTAAATACTACTATTTTTTTTTACATAAAATTTGATTTATTTTTGAAAAAATATGTCAATTTTGAATACTACAGAGATAACAAACTGGGTTTTTATCTGACATTTTAAATCAAACGAAACAAGTTTTTTATGCTATACCGCATACACGGCAAACCATTCATGACACATTCTCTTTTAACTGCATTAGTATTTCGAAATTTTAATGAACAGATTAAAAAAATGCTCAAATAAACCAAGAATAAACAGTGAAATTTTAAATTTTTTAAGTTCTTTTAATTTGCTAAGCATCATATAGCAAACAAACAATAACTTTCTGTTTTCTATAATTCTAACATAATGATATTTTGAAGAAATCATGATTTAAAACTTTATAATTTAATTTTGATTTATATGAAACAATTGTCTTTTAACTTTAAAATCTAAAATACGTTTCATTTCAATGTGAACATTTTTAATTATTCCGCTACCGAATAAAACTTGAGAAGTGAATGAGATTCCAATAATAAACCTATTGAAATATTTGCCGAAGAGTTTTTCTCCCCGTTGCAAAAAAAAAATGATACACTTGTTTTTTTTTTTTTTTTTTTTTTTTTTTTTTTTTTTTTTTTTTTTTGTTGGTGAGTGCATTGTTTTCTCTAAAAGAAAAATATAAGCATTAAGTAAAGCACTAAATACTTTCACGTATTTATTTGAAAATATTTTGAAGCAGGATATATTGAATAATTGAAAAAATAGCTTGATCTTAATAAAAACTCTAGACAAGTATCTATACAGCCATTCTGTTTTGGATGTTCCGTTACAAATCTATTACCGCAGTTCCGGTACTTATAATTCCGGTATATTAGGTACTTATAATCACAGTACCCATTACCACAATAACAGTAATACCTACTACTACAGTTAAATAAACATCACTAAGTTCTCTAGCTTTACTAATAATTTGGCTATTTTCTTACAGCACTGGAATAGTACCAAACATTCTTACTTTCTCCCCCCCCCCCCCCCCATATCTTCTAATGTTGGTCAAGACACCTAACAATTGAATGAAGAAAAAACAATACAATACAGTGTGAAATAAAGTTACCTGGCCCTGTTCTTGTTGGCCTGGTCCAGTTGGTCCTGCATTTCAGCAATGGCCTCTTGGTGTTTCTTGCGTAGGTGGTGGGCAGTTTCCTCGCTCTCCAGGTGGACGTCTTCCAGCAGTTTCCTCAGCTTCGACAACTCTGTGTCACGCTTCTTGTTCATCTCACACTGGTTGGTTTTTTTTTTTAAAGTAAGCATACTTTGTTATATGTTTATATATATATATATATATATATATATATATATATATATATAAGTTAAAAATATAGAGAAAACATGGAAAATATATTAAAGATTAATGAAAAGAGAAGAAGAAAAATTATTAAAATAAAATATTTAAAAAAGATATTTTATTTTTTAAAATTTTTTTTTAAATATTTTATTAGAAATTATTCAAATAAATATTTAAAAAATATATTTAATTTTTTTAATTTTTTTTTATTATTTTAATGTAATAACTTTTCTTTTTCTCTTTTCGATTGTTATTAAAGTGCCATTCAAGTCTAACGTTAACATTTTTCTTTTTTTATCATTGTTATTTTTTTTGGGGGGGGGGGAAGAGAAATGAAGATCTCACGAATCATCGAATTGAAACCTTTTGAGGGTATATAAAGTAGAATAAAGCCATCGGTTCCTATAAAAGTGAGATTTATCAATGAAGACATTTTGTAAACCACGAAATCGTTGGTTGATAAGATAAATTCAGTCAAAAATATTTCTATCAAACTCTTTTAATTGTAAAATGCAATGAACTGTCTTCATGAAACGCTGCCTGAATTTCGCTTAAAGTTAGCCAAATTTTTCTGGGAAGTAAGGGAGAAGCATTGGTAACCACATGCCGTTGGTGTGTATGGAAATCGTGCGTACTCAACAGCTTTGTCAACAAATGACTTTAACAGTAGTTCTTAGAAAGTTCTTTAATTTATAAGATTACAGATATTACGCGAATTAAAAAATATGTGAAAAATACGTAAGAAAACTGCAAACTTAAAACATTTTCTTAAAAAAAAATAACTCAAGTACCAGTATTAATTTAAGATTCATAAAAGGAACTTTACGCACTTTATACTATTTATCAAAATTTTTAAGCATTTTTAAGCAGCTTTCTGAATTCCAATAACTGCACCAATTGTTTTATAATAATGCTTTATCAACAGGTGATTTTTTTTAAAAAAAACTATATAAAAACACTTTATAATTTCTGTAAATATTTTAAACCTATCACAAAATTAAACTCCTGAGAAAATATTGTTTACAATAATCTACAGTATATACAATAATAATAATAATAAATATATTATATACAATAATAATGAAAATTATATTATATACAAACAAGAAAAATTATAACATGCATTAAAAGTTCGCTTCCACAAGCATTAAAATTAAACTCTGTATATGAATCAGTCTTCAAGAAACATATTCTGAATTACATTCGAAAAAACATTTATTTATATTAAATTTCTTCTTAACAGCCTGAATCATATAAGGCACTAAATTCTTGTAATTATTAAAGTAGTGCTTTTTACCCTTTTTCTTGTGCTTTTTCTTTTAGTGCTTTTTTCCCCTATGTGGTCTTTCTTTTTTTATTTTTTTTTTATTTTTGTTCTAACGTCACTCATAACCTTCATAAAACGTCACTCATTGCCAAGAATTTTACAAACTTTTGATGGCTGTAGCAAAAGTGCATTGTTGTACCTGACGCAAACAAATTCCAAAAAAATTAATGAATTAAATGAATTTTGAACAAAATTTATTAATATTAATAAAATATAAACAATATCCCATTAAAATTAATAAAATTTTAACAGTATCTAATTAATAATAATAAAATTTAATCTGTATCCCATTAATATTAATAAAATATAAACAGTATCCCATTAATATTAATAAAATTTAAACAGTATCTAATTAACACTAATAAAATTTAAACTGTATCCCATTAATATTAATGAAATATAAACAGTATCCCATTAATATTAATAAAATTTAAACAGTATCTAATTAACACTAATAAAATTTAAACTGTATCCTATTAATATTAATAAAATATAAATAGTATCCCATTAATATTAATAAAATATAAACAGTATCTAATTAACACTAATAAAATTTAAACTGTATCCCATCAATATTAATAAAATTTAAACAGTATATTATATTAAAATTAAACGTTGTTCCATGAAAATTAATTTTTCATACCTTAAAAACCTGATGTGATGAACGTAGCAAATGACATTAGAACAAATTAATACCATGCCAGATGTCTATAGCTTATTGATCAGTGTTATCGGTGTTTAATACCAATTTTACAGGATGATCCACTTGCCCCAGTTAGAGATTTTATTTATATATATATATAATAAAGGGAAAATAATAATGAGGGGAAAATAATAATAATAATAAAAAATAACAAGAAACCGAAAATAAAACAATCCGAAAAAAAAGGACAAATATTTTAAAAAAATCCGTAAAATAATAATAATATATTTTTGTCCTTTTTTTCGGATTGTTTTTTTTTTTTTTTTTTTTTTTTTTTCGGTTTCTTGTTATTTTTTACTATTATTATTTTTTCCGTCTTCTTTCATTGTTTTGTAATTTTTCCCTTGTTTTCTTTAAATTTTGAACTTATTTTATTTAAATAAAACTTATTGTATTTATTTATTATTACTGTGAATGACCGAAATGGGTGTTTGTTGATGTCACATGATAAATATCTGAAATATATAGTAATTCTAGTTAAGTGCCCGGTATTTACTGGTGTTTTGCCTAATCTATCCGCCTCAGTTATTATATAATAATATAAACGAATCAGATATAACAAATATTTCGGTCATTCATCGTAATATATATAACGATCAAAAACCTGTGATTCTGAAGAGCCTTCTGCTTCATCCAGTCTTTCAGTCAGCTGCATCAAGTGGACAGTTAAGTCGGATTTCTCGCGTTCGATCTAAAACAACATTCTTTTTTTAGTCTTAACTTTTGATCCAGTGATCAAATATTACCAATATAAAATAATTCTCTCAATAGGGACTATAGTTATGAAGTCAGCTTTAACTTATATATATAAAGGTGATTTCATTCACTAAATACTTTGTACAATAAGACTCATTATAAATATAAAAGCATTAAATCTGTGAAATGTTGAAAATTTTTTAAAAAGAAATAAAATTTGTCATGTTCTCTTTTCATGATCTTATACAATTATATTTGGTTTTGATAAATTGTCAATTATTCATGAATTGTCACGCGCATTAAATGCATGACAAACAACATTTCTAACAATTAAAAAAATTTTTCATTAATGATGAAGCATATAATTTAGAGATTTACTAAGCAGGAATTTTTTAAATATATAATCTCTTTCGCTAATTTGTAATTTTAATCACTTATTAATGATTAAACCTTGTGACGAATCGTTGTTGTTTTATCTATTTACAACACTATAGAGCGACTGTATAATATAACAAAAATATTTCAGTTTTAATTCTATACATCTATTTTTTTTTTAATTTAAGAAACTAATTTTAGGGTTTATAGGGTCGATACGAATCCCGCTCCCTACTGGCACTAACCATAGTGCTGGCGTAAAATTATCCTCAATGGTAGACGGATCATGGGTTAGAGTCCCCTTGCCGCCTGGTTAACCGTGGAAGATTTTCATGGTTTTCCTCTCCATGTGAAACAAATGCGGGGGAGTTCTCTCACAAAGTCCTCCACGAAAGCAAAATTCCACCTGAAGCTTGATCCATGAGTTCCCTTGTCTTTTGGATTGGGTTCAAAATGACGAGGCTACGGAGTTGAACATTAATAGTCGTAAGCCCACAGTTGAATTGGCTGTTCAACAACGGTTATAATATAATAAAAAGAGATCAGGACAGGATAAGAACTTCCAAAAAAGGTAAATAAAAATTAATTTCCGCGTCTAAAGTAAAATGAATGTTGGAGTGAACCAAATCGTGAAAATCAGTATCACTGTCAACAAAGACAAAGGTATCGTCAGGTGTCGTAAACGTTTTATACTTCAAATCACTTCTGTTTTTTTTTTTTCCATTCACGTGTGACAAGTCTTGAAAATGGACGTCTGTTTTCGAGCACTTGAAACATGTCAACTGTTGTTTTCAATGAGTATATTTTTGAAGGGAATGAAGTTTTTAGTCAAGAAATAGTAGAAAGTAATTTAGATTTTGTTCTTTGTAAAGAGAACTCATTTCGTCAGAAACGATGTACCTCTGTTCTACTTTACCCCATTATTTCCTAATGTGAAAAACTAATACTTTTACATTGTGAAATATTCTTCACAACCAATCATATCATTTTGATAATCATTTATTTCAGACATCACTTACTAGGGGTTAAATTTTACCTAGTATTTAATTAGTATTAGTTACCTAGTATTTAGTACATAGAATTTAATGTAAGCCTATTATTTTTATTTTCTTTTTTGGAACCTTGTACATTTGCAATTTACGTGTTTGATAGAATATTTATAGTTAACAATCTGGTAATTCAGAAATAAATAATTTATGAAGCAAACTGGTTTATTGGCCATTCGCATGAAATTATTTAATAATAGAATGTTCATTCAGAGAAAAATCCGAGATCTTTGCCTCGAATTTCCTCATTTTAACGCTATTACACACACTATTATATACATACATAGTAACCCATAGGGCCACATTGCATTTGACATTATGTGCTTATAATGATAGATAAATTGTTTTGAGGTTTCCACTTTACAATATCTTACAATATATACATAAAGAAAAGAAAGTTAGAAAACAAATAAAGAAGTCATTCCAGTGATTGTATCATGAACAATATGGTGAAAGAAATAATGAAATTAGCATTCATAAATAAATCGGCATTTATCGAGTTGAATAAAATTGAGAAAAGTTTTACTCTTTGTCGGAGTTCCCTTTCGAATTCCAAATCCTCTTGAAGCAGACGAATTTTGTCCTGAAAGAAAAAAAAAAGAAAAATGAAATCATTCTAACTGAAATGTGTAAATATAATTATAAAAGTCGTATATGTAACCGTGAATAACTGAAATCAGGTGAATGTCGACTTTCACCGGTCAATGTTCAAAATATTTGCTATGTCCATTTTGATATTAATGATATTATTATGTTTATTCGATATTTTAATATTCGCTTAGGATAGATTAGGAGATACATCAGTGTTCCGGTTAAATGCATACTGACTTTAAAAAAAGCACTGATGTAGGGCATACCGGGCAGCGGTACTTAACTAGACCTAGTCTATATTTGTGACGTATACCAAAGCGACTATCTAATTATTCACTGGGGGAAGTCAACAACCACCCATTTAAATCATTCACATTAGCATACGTACTGTATAGAAAAATTTAGTTCAGTACATATTATATCCATCCCTAATCTAAAGTACCCATCTGGATATATACATACATCCTTCGGAATAAGGTAATCTTATCATTTAAAGTATCATCTTCATCATTCACACAGTAGCAAATGGTAAACAGAAGAAGAAAAATTTGGAAAAAATACCGTAAAGAACCCGAAAAAAATGAGCTTTTGAAAAAAGGCGCCAGAAAAAAGAAATATCACTTAAAGAAAAGAACATTGTATGAATTTTGATTTATGCCGTTGAGCAAATTTCGAGTCATTAAATATTTATTCTAATGAAATGAGGTATTTTGTTAAAAAAATAACTCAATAAAAATAAATGTTCTCGACTTTTTTTTTCTTTTCTTTAATAAATTTTTCAATTTTTTATCGACTTTATGATCATGAACCTGATCGTAATTCCATTATATATTAATACTGATAATTTATTTGAATTAAAAATTACATTCTTTTTTAGAGCATCATTTTTAAAACCTAGCGAAAACGTAAATTTTAGATTTAGAATAAAGCAATCGACACATATTTCTGGATTGACTGATTCCGATATCTAAAGTGATGTGTACTGAAGATCAATGCATGGTAAACAGATATTTTTCTCAAATCTGCAGAGCATTCATTTCTTTGTGCTCCTAAAGAGAACAAAATTTATTCTACTCAAACAATTTCGCGGGGAGAAAGAAAGTAGGCCAAGGTCAAAAGGAAGGTAACATTCCCTTTTGTTTTAAACCTGTCGCTATAATTAGGCCACTCACTTCAGAATTCTTTTTAAGAGATACCATTCATTATTTTAACATTCATTCATTATCTAAACATTCATCAGTTTAGTTTATGGCTACTTGCTGTTGGCCCTTCTCTAACAAAATCCTTTTAAGGTTCCGTTTTTTAAAACGATCATTTTAAAAAGAAAACTCGATGTTAACTATGTTAAAAAATCGCTATTGGATCAAGTTTCCGAATCACCTAATATTATATAATAACAAAATACTAGAATTGAAGATATAAAAATTATATGTGTATTAGGAACGGAAAATGACTTGCCTCCTGCTATTGCGATATTTTTTAATGTTTTCTTTTATTTTTATTTTGAATAAAGTATGAAAATAAATTTTACTGCTGGTCTGAATTGTTCCGGACGCGAGTGCATAACTTGTGTCATTTTATTTAGTTTACTACTTTTACCTTTCTTGTTTTGGCAACACTATTACAGAACGTTTTGTATTTGTTGACAGTTTGTATGATTGAAGTTTTGTTCTATGTTAGGTTTAAAGAGAGTTGTATATAATTAAGAACACATACGTTTATATACAATAATAAATATAATATATACATACAATATTATATTTAATAATATATATATAATGTATACATATATAGATTATAAATAAAAGACTTTTTTTTATTTCTGATACCAATACAAAAAAGGGTAAAACAAACAATATTTCAAATTTATGTTTAATCTTTTATGATAATAAAGTTATCAGTGGGAATGAAAGTCAAGCTTCATCGCTAAATCCTTGATCTAAAGTTACAATTATTAGCCAATTTGAATCACAATTTTCTAGAGTTTACAAATTCCAGAGACTTCACAACGTTTATGTAAGGGTAAACATAATGCGAATATTATAATTTATTCATTTTTGAAAAAACACGCTTTACTCATTAAAAACTGCATTGCTATTAATATGTGAGTTTAATATATTTTGAAAACGTACTTACATATCTAGAAATCTTTATAGAAAACTTTTTTAAAAAAATCTTATTTAGTTCAAAACACGTAATTTTTACAGAATCCGAAGCACATTAAAAACGTAAACACAATTAAAATTTGCCATAATCTTTTGCAAGCATTTAAAACTGATTTCATGTTATAAAATGGGCGTCATATTTTCACAAAATGCCCAATTATGTGTGAAAATGTTTTTAAAACAATCATTAAAAAAAATTTGAGTTTATTCCATAAACACACAAGGTTCAGAGCGTATATAGAGCTACCATACACCAGAATATTTTACTATTTTTATAATTTTTTGCAAAGCAGAATTTACTTTGAAATTTGTTTTATATTGTTATAAATGCGTTTTATTTTCAGAAAATAACCATTTATGTTAAGAAATGTTAATAGAAATCATTTAAAAGTTTAGATCATACACAAACAACGTTTAGAGCTACACTAAAGCTAGAGGCATGACGAATGTTTCATAATTTTTTGCATAGTGGGCTTCATTTGAAACTTGGTTTCATATATTGATATACGAGCGTCCTATTTTCAGAAAATGCAGATAAATGGAATAATGAAGTTTTTTCAATATCGCCTTGTCGATCCTGGTGGTCAGCAAAACGAATATCAGCCATCATGGTGAAGAAAAAAAATTTCTGGGTGTGGGAAATGCGCATTTGTTTGAAAGTAAGACTAGGCTAAGGGATGGTTGACTATGTAAAGTTAAGCGTAGATGGAACCAAAATTCGCAATAAAACTTCCAATTTACTACTTCGGACTGATTTTTACGCCTGAGATTGAATAAACGCGCCATCCAAAATTAGTACACTTGTAGTGTTTTCAATATAACGCACTCTTTCAATTTAAATTTTCAGAGAAACAAACTGCACATGAATTTGGAAGACTCCGCAAGCATGTTATGATTATACTCAAAATATAACAAATGGCAGTATATTATACAAATATAGCCAAATAAGGGATCAAAACATAATCTTACACTTTATTTATGCTGTGATATTAATTTTGTTAAATTTATTTTAGGATTACGACATGTTAAAATTTATAAGATACAGTAAATTCATATGAATGGTAAAATAACTCGTGAATTTAAACACAACTCATATTAATAAAACTTTCTAGAGTATTAAGCCTGATGAGAGAAACAAGCGCCATCCAGGTTTGGAATTTAGGATAGGTCATCACGACGGAAGTAGGTTGCATTTAATTTATTTAAAGGACGCTACAGGAAGTTAGAACTTGATCTATTTCTGTTAATATGCGAGAAGATGTGTAGAGCAATGTTTATGGTCTTGTCATATCTAGACAATTAGCAAGTGCATATTTTGTTTTAAAAAACGATGATTTTCTAATTATAAATTGCTCCAAAACTTTTGTCAAATTGTACTGAATATTTTTAAAGTTATAACACAAAAAAACGTAAGACAAAAAAATTATATTAATAAATTTTTTTTTATTTTTTCAGTCAAATATCGAATTTTTTCTTTTCAGAACTTTGAAAAAAGTAATCGAAATAAGATTTTTTTAAAAAAGAATGTTTCATTTATATTCTGTGTTCAGTCGGGTGTACAAAAGAACACTTGCCGAAAACTTATCCAGACCTTAAATATGTTCGACCGGATCTAAATTTAAAACAAAAATTGACAGCATGTTTTGGTGCCGCGGCCTCTGCTATTTTAAAACTCTTTCGAACAGGGCGTGAAAAATGAGCTAAGCAGGCGGCAGAAAGTGTTCTTTTTTTTTTCTTCTTTTTTTAAGAGGACAACAACTGAAGAACAAAAAGAGAACATAACAACATGGATTAAAGAGGACGCTATACTACGTTATAAACCCTTTATGGCTATTTCCCCTCCACTGGTATTTTAAAAAATAAGGTTTAGAAAAAAGTGAGTTCAGACAAATTTAGAATAAAAGATTATTTTATTCTAAATAAAATTTCCTTATAGACAAGAAAAGTGTTTAATACCTTAAATGTATACAAGATTCTATGATAATGAAGCATTATAGAAAATACCAAGTTTATAGCTGTACTGTATCGACATTCAAACGAACACATTAGAAGAAAAAAAATTAATAAAATCCCCCAAAAAGTTGTGATCGCCTTATTACGATTCATTGTTTACCCATTGGTCAAATGCTTTTTCTTTCTGGATTGATTCCGTTAAACGCCACAACATTCGAAATCATGATTTGCAAAAACTGTCTCCATTCATGTTTGTCGTCAGATTGATTTTCACATCCGCCGTATTTTACTTTTCCTTCTTCAGCATTCATATTTATATTAAAATCACTGTCAAGCCAGTCATTATACGTAATAATAAAAAGATAATAAAAAAAAAGATTATAAATAATTATAAAGATTATAGATAAAAATTAGTAATAAAATATTATTATGTAAATACATTAAAAATGCCTGCTAGTGTAAATAAAAAGAAAAACAGTAGTGGTCGCCATAGCAACGCATGCGCACTGATTACTCTTGAACACAGCTGAAAAGTGTGTAGACGCCATTAAATCCAAACCAAGACCCATTTTGCCAATGGTTAATAACCATAAAATTTCAAATGTTTCAAAAATATCAAAATTATTAATTAACCTGTGCTTCTAATTTGTTTGCATTTTGATGAAACAAAATTTTCAGCACTTTAAGTTTTAACCTCTCGAGACCCATCCTTTTTGCAGTAAAATGATGGAGTTTCTTAAAGGTTACCTCCATTGACTTCAAAATTGTTATCTAAGATAGATGATTTTTTGCATACGATTTTAATTTTAGTCATTTTCTTGGGGAGTCACTGCTGTTGGTGTCATGAAGAATAAAATTTAACTTCTATAAAAATGATCCCTAACGATATAATATTGTGTAAAAACAAATTTAACAATTATGAATGATATGGCTATTTTAAATAAATAAACAATTACGTTTTTTGTTTAAATTTTCATCTAATTTTATACACAAAAAAATTAGCTTTAAAAGATGAGAAGAGGTTTGTTTGAGATGCTTGTTTTTTCTAAAATAACTTTTTGTTTTTGACTTAACATTAAACTTTAAAAATAAATTATTGAGCATCGTCTTTAGTGCACTTTGATAGCAACATGAGGTTGTATCGTCAAAAAGAGCTCTCTAAATTAAAGTCTTAAACAAACATTTTGAATAGATTTTAATCTACTTAATTGTTTTGTTAAATATTTTGTTTAGATATTTTTTCGCGTTTCCTTATTTGGCCTTTTCCGCATTGGGTGCAGATGTTTGCTCGGTCGCTGGGAGAGGTTTTAATGGTCTCTCCTAATGGTTTCATGGAGAAAAAAAATTCCATGCCTCCCAAAAGTGGTCCCAATAGAGGTGGTCGGAACACAGTGGTAGTCTTTCCTGGAGGCTTCACTGAGGGGAAAAGAGGCCACCTCTCAAGAATTTAGTTAGAGACATGGTAAAAAAGTTTTTTTTAAACTCTTATTTTTAAATAAAATGTCTTTTTAGCTGAGAAAAAAGTGGATTACATTGCACTTTTAATTAAAATTTTACAGAAAGAGATATCACCGACTAATACTAATTTACAAAAAGGGACAATTTTATATTAAAACAAGAGAATCTATTGAAGGACTTCACTTATTATCAGAATACTTATGTTTGTGTCTTCTGTGCCGAAAAGTTGGGAAAAATTTATCAAACAATATAATTTATCAACAATTTAATATAATTAATAATTAATGTTCGAAGTTTATTTGTTTTCGGAATTAAATATAGTTTTTCTTTATTTCGTAAAAACATTTTTAAAATTTATTGGTAGGGTACAGTTTGAATATATAATTTCAAAGCTTATTTCGGAAATTTAACTCGTAGTAAGTATATTTTGAAAATTTCATGCGTAGTAAATATATTTTTAAAACTTAATGCATTTGTAAATTTTGTAAATTTAACACTTATGCATATTTTGAGTTTGTAATGTATAAACGTATATCAAAAATTTAATTCATAAAATTTAATAATTTAATGCACATTGAAAATTTAATGTATAATGTTAATCTTAAAATGTATGGCATTAAATATATATATATATATATATATATATAATATAAGGTATAAGCAAAGACATTATTCTTTTTTGTCATTTTCACATAATAAAAAACTTAGTGAATTTCAAACAATGGGCATTTAAGGTGTAAAAAACATATTTGTTTAAAGCTGCATAAAGAAGGAGTATCATTTAGAATATTTCATTAGAATTGAGTTACGAATACAATATTTTTCGATTGTTTAATTTTTAGATTATGTCATTGAAGAAGAAAAAGCGATATATTTAGCGGGGAAAATTTTTATTTCATATAACACTGAAATTTTTTATTATTTGGTTTACTGTTATGAAAATTGATTGTTTGATGTCCATATATCTAATAATATTTATCTTATTTAAAAGTTGTATTTATTTAAAAATTGTTTTCACTTCTAAATGATACCCAATCTATGTGAATATTAACTATAAGTAAATGAAATCAAAACAATAAGATTTAAATAAATGTTCTTGAAATATCGTTTTACAATATCTTTAAAATATATTGATAAATCGCATAATATAACATTTGTAATACGGAAACAATTAAAATTCCACTAATTTTGGAACTTTTGAATTTTTATTAACGATAGATTCGTGTAAATAGAATGAATGGCAGTTTAAAAACTTATTTATTTATTTATTTTTAAATTCGGGGCGGACTTCCAAATCTGTTGATAAATATTAGCTTATTGCTATTTTTTCATTTGATATATTAAATCTTATAATCTGACGAAATAAAATAAAAATTCTCTTGTTTAAATTCCTTGAAATGAAATAAATGTATAAAATGAAGTAAATGTATTTTAATTTAATTTAAATGGAGTAAATTTTAGAATGTTTTTTGTAACATATATAAGTTATAAATTCTTTTTTTTTTAATGTCAGTTGCAAGAATATTATAAATTTTGAATTTAGTTATTTCGCCAAATAGCTGAATGGAGCCAACGTGGGCAGTGACCCCTTCCCAAAAGGGTTATGTGGAATTAGGAATTTTTGGCGAATTTAAAACCAACTTAAAAAAGAAAGTAAATTGACGTTTCGAGTGCACATTAAAATGAATTGTTTCGTTTCTTTCGCATAGAAAAACTAATTTTGTATCAAACTATTAAATGTTAAACAAATTATTAATTTAGCAATTTATTGCGGAAAGGATTATTATCCAATTTTAGGAGAAACAACATTTTACTTGCCCAACATTTAACCACGCAAAATTTCGTAAACCTAGCTTAAATATTCATGAAAATATAGGTATTTTGCTAAAAACTAATTTTATTTGCCGTACGTATCTGACTATAAGTAAAAATATGCAATAAAACTAAACAAAATTTTCGAACTAATTATTAATTATAAAAATATCATTTAAAAATTTGAAAACAAATTCGTTAAAACTCGCTTAAGATGTGAGCATTGAAAGTTATTTTTTCTCACTGTGCTTGCGAGGAAAACATTTAAAAAAAATATTTCATAGTTTCGTTTCGAATTGTATTTGGTAACTTATAAGAAAAGTTCAATTTAAGTATTTTGAAATTTTAAAAAGTTTCTAATTTAAAAAAAAACGTGCTGAAAAGTACTGGATTTTCAATAAATTTTATTTTGTACCATTATATAAGATTTATTAGAAATGAGAGCGGTATTATAGAGGACCATCCCCTATTACTGAGAATATTTTATTTCACAGGTGTTTCGATGGCTCAGGGGATAGAGCGATCGCTTTCCAATGAGACGGACAGGATTCAAATCCCAGCGATGGCTGGTCGATACGGCATCCGTCTTGCACCGACCACAGCGCTGACGAAAAATATCCTCAGTGGTAAACGGTTCATGGATTAGAGTTCCCTTGCCACCAGGCTAACCGTGGGAGAATCTCGTGGTCTTCCTCTCCATATAACGCAAATGTGGGCTAGTTCTATTAAAAAGACCTCCACGAAGGCTAATTTCTCCCAATATTTGATCCAGGAGTTTTTCTGGATTGGGTTCAAAATGACAAGGCTACGGAGTTGAACAATAGTAGTCGTAAACCAAGTTTCGGTCGACTGTTCAACGACGGTTATAATAAAAAAATAAAATCATTGTAAGATATCCTCATTTGCTCTTAAATTTGCTTTCTAATACGAAACGAAATTTGTGGAAAACCCGTCACCATTCATTCTCTCTTTCAAAATTTACAAAAATTGCTTGGAATATTTTAAACTTTTAGGATATTCAAATCGGAATTTTTTCTTAAGTTAGAAAATACAATTCAAAAACTCAGTATTCAAAAACTCAGTCCAAACTCAGTATCCTATTAAAGAAATAATAATTATTTAAAAAGCATTTGTCTTTTTTTTACTAACAGGAAACATCCCTCAGTTGAAAAAATACTGCGATCTAAAGAAATTTTATTTTATAACAGTCATTTATAACAGCCGACATTTTATGAGCCGTCATCATTTTATAACAGCCGACATTTTATGAGCCGTCATCATTTTATGACAGCCGACATTTTATGAGCCGTCATCATTTTATAACAGCCGACATTTTATGAGCCGTCATCATTTTATAACAGCCGACACAATTTTCCGTGTTTAAAACTACTAATGTTCAACTACGCAGCCTTGTCATTTTGAGCCCAATCCAGAAGACAAGGAAACCCCCTGATCAAGCATTGTGAGAAATTTGCCTTTGTTGAGGAATTTTTTTTTATGGAGTATTTGCGTTGCATGGAGAGAAAAACCACCCACAGTTAGCTTGACGGCCATCATCTACCTTTGAGGAGGCTATTTCACCTCAGCACTGTGGTCGGTGGTAATCGACCAGCCATCGCTGGAATTTGAACCCGGTCACCTCTTTGGAAGGCGAACACTCTATCCCCTGAGCTCAAAAATGTATTTGGATAGAGATGACTCAAATAGTAGAGCACCTTAAAAAAAAATCTCATCTTCTGTTGTACAGTCTTATATGGTCTTTTTGTGTCAGAATAGTTATTCTAGCTAGATAGAGGGAGCCTGGTTGGAATGTGCCTTTCTTGCAAACTTATTCTCTGCCAGAATTCTTTTTTCCTCTACAATGATTTGTTTCTTCTTAGCCGCAGCAGAAGAGACGATCTTAATTTAGATCGTGACAAGTTCCAGATTGGAGGAGAGTTTATCCCGGCTTCTTTTTTCTTGATTCGGAAAATTCTTTAAGCTGAGGTCGGCAAAACGTTGCCTTAAAATAAAGCCCTGTTCTTATTAAAGAATTAATGATTATAATTATATAATTAATAAAAACACGTTATTAATTAGTTCATGCGTAGGAAATTCATTGTTAATGAATTAATGTTTTTTTTATCATTAATTCAGACATATAAAGCCTGCGTTTCCACAATTTAAGGAAAATCATTTTTAAAAAATCTTTCTTTTTTGTCAGTACTAGAAGTTTCGGACCACGTTGAAACATATTAAGCCAGTTTTTTTCTTAAAATAGTGTGCAAAGTTAAATAAGTTTTTTTCTTTTTTTTTTGTTACAGTTTGGTGACACAATAGTATGATCTATTGAACACCGAATCAAACTCACAGAATGTTTGCAAAGTATTATGGTTCAAGGCAGCATTATGGTTTATTTAAGGAATTTGAGGATTCTTTATTGTAAGTTAAAAAGAAAAATCATATTACTGAATGAAAACAATATCTAAGGAACACAAAAGGGAAATAATTACTAAACAATACGATTTTTTTATTATGAAACTAGAGATAACCATTTTTAAAATAAAACGAACGAATGTAATATGAAAATATAGAAAAAAATTGAGTTTTTCTTAATGTCTTTCCGTTTAAAAAAAAAAAAAAAACTTTATTTAAAATTAGCTGAAAAATGTTCTATTTGCACCTATCAGATTGTAACCTATAACATTCTATCGCTTTCTTCAACTTATTCCAATGGTCATCTTTAAAACATAGAGTTAATTTAATGGAGCTTCCCCTCCCCTTAATTTAAAACTAGTTTAATCTAAATTTGCTTTATAATTAAGTAATTTAATTATTTTAATAAAATATTTTGAAAAAAGTAAAAATTGAAATATACATTGAGAAAATCGAATGATAAAAAATGAAATGATCGGATCCAACATTCATATTAAATAAAAGTCTTTTCCTACAAATATTTTTCTCTCCTTAATTTAAAGTTTAAAATTATCTCTACTCTTATTATTACGTTTATGATTTTGTTTCATTTCTAAATGAGGGGTTTTGGATTGTTTTTATTATATATTAATACGTTACATTTTAATATATTTAAATCGGTGTCTAATTTTATTTACCGTTTTACAATTATTAATTTTTGGTGCAAATTATATTAATATACTATTATGATTTACGGTTAAAGAGATTCCTTAAATGATTTAAAACGTAATTTTCAACTTCATGCACAAAGTGATGTATTCAAAAATTGTATTTAAAATACATCCTTCCGTTTGGTATGCAAATATAGTAAATTGCAGTTGAGAACTCACTAAATTTGTTATAACAATAAACTTTTAATTTTAAATGTTATTTCAAAATAATGATTACTTAGAAAAATGTTCACTTAATAGTATCATAAAGGAGGGAAATATTTGGGAAGTGCTCTTTTTAGTACATATATATTTTTAGTTGAATAATTTCAAATGCCAAGAAACAACAATTATTGTGAAGCAATCATCGGGGTTGGTGAGCGTCAGGGAAGAGGGAGTGCAATTATAGAAAATTGCAGTTGAGAACCCACTAAATTTGTTATAACAATAAACTTTTAATTTTAAATGTTATTTCAAAATAATGATTACTTAGAAAAATGTTCACTTAATAGTATCATAAAGGAGGGAAATATTTGGGAAGTGCTCTTTTTAGTACATATATATTTTTAGTTGAATAATTTCAAATGCCAAGAAACAACAATTATTGTGAAGCAATCATCGGGGTTGGTGAGCGTCAGGGAAGAGGGAGTGCAATTATAGAAAATTGCAGTTGAGAACCCACTAAATTTGTTATAACAATAAACTTTTAATTTTAAATGTTATTTCAAAATAATGATTACTTTGAAAAATGTTCACTTAATAGTATCATAAAGGAGGGAAATATTTGGGAAGTGCTCTTTTTAGTACATATATATTTTTAGTTGAATATTTTCAAATGCCAAGAAACAACAATTATTGTGAAGCAATCATCGGGGTTGGTGAGCGTCAGGGAAGAGAGAGTGCAATTATAGAAAATTGCAGTTAAGAACCCACTAAATTTGTTATAACAATAAACTTTTAATTTTAAATGTTATTTCAAAATAATGATTACTTAGAAAAATGTTCACTTAATAGTATCATAAAGGAGGGAAATATTTGGGAAGTGCTCTTTTTAGTACATATATATTTTTAGTTGAATAATTTCAAATGCCAAGAAACAACAATTATTGTGAAGCAATCATCGGGGTTGGTGAGCGTCAGGGAAGAGGGAGTGCAATTATAGAAAATTGCAGTTGAGAATCCACTAAATTTGTTATAACAATAAACTTTTAATTTTAAATGTTATTTCAAAATAATGATTACTTAGAAAAATGTTCACTTAATAGTATCATAAAGGAGGGAAATATTTGGGAAGTGCTCTTTTTAGTACATATATATTTTTAGTTGAAAAATTTAAATGCCGAGAAACAACAATTATTGTGAAGCAATCATCGGGGTTGGTGAGCGTCAGGGAAGAGGGAGTGCAATTATAGAAAATTGCGTTTCTCACCGAACTTAAATATATAATATTCACTAATTAAAATTCTTCTGATAACCATTCTCAACGTTTCTAGCATTCGATTTCTAATGATTAATTCAACAAAAAAAAACATAATTACGCTTATTTTATGCAAATAGAGATCAATTAAAACTAAACTAGATGCTGACTGTCCGACGAACCTACTTTCAAGATTGTTAATAATAAAAAGACGAAGAAAATTCACAATTAATATTTTCAAAATTTATTAATAATATATCTTTAGTCAATATGTTGCACCAACATTTCTAATAAAACTTTTTAAAGTCCATCATCCATAATTCAAGGTTCCAGAACCGGAACGGAATTGGAGAACCGGTCGATTTAAACTTTAAATCAGATTTGCTCATAATCGTTGTCAAAAGTTTTAAATTTGGACACGGTTTCCAGTAGAAAACCGAAGTCAAACATTCATGGCTGCGGTCAGTAAGGGGGTGGTTGGCCACTTTGTTCAACCTGCGTAGGGACCGATGGTGCGCGGTATTGATCCAGGTTAAACTGTTCTACAGTAAAGCCACCCCCTTTTCAGTGGATCCAAATTGCGACGGCATGTCTTCGGATCATCCTCGGGGATGTTACCCAGACCGTCGCCAATAGCTCATTGTGCAGCTCTAATGCGACGTAAATAAAGTACCTATCTTAAATTTGGAGACGTTTCTAAGCCAGGAATGGAAAGCTACGGCTCGCCACCGGCTCTATTCCAGGAGTTATTGTTCAATGTTCTCAAATTAAGAGTTCTGCAAATCCTTATCGGAAATATACAAAAAATTTAATTTAATCCGAGAAAATTCGAGCAATTTTAAATTCATCTTATATTTAGCTTTACTTATTAAAATTATTTCATCGCTGTCCGATATTGAAATTTTAGTGTCGTTAGAAAACATCGATATTTCGTGATATTTTTCCAGGGAAACCATTTTATTTTTACATGGGTCAATATTTTGTCATCAACACTTACGATAGTCTACTGTTATAATAATCGCGATAATATCGTATTTGCTAATTACTGTTACGAACAATGTCTGTTTCATTATCAGAATCCATATTTAATAGTTTGAATAATCCTGAAATTAGAATTGTTAATATTTTTTGTAAATTCGATATTCAGTATATTCATCTAAAGACTTGGTCTTTAAGATATAGAGTGATAATACTTTTCAAAGATTGATTTTAAAAATCATCCATATTTCATGAGATATATTTAAACAAGGAACTTCGAGAAATGCAGCTTTATTTGCATGTCTTTAAATATGTTCGTAAATAGTAACTAATAGTTGGCCCACTCGTGTGTTATATTTTGACCCACCACTTAATATACCTCATATACTCTACTTGAAGGCAGAGAAGGAATCTGGTACCCACTTTGGGTTCTCCTTGCTTGTCAATTAGATATATTTTTAAAATGACACTGTAACATATTATTTCGCGTACCATAACATTAAATGAACATTCAGTATGTATCCAATTATGTCATCTTACAGAATTGGTTGTTGCTGAGATTAATGTTAAGTTGTAACACCCGATTTTAATGCACTCATTATGATACAAAATATATAGAATTTATTTATCAAATTGATTTAAATATCTTCAATTTTAAATAGATTATGCTAAAAATCCTTCATTTTAAAGATACAATTTAAGCGCTTAATTTTGAAAAGCTGATACAATAAAATTTTTGAAACCAGTGTAGTTTAAACTGGAAACACGGCGCGTTTCAAATTTAAAAAGAATAAATGTATTCACATTTAAATTCTAACACGTTAAAATTACAGAGTAATCCATTTAAAATTTTGAAGACAACAAACTTTTTTCCGCTATTTTCTACATTTTAAACAGAAATGAATACTTAAAAATACTCATTTTACTCTATAATCAAAAGTGAATAACTTTAAAAACACACAAACATAACGAGTTTTAAATTCAGTGAAGTTAAAATTCAAAATTGATAAACTCATTCTAAATTAAAAATCATTTTTTTAAATCAAAATTATTTTTTTTTTTTACTTTTAAACTAAAAAGAATCAAACTTAAAATCAGAAACAACTCCATTCAAAGTTTGGTGGAGAAAAAAACTTTTTTTAACGAATTCTTGGAATTTGAATAATTTACCTCAAAACGAGTAAATGCACCGATATCTGTTCCGTACTCCATAGTGACGTCACTGGTCGCACCACCGGTACTGGATTTGTAGGTGTATTTCGTGGTTTTCACCGTTGTGGACATGATTAACTGGTTTAAACCACAGCTGAGAGAGAGCGTTGCAGGAAAAACTGCAGGAAGACGGGACTTTGAGCGTCTCTTTAGTTGAGTTCAGAGAAATCACAGAGAGAAATCCTTTCCCCCCAGTAGTTGGAGATCCTAAATCGGAGATGAGGTTACTGTCTCCATCACCTCGCGGTAAGATGCATTATGGGAACTGTTAATGTTTATTTATAGGATTTAGTTCCTTGAGGGGGTTTAGGAATAACCTTGCTGATTCGGTCTATGTGATCCTTGAAATTTCGAATATTTTTCCCGGAAATCTATCAAAATATTGAATGAAGTTTTCTTCATTTTTATTACAATAACTGAAAGAACACTGGATCAATTAAACGCTTTAAATCATTTTAAAATTGTTTTATATATAGAGTAAACAACGTTAACCGTGTATACCGCGTAATATTGACCCATACTATTCAGACTGGACGACCTATTGTATTACCGGGTACTGGGGGCCTATAATGTGGCCCTATAGGTTACAATGTATGTATATATATAATAGTGTTGAAATAAGGAAGTCAATATTATGTACATGGCCTTAAATCCCCTTTTAATATTGGACCACGTATTATATTACCGGGTACTAGTGTACCCCAAAAGATGAAACAATTATAGGCTTATTAGGGGGCCCATAATGTGGCCCTATAGGTTACAATGTATGTATATATATAATAGTGTTGAAATAAGGAAGTCAATATTATGTACATGGCCTTAAATCCCCTTTTAATATTGGACCACGTATTATATTACCGGGTACTAGTGTACCCCAAAAGATGAAACAATTATAGGCTTATTAGGGGGCCCATAATGTGGCCCTATAGGTTACAATGTATGTATATATATAATAGTGTTGAAATAAGGAAGTCAATATTATGTACATGGCCTTAAATCCCCTTTTAATATTGGACCACGTATTATATTACCGGGTACTAGTGTACCCCAAAAGATGAAACAATTATAGGCTTATTAGGGGGCCCACAATGTGCTTACTGTCAATAGCTTACTGTCAATGTACTACATGTAATGAATGTCAGTCTATTCAAGATAATGACCTTTACATCCATATTCTTAAAAACTATTAAACTTCTGAATAAATCTTTGACATCATAAAATAAATTTTATGAGTATACTAACCGACAGTTACAAATAGAGAGACCTACTAATAAATTCTGTTCATTTAGGGGGATGACATATAGTCTTCATCTATAAAGTCTGAAATGATTCTAGCAGAAAACAACGACAAAATTATGATATTAGTGTTAGCGGGCGTCTCTTTATTAGGTTTGTGTACTTTTAAGTCATTATTAAGACTTACTTTGTGATTTTTTGTCATTCATTTTTTTTGGGGGGGGAGGGGGCTTTTACATTTCAATTTTTTGCTTTGTCTTATTTGATTTTCAATGATGGGGCCTCGGGGCACTGTCAGTTTTTGATTTCACCACTGACAACAAAAAGGCTCCTGTGTGTTAGCGGGCAGTGTGTCCCCTGATGAAGTGCTGTCCTGCTGACACACATATCTTAATTTTTTTGTTTTCTGCTAAAATTATTTCTTACTTTATAAATTAAAATAAAACAAAGTCGGATTTAGCTGCTTTAAGCGCTTTTCTGTTTTTGTTTTTTTATTTTAAATATCACATATTTTGTCTTTTTCTGAATTTGTAAATTAGTTTCATTCTTTGATCAAATATAGTTTTTATCTTCACACCTATGTTTGACAATCCCCCCCCCTCCCAATCACTTAAAAAGAGTGGGCATTTTGTACGGGGCCAGCGAAAGGGTTGGACAAGGCCGACGATCACCCGGAGCGCCAGGTTAGAGGGGCGCCGAACGAGACCCAAATTTATGTTTCACTAATTATTTATTTTTTAATTTTTAAAAATATTATTTGCTTGAAAAATATATTTATAAGTTTTTTTTAAATCATTCATTCTTATGTTAACTTAATTTGCAGTTCTTTACATATAAATTTTACCAAAGATGAAAAGAAAAATGTGCAGCAGAAAAGACCTTTTTCTGACAATTCCCATTTTCCAGCATCTCTTCTCCTCTAAACCATTCAACAAGCAAAGAGTTCAGCAATCAAAAAGTGCTTTAAGTTTCATGTCTAAGATTAACATTGTTTCAAAATCAGTGAATAAGCATATTAACAACGAGTAAGTGCAGTGCATTTATTTATGAGTGAGTGAATGAGTTTATAAATTCATAAAAATATTTGTAAACTTACAAATTGCGCTACATCAGTCAACTACCACAATTTTTTCATTTTTTAAAATAATTTTTAACAAAATTGCGACATAAGGAATGCAAATAGCGTTGAAAGATTATTTAAATGTATGCAGTTAAAATAAACAGACAATTTTCGATATAACCCACTTTTTTTTGTTTAGAACTTGAACTCACTCTATTATTATTGATACTAAAAACCCACCATCATTTGATCAGTACTCTAACTAACTACCTTTTTATCGGTATAACCCACTTTTTTTTGTTTAGAACTTGAACTCACTCTATTATTATTGATACTAAAAACCCACTATCATTTGATCAGTACTCTAACTAACTACCTTTTTATCGGTATAACCCACTTTTTTTTGTTTAGAACTTGAACTCACTCTATTATTATTGATACTAAAAACCCACCATCATTTGATCAGTACTCTAACTAACTACCTTTTTATCGGTATAACCCACTTTTTTTTGTTTAGAACTTGAACTCACTCTATTATTATTGATACTAAAAACCCACCATCATTTGATCAGTACTCTAACTAACTACCTTTTTATCGGTACTTGAAACCAATATTTTTCATCAGTTTGAGAAACTACAAATATTTTTGATTAATTCTCAAACGTATTGGTATTTTATAGGCATACTCGTACCAAATATCATTTGGTCAAATCTTGAACTAAATATTTTTTTATCGGTACTCGAACCCACCTTATATTTATCTTTACTCAAACCCTCTATCATTTAATCAGTATTTGAACCAACAATATTTTTAAAGTTTCTCGAACCAACTATCCTTTGGACAGTTTTTGTACCCCCCCCCCCTCTCTTTTTATCGATACCCACTATCCGGTGCTTGAGACCTACTATCATTTGATCACTTTTTATAATCCACTTTGTTTAAAACATGAACCAACTATATTTACGTAGGTACTCAAACCCGCAATCTTTTAATCGGTACATGAACCTAACCTATTAACATTTGTTTAATTTTTGAACTCATTGTTTGTTTTTTTTTTTGGTTCAAAACTTGAACCCACTGTCTTTGTATCACTACTCAAACCCCCTCTCTTTTAATCGGTACTCGAATCAACTATTTTTTAACGATATTCTTTCCCACAATCATTTTATCAATTTCTCATCAACTCTGCTTCGTTTAACAATCGACTTATTTTTTTCATCTGCATTCGAACCTGCTATCATTCGATAAGTTCTCGAACATACTCATAATGAATCATTACTCGATTACACTTTTGACCAGTACTAGAGTTAACTATTATTTTAAATTTTCAAATCCATTCTTTATTGTTCAATATTCGAACTCATATAGTTAGAACATTTTTCGAACAGTCTCTTTTCTTCAATACTCGAACCTACTGTTTTTTATTAGTACGTGTATTCGCTAACGTTTGATTGGTATCAGAATCCACTATCATTTCATGTTTACTTGAATCTACCATAATTTGATCTGTTTAAAAATACTCAAATCCACTACTATTTTGTGTTACTAAAGACCGTTATAGTTTGATCAGTGACCGAGTCCATTGACTTTTTATCATCCCTCGAACCTATTATAATTTGATCAGTTTTGAAAGCCACATACTTTGTTGATGGGTGTTCGAACCTGCCATGTTTTTATTGGCATACTCGAAGCAACTATCATTAGGTTTGATCTCAAACCCACTATCTTTTTATCAATACCTGAACCTACTATTTTTTATCAGAACTCAAATCCGCTATCATTTTATAAATACTCGAACCTACTATCAATTGATCATAATTAGAATCCCCTATCTTTATTGTTATCGTTGTAGTTTATTTTTTGGCACACTATAGCTGCACAATGGGTTATTGGCGACGGTCTGGGAAACATCCCTGAAGATGATCCGAAGACACGCCATCGCAATTTTGATCCTCTGCACAGGGGATGTCTCCTGCCCCCTCGATTCGGTAGCCCGACGACCTGCACGCTAAGTCAAGCACTTTACGGTAGAACGGGTTAAAGAGGACCCATGCCGCACACCCTCCACCCCAACACAGACTGATCCAAGTGGGTCACCCACCCACACACTGACCCCAGCCAGAGATGCTTGACTTCGGTGATCTGCTGGGAACGGTGTCTTAACGATCAGTCCACTGCGGGACTCCCCTATCTTTAAATCGGTACTTGAACAAACACTATTATTTGAAGACTTTTCGAACACACCCTCATCTTTTGAATGCTAGCACGCACTATTATTTTATCGATAATGAAACCGGGTATTATTTTATCAGTTTTAGAAACCACAAGCAGCTCTCATCAATACCGACGTCTTTATAAGTACTCGAACCAACTATCACTTCATTATTTCTCGAATCTCTATTTTCTTATCGATATTTGTTCCCATGTCATTTTATCAATTCCTAAACAATTCTATTTTGTTCAAAAATCTATCACGCTATCTTTTTTATAAGTTAGTCATTAAAAGGGTGTACATGAGCCAACATTTTTATCGGATTCATTTTTTAAGGATGAATTCTAGGGTGTCGCTAATTGTTCAATAGTGTACTTCTAAGGTAGGTAGGTACTTCCCTTACGAAAATTTAAGGTATATTTAAGGTTGATTTGAGGTATTTTTGAGGTATTAAGGTTGATTTGAGGTATATTTGAGGTATATTTAAGGTTGCACAGAAAACAGCAACAAAAATTATACCTCGTAAAGGTTGTAATTAAGGTGTACGAGGTTATTTTAAATACACTTCAGCTTGTTTTGAGGTTGTTTAAAATTTACTTCAAATCAACCAGACTGATAAGGTGATTTTTGAGGTATACCAAGTTGATTTTTTTACACTTGTATCAAAAGAGGTATTTATGAGGTATAAAAAAATCAACCTTATTTCAACTAACGAGAATGAGGTATTTACGAGGTATAAAAAAATATACCTTATTTCAACTAAAGAGAGTGAGGTATTTATTGAGGTTTATGAAGTCATTTTATTTATACCTAAGCTTATTTTGAGGTCATTTTAAAGATCAGGGTGGGAGTTGTCTTGGAGTCGTACCTATTTCATTCTCTTGCAATTATGTCAGTTTCTACTTAAGTTTATTGTTTTAAGAGTTTGTGTATGGTTTCCAGTTAAGTTAAATAGTTTCTGCCTATTGCAGTCATCAATTTATGATTTATTATTATTCAAGATAACAACTCATTTATGCAACATGGCTACCTACCACCATCACGGACGTGGCGGAAAGCGTCAAACCGAAAGACCAGGACGTGACTCAAAGAACGATGAGAAATGCACCGATACTACCACCAACGATGCCGTAGCCGATCAGACAATCTGGGCAAAGTTTCCTGACTTGAATAGGAAAATGGAAGAATATCGAAAGAAATTGAAGGAAGGCCAAAGGAAAATTCAAGAAAACCAAAGGATAGCGAACGAAATGATAGAGGCAGCATGCAACAAAATTCCTCCCATGTCTGAGCCAAGTGAGCCTGAAATGCCGACAACATCAGCTGATGTCATTGATAGAGAAAATTATGAAGGCGGACAACTTATGGAACAGACGGGGAAGGAGTCGACCATAGATTCCGAAAGCTCAACAAAAATTATCGCAGAACCCCCTTTGAAAAAGATGAAAAAGAAGAAGAAAAAGAAAGCCAAAAAAGCTGAAGAAAATTCAATCATGACCACAAATAGTAACCATTCTTCACCGCTAGATACCGCCACCTTCTTACAACCATCTGAATCTAAACCTGATACTGACTTAGCTCCACCCAAGGAGGTTTCCAGTTCAACTGTAGAACCACCCACAACTCCAGCAAAAGTTCCACCAACTAAGCATATAAAAATTCTTATTCGTGGTCTTCCAGTTGGATTCTATACTGATCATATCTCCCTGGAACTGGCGAAATCAGACATCACAACGAAAAAGATAATTCAGTTTCAGAGAAAAGTGAGCGGGACCTACAGGCTCCTCCCACTTTTTCTCACAATTCTTACAGAATCTCATTTTAACCGACAAATTTTCTCAATCACCAATATACAAAGTATCTCGGTCAGTATTGAAAGATTCCGAGGCGGGCAAAACCCAATTCAGTGTTATAACTGCCAGGAATTTGGCCACAGTCACAGTTCATGTAACTCACCACCAAGATGTGTAAAATGTGCCGCCAAACATCGTTCATACCAATGCCAAAAGGATAATAATACACCACCAAAGTGCTGCAACTGCGGAGATTCCCATACCGCCAACTACACAGGGTGCAGTGCCCGTCCCGGCAGGAGGGGAACACGTGCCTTGCCATCAACAACAACTGGACTTGCTCAAAGGCTAGTTATAATAATTAAGGAACTGCAAGAACTTCTAAAAAATCAAGAAGTGCTCCATCTTCTTCAGAGGTTAATGGGGGAAGCTACTCTTGCACAGTAACATCTTTTTTGTTTTGTTTTGAACTTTTAATATTACTCGAAACTCTAACTTTCCATACTGATTTTCAAAATAAATACCGCATACTGCCCTCAAATTGAAGTCGATCTTACCAGATGGCGCCACCAAGGCTTGTAAAAAATTTTTTATGTAAAATCATCACGTCTTTGAATCACGACTTTTGTATATATATAATCATCATTTATTTATGCTCATATTCAATTTACTGTACATATTTTCATGGTAAACATCTCTGTTCAAGTCTGTAAAATTTTCCAATCAAGGCTATTAATTTCTGTAAATACTCACTGCAATTTATGTAAATACCTCTGCTCAAGTTTGTTTTCTAATCATGGCTATTTTTTGTTGTAAAACTACCACAACGACTGCTTAAATTCAAAATGTTTAACTCATTGTTGTATACTTTCATGATGAATGGGATAGGGGCCGCTGCGCGGCCCAGGTGCCCAGTTTTTGCAAATAAAATAAATAAAGGTCATTTTAAAATCACTTCATATAAACCAGACTGATGAGGTAGTTTCCAAGGTATACCAGGTTGTTTTTCTTACACTTGTAACAAAAGAGGTATTTATGAGGTATAAAAAATCAACCTTATTTCAACTAACAAGAGTGAGGTATTTTCGAGGTATAAAAAAATATACCTTATTTCAACTAAAGAGAGTGAGGTATTTATTGAGGTGTATGAAGATATTTTATTTATACCTAAGCTTGTTTTAAGGTTGTTTAAAGCACACTTCATATTAACTAGCTCAATTCCCGGAGTTCCGTGCGAGCCGGCAAATGGCGCGTGTGTTGACAATCGAAAGTGTATTCGAAATTCGGTAAGTGTGCTTGACATTTATTAATTTAGTTATTATTCACTAATGACATTTATTAATCACTTTTAATCAAATATGCTTCAATTTTCAAACTTAAATTTTGTTATTTTTGTTTTAAAGATGCCTCCTGATCTTAAATAATTTAAGTTGGAGGATATTCTTAGAAGCTATTAGTGTAGGCTTAGCAATAAAAGAGAACACTCGAAATATTTCTCGTCGCTGTTTAGGGTAACGTTACTGGTGAATCGTTACAGCAGGCTATGCACAGTATATTTTATTGTTTGTAATTTATTCAAATATAACTATTCTTTTATTTTGCTTAAATGTATATGTTTCAACGTTGCAGTATGCAAGCTGATTAGTTGAGTAAAATGTTCATAATTTCTCTTATAAATAAATCATTGAAAATTGAAAGATCTTTAAAATAGCAATTTTGCTTTGAAATTCTACTATAGCTGTATGCTTATCATTTGCTTGGATATCTGTTACAAAGTTTATATTGTTGTCAAAATATGTATAATTACACTGCATTTTAAATCTGATTTTTTTTAAAATCTGATTAACGTGCAATTTCTTTTTCTTGCATATATATATATATATATATATATATATATATATATATATATATATATATATATATATATATATATATATATATATATATATATATATATAATATATATATATATTTACAGAGCTTATCCATTGTTCCCTGATATTGCTGAGATGACCTAGGCTGTAAATAGCACATGTGCAGCAGCGATGAAGAAGTGACTAGCAAGTTACAGCTCAACCTTCTCCTAGGAAATAGTTCTGAATTTATACCATAAAGAAAAAGTAATCTCTCCTAATAAACTACAGCATTTATTCAATTGTTGCTAACAATAGTTTGTTAGATATTTGATAATTGAAAACTAGTAACTGTACTAGCTCACTTTTTTATGTTTGATCACACTGCTATTTTCACTACTTGTTATTTTTTCTCAATTTACCCACGTTAATTATTTACTAAGCAGATTGTTATTACTTATTAAAATATTGAATAAAATTTATTTTACCCGATTTCAAGTTTATATGACAATTTATTTCAAGGTTATGAGCATTTTTATGCAGCTGTTTATAGTTCACTACTTCAAAACTTAGCGACTTTCGGAAATCTTAAATGTTTTAGAAATAAGCCAGTATAGTTTCTTATGCAATTTTAATGCTGAATTCAATAAAATCAATTGCAAATAAAAACATTTATTGTTAAAAGTAATATGCAATTTTTTTTTTAATTTCATCTTATGGAATGTGTTTTTGTATTTAAACAAATGTTTGTAACAACTAGCTATTAGTTTTATTCTGCTTGGTATTATAAATTATATAGGAGATAATGTACTCAACTTATTTTAAAAGTATTATTTCAAATCATTCTCTCTTAGACATTTTCCTCACATAAAATTGCTCACAACTTTAAAATAAATGCTCCTTATCAACTTGTAATTTGTTCTATTCGATTGAGTGTAAAAAAAGAATAAAAATTTGTACATAACTTTAAAATTTAATTTATTAAACGATTGTTGATTCTTGATTACATTTATTAAAAAATATTAAAATAACTATTTTTTAAGAAACTCTTATGTGATTGACAATAACGAAAGTCCTTTTCAGAATCAGCGTCTAAAATTTATAAAAAAAGCTATTAGTTTTATAAAGTTTGACAAAAAGTTTAAAAATATATAGACTAGGTTTATTGAGTTTAAAGATTTGTAAGAAAAAAAAGAAAGAAAATATAATTATCAAACTTACAAGTACCAAAATGATACCAAATGTATAGAAAAATACAAAGTGTTAAAATTGCATATTAAGATTGGAATTATATTTTTGAATTTCTGTAAATGTTGTTAGTACTGACTTCAGTGTACTTTATTTTGTGGCTGTGGTACCTAAAATGGCAGAAGAGTACTACTATTTATCTGAAAAAGAAAATTAACTTCATCGAGTTAATTTAAATCATAAATAAAATAATTTCTAATATTTTAATAGTTTAAAACCTGCAACTATTATTGTAAATATGACTTACTTACTAATTCATATTTTTTTCTTTTAGGTTCCAATAATTACAAGTTTCAACAGGTAGACGGAAATTTAAAATAATTTTGTTGATTTGTAAAAAAATAAAATTTTAGTTTTAAATAAAAGTATTTGAATTTCAGCTGACTAATTATTTAAATTTGTAGTTTTATAGCTAAAGAAATTCAAGCACATTAGTCAACTATTTTCTAAAAATATGAATAGTTTTTACTAATTGTAGAATTTGGATAAGTGTTATTTTAAGATGATTTAATTCAATCTATTAAAATTACAGAAGAATTATGCATTTGAAACCTTCTTTTATAACTTAACAAAAGAAGCAATTACTGCCGAAGGTTTAATATTAAAAACTTCAGATTGATAAATGAAGATCTCTACTAGTGAAAAAATGTAATGACATACATTTTTCTTCATATAATATAGATAATATCTTTATATATATATTATATATTTTATACAGTGAAGTTAAAAATTAATCAACTAGGTGAGCACCTCACATTCGTAAGTACTGAAAAAACAGCTTTAGGTTGAGCTACATAAGACTGAAGTGTAAAATGTCGCATCTTTGGTTGATAAATTAATACTTCTAAAAATACAAAATTATATACTTCAGGTTACGAAATAATAACTTAGGGTAGAACATGGAACACATGACGTTAATAAAAAAATAACCTTTCCAAGTGTTGAAAATACACTTCAGGTTGATTTATAACAACCAGAAGTGTAAAACGACGCACCACAGGTTGATAAATATATACCTCTACAAACATAAAATTATATACCTGAGGTTGAAAAATAATTACCTGAGGTAGAAAAAAATACACCCAAGGTTGATTTATAACAACCAGAAGTGTAAAACGACACACCATTGGTTGATAAATATATACCTCCACAAGCATAAAATTATATACCTGAGGTTGAAAAATAATCACCTGAAGTAGAACAAAATACACCTGAGGTTGATTTATAACAACCAGAAGTGTAAAACGACACACCACTGGTTGATAAATATATACCTCTACAAGCATAAAATTATATACCTGAGGTTGAAAAATAATTACCTGAGGTAGAACAAAATATACACCTGAGGTTGATTTATAATAACCTGAAGTGTCAAATGACACACCTTAGGTTGTTGAAAAAATACTTCCGCAAGTGTAAAAAAATATACTTCAGGCTGATAAGTAATAACCTAAGGTTGAAAATAAAACACTTTAAAGTAGTAAATATCTACCTCTCCACAGATGTAAAATTAAACACCTCAGGTTGAAACATATATACCTCTGGAGGTATATTTAAGGTATATTTGAGGTTGATTTTGAGGTATTCATTTGCACGCTTTTCAACCTTAACGACGTATTTAAATAACAACCTCCTTTATACCTTTCAAATATACCTCGTTTATACCTCATTTATACCTCGATTTTTTTCATAAGGGTTTATTTACGTCTCACTAGAGCTGCACAATGGACTGCTGGCGATGGTATTGGAAGCATCCCTAAGCATGATCCGAAGACAATTTTGATCCTTTATTGATAGAATGATTTTAGTAGCCTGACGACCTGCGCGCGAAGTCGAACACTTTACGGTAGAACAGTTGAACGAGGACAAATATGCATCGATTCCTACGCAGGCTGATCAAAGTGGTCACCCACCTGTACACTGACAGCAGCCAGTGATGCTTGATTTCGGTGTTCTACTGAGAACCGTGTCCTTACGATCAGTCCACTGTAGTTGTTAAGAAACGGTAACACTAGTGACCAAACCTAGAAATTCTCTTGCACTTGGCCACTGAGACAAAAACTGAACTCATTTTTTATACTGGTCATATATAAGCTTTGTGTGCTCACTGTTTGGAAGTTCCTGTCAAACTAAAATGTGGGCAACAAAAGTTACAGATGAACATCGCAATGGAAAGCATGAAAAACACCTAATATTTTGATTGTTGTTGTTGTTGTAGTTCATTTACGTCGCACTGGAGCTGCACAATGGGCTATTGGCGACGGTCTGGGAAACATCCCTAAGGATGATCCGAAGACATGCCATCACAATTTTGATCCTCTGCAGAGGGGATGGCACCCCCGCTTCGGTAGCCCAACGACCTGCACGTGAAGTCGAGCACTTTACGGTAGCACAGTTTAACGAGGACCAATACCGCACACCCTCGGTCCCTACGCAGACTGATCCAAGTGGTCACCCACCCGCACACTGAGCGCAGCCAGTGATGCTTGACTTCGGTGATCTGCTGGGAACCGTGTCTTAGCGATCAGTCCACTGCGGGACTATTTTGATTGGATTCAAGTCCTCGATACTTTATATTTTAAAATTATAACAAAAGTCAAAGATTCATCCAATCACATAACTGCTACGGGTGCTTGTATTTCTTCTAAAGTAGCACTAGAGCTGCACAATTGACGTCGGTCTGGGAAACGCGGAGAGTCTTCGCACGGTGGTGGTCGAACTCACGACCTCTCGGACATATGCCCAACGCCCTACCAGCCATGCTATCCCAACCCCCTAACCACATAAAGTCTTTTTATTTACTTATTCACTTGTGTGTGCTAGATGCAATGACCCACCTAAAATAGAAGAGAACGGGTAGCACCAACGAGAAAAGGAAAGCACAGAGATAGGGTCACAACGGGATTCAGATCATTTAGTAGGGGGGGGGGGATTCTACCCGAGACGGCACTTAGCTTTATTAGGCTTATAAACCTTTTTCAATTGAAAGGACATCCAGGGTTACGGTGAGATTCAAACCCACCACCTCCACACTTGACGGCACTTTACTTTATTAAATTTCATATATTTGCAGGTTTGTGTGATCAATTAAGGTTTGTAAGCTCTTGTCAAGAAGAAGAGGACAGATAGAATAATTCAGAGAATAACAACAAGCAGAATACATCCATGCTGGATTCGAACCCGCCATCTCCAGGATTCACACAGCGTTTGGCGGGTGATACCGCTCGGCCAGGGAGGGCCCCTTAGACGGCACTAACTTAATGTTTGTGAATTCGGATATGAACAAAAAACGGCGGATCGAAGCTTTCTCACGTGTTGTTATAGTTCTATATAAGTGCTTCATTTTCTCGTTTGTTTTTTTCTCTACTTCTATTTTAGGGCCATGTTGGGAAACCATGTTTTAATAAACGTTCGTCATGGTATAGGCTTTTATTCACAGGTAAGTCTACTTTCTCTTGGTTCTTGACAATCTTCAAAAACTTCTTTTAAAATGTCATATCCCTTTTATTTCTGTAGTTGTTGTAGTTGTAGTTTATTTACGTCGCACTAGAGCTGCACAATGGGCTATTGGCGACGGTCTGGGAAACATCCCTGAGGAAGATCCGAAGACATGCCATCACAATTTTGATCCTCTGCAGAGGGGATGGCACCCCTGCTTCGGTAGCCCAACGACCTGCACGCGAAGTCGAGCATTTTACGGTAGCACAGTTTAACGAGGACCAATACCGCACACCCTCGGTCCCTACGCAGACTGATCCAAGTGGTGACCCACCCGCACACTGACGGCAGCCAGTGATGCTTGACTTCGGTGATCTGCTGGGAACCGTGTCTTAACGATCAGTCCACTACGGGACCTTTTATTTCTGAACTTTCGCTTGTGTCTGCTTTTTAAATTTTTGAATTAACTTTTATGTAATAGAAGTTTTAAAAATCTGTTAAATCTGTCTGTTAAAAATAGACGTTTTATTAGAATGCTTAAACACTCCAAATTTTACTTATTTTATCATCTTTGGCTGACTGTTACTTTATTTTCTAATACTATACACAAATTTGAAAATTGTATAGATGACGTTCGTTTGGTACGTTTTAACTTTAATTTTCAATGCTTTCTACTTGTTCGCGCTCATCGTGAAAAAAAAAATTACAATTAACAAATTAATTTTATCTGTTGAAACTATTATAATTTAATATAACTCTAGAATTTCTCAAATCAAAAAGATTCATTCGTTATATTACTTTATTAAATGTTTTGAAACATAGTGATTTTAATCTGAAAATTTCATATTTTTTTCTATAGCATGTTTGAAAATGAGTATCGTTAAGAACAATTTAAAAATCTGGGAAATGAATAAGTTTTGAAGTGGTTGTTCGATTCTTTTTTATTTCAAATGATCATTCCTGACTATTCAGTAAATTTTATTTGAAAAATGGGGAGCTGTTCCTGCGATTTCTAAGAAATATTGCAAAAATAATCTATTCAACATTGTTGTAAATGTTTTTTTTTTTCGGGGGGGGAGATTTCTGAAAATCTCGTAATTTTGTGAATGTAGCATTTGAAATCCGGAAAAAAATTTTCTTTCCCGATTTTGCTTAAGCAAATATTTAAATGAACAAAGTAGTAAAATTTATTAACATATTTGAAAACTTTGTCTTTGATTTTTAGCACAGTTGCCGAAATTGTAAACAGTGTATATTTAATTTAAGTTTTCTATGCTGAGGACATTATTAATTTCGACAGGATTCCCTTTACTGGAGGAGGAATGCTAAATTTGGAGTCACCTTATCCCGTTCCGGTTAGAACTGATGGTACCAAGTTGGAGCTCTGCTTAAAACAGGTCATGTTTTACACTTATTATTTATTGTACATTTCTATTTAAACTGGTATGATAATTTGAACTATTTGGTCTTATAAAAAGAGTGTGAATATTTCACATTCTTCCATAATTTTTTAGTGATTTATAAAGTTTATCTTTAGGCAGTTCAGATAAGATTTAAATAATGAAAATAGTAAATTCCAGGAAATAGATTTTACTGGAGTCAGTATCATTAGGTATTGTGCTAATGCTAGAGGCAAATTCTGGTTAACGTCAGCCGTAGTAAACCGATTTTCGTGATCTCTTTGGGGGATCATAGAAACCTATACTTATATCTAGTTGGTATCTATTATCACATAATCACTCGTACAGCAGTACTCATTACTATTGTAACAGTTGATGAACTCAATCTTTGGGTTTCCGACTACTAATATTAAACTACCTAGCTTTGTAAGTTTGAACGCAATCCAGAAGACAAGGGAATTCCTGAATCAAGTATAGGGAGAAACTTACCTTCGTGTACGACTTTTTGTGGGAACTAACCCGTATTTGCTTTATATAGAGAGGAAAATTACGAAAGCCTCTGACGTATAGCCTGACGGCCAAAAGGATCAATCTACCACTGAGAATCTTTTATGTCAGCATTGTGGTCAGTGCAAACCGGGTGCGTAATTAGTGTCAAGCAGCCACCGCTGGTTTTCGAACCCGGATCAACTTATATGAAGGTTAACGCTCTATTCCCTGACACACCACGGCTCTCTATGATGGTATGGTGATGTTTCAACCACCGTGACCCTATATCTTTCCATTGTTTTTGCTTTTTACTACAGAAATTCTTTCAATTTTAATATTCACTGCTTTTAAACTGATCTTATAGAAAAACCTTCAAGAAACATTAAAGCCATAGGTTCCGCAAGTTTTGAAATTGCTTTGATTCCGTAATCTCTCATTCAAATGGATAAAAATAAACAGCTTAAGAACGGGTAATTACGTTTTTGAAGCTAATAAATAAGCTAATAAGCTCTGTAAGCTAATAAACATTACAAATACATTTTAAATATCTGAATTGTCACTAGTTTAACTTGTAACAGTGGCTAATGCAATTTTACTCTTATGTAATGCACACTAAAAATTGCAGGTTGTAGTTTTAAGACAGAGGTTAATCTTTGTTAAAGCGCAGAGCTCTACTTTAAGTTTGAAAATGACAGGCATGCACTGATATTTTGATTGAGCAGAATTTTGGTTTGAGAAATAGTGTTCTAAAGTTTCGAAACACTCTTCAATCTTTAAATGAGTAACATATAATACTTTTATAATCTAGCTATCGTATAGCCAATATGGCATTAGAGTTTATGGAATTTTCTGAATATTCACTTTTGTGGCAAAGGATTATTCTTACTAGGCATTAAAAAGCATTGTAAAAATTTCTCCTAATCTGCAGGCATAATAAATTTCGCAAATGCAAAAACAAATTTTTAGTTCACTTTAAAATGGCTGAACAACTTTTTTTTTAAAACTCTTCGCGTAAGAATGTTGCTTGTCTAGACAATACTGAAAAAATAAAGCAAAGTAAAAATGAGATTGCACATAACTTAGTTGCTTTATATTTTACTAGAGTTATATAATGGAAAGTTTCTGGATAAATCTATGTATCAGCATTATTTAAACAATGACTGTACAATTTATTGTCTTTTAAAATTACGCAAATTGCTGAAACAGATTTATTTGTCAGAAAATATGCGATACTCTTTTAGGTTAGGCGATATTTAAATTTAAAAAAATTATATTTACGCAACTTACTTTCATATATTAATCAATTTTTCTCAACCATAATGTCGATTTCTATTTATATTAAATAATAAAATTTTAAGAAGATGAAATTTCAAATACTTTATTTGCCTACAAAGCGAGCATATAACTAATTTTATGTCTTTTTTTGGATTAGATTTTAATTTTCTTTCACTACTGCGGTTAGCTCTTTATACTCTAACCTTTTATAGGGATTTTTTAAATAGTAATTTTGTTAAATAATTTTCGGATTGAGATTAACATATAAAATTTAGCGTAGTACTTAAATTAATTTGATAAACAATTTTCTGCGGGAAATGTGATCTTACAAAAATTATTTACTGTAAAGAATTGACCTTATACGTGAACTTCTGTATTTTATAAAAATTTAAATTCTATGTTCGTGTACAAATAAACTAGATGGGTAAGGTCCAAATTGAATGCGTAAGGCGGTAGTAAAAATAGTTCTTAAGAGTTAGCCTCCTTTTTTACTCCACGCCTGCCTTTACTGCTACCCATATTTACGTAAAAGCAGTTTATTGGTATTTTCTGAAGCATCTAGATAATAGTTAAGAAAGTAGCTTTCTATGGAATTTTAAAAATTATAGAAAGTTTCTCAGGCCATGTAAAAGGTTAAAGCGGTATCCAAAAATTATGATAAATACGGCTAATCCACGCAATGGGTATCAGTTTAGTTCACTTCAGTTATATTACACTAAAAAATACACTTTTTCATTTAAATAATAAATTTAGGAGAAAATTAAAAAGTGACTATGAATTTTTCTTAAATTTAATTTCTTTGATTGTATAAATTAAATTTCATGTGGCATAATGCATTGTAAAATCATGAAGACAAATCTAAAAATTGCATAGAAGTGGATCAAAGATTTGAGTTGATCATTAAAATATATTAAATGCTTAAAGATTCGTATAACTTATTAATTTGAGGAGAATTCTTTATTCATAAAGCCAAATGGATTTAAATAAATTTTAGAGAATACAAAATTGAAACATATCAATTTAACATGCATAGTTTTCCACGAATTTATTTTAAATTTCAAAATCCTCTTCATATGGTTAAATATCAATGCAGTTTTCCTTCCTCTTTCAAAATGAAAAGTTAAATCTCTGATTTTATCGGATTGCACGATTATTTTGAAGTTAGTTGGAGATATTATTATAAGGATCAAATACTTTTGGACAATAGTTCTTTTAGTGTTTTTTCTGAATTTCGAAATCAGAATTAGCTTAGATATAAGATAAATATTTTTAATGTTTTACTTGCTTTATAAGCGTAACTTTTATGCAGAACAAATTCATTTAAATTCGAAATTTCAATATAAAACTAAGAGGAGAAATAAAAGCCTTCTGTATTTATAACCAAAACTGGATTCTAAGGTAACGCGATCAGTTCTCTCCGTTACCATTGTTTCGGCAAATATACTTTTCCCACGGCTGTATATTTAAATTTCCTGCTGAAACGTATAGCCAAAAGAAGAAAGCAGAATTTCCAAAAAGGCATTATACACTATGAGCGTTCAGCGGTACGTTTTCATCAATTATAAATAAATTTTCCGAAAAATTGTAGGAATAAGAGTATCTCGACAATTAGAGGTACAGGCGTGAAGTTGAAAGTTCCAGAATGGTTGGGCGTGCCCGAACTGGTGAGCGGTAGACGGCCGTTCTGCTCCCTTTTCGAACTCGTCCAATCTTTTTGAAAATTTTCGATTTTCACGTTGTTGTAGAATAAGCCAGTAAGGGCTAGAGTTACTTTTAGACTGGGTGGACCTGGACTGCGACGTTAGGTCGCATGTTCGTGACCTGAAGTCTCTGAAGAAATCTAGCTCTTACTGATTAACATGTGTTTTCTTCAAATTAGCTTAGAATTCTCTGAATATCATAGTTGAATTAGTGAGACACTTTAAAGCGCTGGAGTGGTCTAGAGTAAGGTCCTGGACTGTGACTATAGTTCGCAAGTGTGTGCCCTGAAAAAGACCCTAGTGCTTTAAATGTTTTTGTGCCACTCAGGGGATAGAGCGTTCGCCTTCCAATGAGGCGAACCGGGTTCGAATCCCAGTCGATACGAATTCCGCATCCGGCTTGCACTGACCACAGTGCTGACGTGAAATATCCTCAGTGGTAGACGGATCATGGGTTAGAGTCCCCTTGCCGTCAGGCTAACCGTGGGAGGTTCTCTTGGTCTTCCTCTCCATGTAACGAAAATGCGGGTTAGCTCCATCAAAAAGTCCTCTACGAAGGCAAATTTCTCCCAATACTCGATCCAGGAGTTCCCTTGTCTTCTGGATTGGGTTCAAAATTACAAGGCTACGGAGTTGAACATTAGTAGCCGTAAACCCATTAAGTTGGGTCGGCTGTTCAACGACGGTTATAAAATAAAATATATAGATATCAGGCCGGGATAGCCTGGTCGGTAGGGCGCTGGGCTTAAGTCCAAGAGGTCGTGGGTTCGATCCTCGCCGGCCGAAGACTCCCCGTGTAGTAAATGGTGACTGATGCACGTTAAATCTGTCGAGTCTCAAAGTCCTCCATGTTCCCATAACAAATAAATACCTCTGGGGGTACTGATCCAGGAGTTCCCTTGTCTTTTGGATTGGTTTAAAATTACAAGGCTACGGAGTTGAACATTAGTAGTCGTAAACCCATGAAATTGGGTCGGCTGTTCAACGACGGTTATAAAATAAAATAAAATATATAGATATCGACAATATTTTTAAGGCTATTAAATTTTAAAGTACTGTAATGTGTTTAAAAAAAAGTAGCAAAGGGAATTTTCAATTTGCTGAATTAAAATGAGGGCTTTTATTCAATTTTTAATGTTCAAAATATTTATATTAGAATAATGTATTTATATTCCACAAATTCGAATGAGAAAGTTTTAAAAATTATAAAGTAATATTCACAATAAAACTCTGTAAAAATATATATCAAAAGTATAAATTTTGATTTTTAATTGCAAAATTTTAATTTTAAGAAGTTATACTTTAACAGAGATAATATAAAGCTTGGATAATTTGTTTTTAACGGACACTCAGTGAGTGTTTGAACTCCATGAACCTATGCACTACAATTTTAAAAAAATTATTAAATTTATATTACGAGGTAAATTTGTAATATTAATCAAATATGCGTTAATCTTATAAATATTTCGGTTCACGTATAATTAATTTCTAATAAACTTTTAGCTAGAAATTGGAATAAATAATACATATTGACTTCATCTTTTGCATTGAACATGCGGCAATCAGCCATGATTCGCCATTACAAAGCCAATGTGACTGATCCACTACACACGCACACCATAGATCCATTTGATGATTGGCCACTAGAAGATGGTGAGCCAGCCAGCCACGCAGTTGGTAGTAGGGTTATTGATATGGATAGAAAAAGCCGTGCCTAACTAATCGATAGTAACTTTTTGTTTTGTCCCCCAATACCGTTAGCCTTTCGTGTTCTGAAACCCTGATGGATGTTACAGTAGAATTAACAAACTAGATTAACCATTACAGCAATTTTGTCAAATAACTCTTTAATATTGGTCCAAAATTAATCAATAAAATAAATTTCTGTAAACTTAAACTAAAACTAGAAAGCCGCTATCACCAGGAGCAGCAACCGGACGATCAGTTAGGGACTAAAATGTTTTTAATGCAGTGACCACCTCCGAATCTTTAAGTAAGAGTTGAAAGAATTAACCAATGAGTGTTAGATCTTTCAATAGGTGGTTGGCCAGTTTTCTAAGTCTTCGTTTTTCCCATCGAAAAACGAAACTACGCCTCGTGTTTTTCCGGTCTCCACGTTTCTTAACAATGCTTTTTTAATTAAATTTTATTTCTCTACTGGTTGGGGGACCTGGAGGACTGTGGAACTCTACTTCTAATCTCAACAAAATAACCACTACTTTAATTTTAGTAATATAACTAATATAAATGTAATAATGTATAGTAATATGACTAATATAAAGCTTAATTACTTTCCTTCATTAGTCAATCTAATGAGTTTACAACCCATCTTGAAATGGTCTTAATTCAACAACTTTTATATTATGTGTCTACTAATTCATTCCCTTTGAGCTAGTCTGGACAGGCTTTAGTGGGTCTGTAGGATTGGGCATTGAATGCACAGGGACTACTCACATTACTTCTGGTTGGTTGCCATGCCTGGAATTTGTTTGTTGCGTAGGATACATCAAAAAGCCGCTAAAGCCGTATTTATGGAAAGCTTGCCGTGACCAGCTACGAGGGTTCACTATTGCGTTTTTACAATTAAATCCTTTGAGAAAAATCCTTTAGTTGCGACATATAAATAAACATTTAATTGCATATTTAGGTTTGAAACTTGTAAATAAATTTAATAATTTTATAACGTTTGAAGATAATTCCTTGTAACGAAACTTATGGAATGTAGAATAATTATTGTAAAGGAACATAACTGTTCTAACTGAATTAAACTAAAATTACCAACATAAACATTTCTGAAAGATATTCAATTCTTATTACCTCTTTTTACTATAAACTTTTCATTTTCTGTATTTGTCTCAAATCTCCAAGTGGGCGTTGTAAATATTGAAGCAAAAATTATTTTTCCTAGATACTATTGTTTGCTTAACCAATATCGAAGTTGTAAGAAATTGCTTATAATTATCATTCAATGCTTTCTTGCTAGTGTTGTATGTAAAGTCAAAATGTAGAAACTTTAAATTCTATTCAAAGTTCACGAAAATAATTGCAACCTTCTCTCAAACTGGTTCCTAAAACATTTCTTAAGATAACTTTGAACATTCAAAATGTTTAAAATTAGAGAAATTATTACAGGAATATCAATGACTCACAGCAATTTTACTGCATTATTACGCTGGCATTTACGACACTAGAATCTTACAAATCACAATTTTATTTCCGTTATAGCTATATCTAGAGCTGATATCTATAGTTCCGTGATAGATGACAATGCAATTAAGTTTCTTTATCTAATATTAAACAAAATGAATCCCCCAATGTTAGCGAAAGAATAATCTTAAATTTACATTTTTACTAAGTTTCTAAAATAGCTAGAGTACATGATTTAATTACATCACATCTCGCTTGATGTCAATAGTTCCAAAAGGACTACTACAATCAAAATTGTCAGTTTTTCTCACGGAAATATTGTCCATCTAAGTTTTTACTACATTGCGAACACCTAGAGTGTTCAAATTTCAACTGGAGCTCTGTGTCTTAAAAAAGCTGATCCTTCTTTAAATAAAAGCTTTTTAGTGAGTATTTGGAAACTCGCACCTTAAGTTTTCCAAAAAGTTAATTCGGTTTAATAATCTCTTCAAATCTAAATAAACTTATGAAAATAATTTTGTTCATCCGCCACTAAAGTTCTGGTAGGCTCACCGGTGTGAACTCCAGATCTAGAAGTCTGCTGCATTTAATTTTTAAAACTTTTACAGGAAATTTTGGGGTAAGATTAACTTTGCGTCATTTTTGACAATTTATAACCAGAGCCTTGGTGGTTCAGGGGATATAGCGGTCGCCTCCTAATCCGGTGACCCGGGTTCGATCCCAACGATAGCTGGCTGCTTCGAATTCCGCACCCGGTTCGCGCCGACACAGGACTGATGTAACATCCTCAGTGATAGACGGATCATGGGTGAGAATTCTCTTTCTGTCAGGCTAACCGTGGAAGGTTTTCGTAGACTTCCTCTCCATGTAACTAAAATACGGGTTAGTTCCATCAAAGTCCACCACGAAAGCAAATTTTTCCCAATATTTGATCCAAGTGTTCTCTTGTAAATCAGTTAAATATAAATTATAATATCAAATTATCAGTTAATTATCAGTTCAGTAATTAAATTATCAGTTAAATATAAACTATATGTTTGAGCTTGCAAATTTTATTCCTTAAAAGTGATTATTTTCAGTAGCGCGTGAATCTTTCTGTGTACTACGATACAAAGAAAATATACAGTGGTTAAGAGAATTTTTAATTGCATAAAATCTTGATTTAGAAGCTATTAAATGTCTCATTTAAAAAAATACTTAATCTGCTATTAATGAGCTAGATTGGATGAGCCGCTTTAACACTACTTTATACATTATCTGTATTTTTGCTACCGAAAACAAATTTTGGAATAGTAAAGATAGTCCCTGTCTATTGTTTGCAATAGAGTATGATACAGCGTGAATATGTTGTTTGTTTTTTTTCAATGCTGCTAAACTTCTACAGAAACAAATTTGTATCTTTAAAAATGTATTTTTAGTTGTGTAATAGGTATATTATCATTTTTCAAACCTATCAATTGTATTTATTTATATAATATCTGTTAACTTTTATCCTGATAAGTCAAATTCTTATTTTTCATCTGTACTATTTAGTACGCTTTATAAAACTTTATTTTAAGAATTGTGATTATGCGTTTCAAACTGTTTAAAGTGTACAGAGTAAAGATAAGTTTATTGGTTTTGTGTATCATAACTAGTATGACTCTGTGTTACTGAACAGACAAGTTGGTGTGATCTACTTTAGATCAAAAAGAATGGTAACGGAACATTTTTAGTGTTTTTGTAATACACTATAAATATTTTAAAATAGTATCTCATGAGGTATTTGTCTCAAAATTTTCTTTGAGAAAACTGTACATATGTCCAAGTGATGGAATAGCTAATCAAGAAGTTTATTACTCTTGGCATAGCAAAACTCTTCAGATTAGCTCGCTTAAGCGGTTTGCTGCAGCTCATTGCGAGGCGTTAGTTAAGGGTTATGCCTTATAGAAATTTGAACATTTTTGTATTTCTGTGTTATGAACCTGTCCACACATGTAACTAGTGATCAATGATGAATTGGATGAGCCGCGATGGCTCAGGTGATAGAGCGTTCGCCTTCCAATGAGGCGAACCGGGTTCGAATCCCAGTCGATACGAATTCCGCATCCGGCTTGCACTGACCACAGTGCTGACGTGAAATATCCTCAGTGGTAGACGGATCATGGGTTAGAGTCCCCTTGCCGTCAGGCTAACCGTGGGAGGTTCTCGTGGTCTTCCTCTCCATGTAACGCAAATGCGGGTTAGCTCCATCAAAAAAGTCCTCCACGAAGGCAAATTTCTCCCAATACTCGATCCAGGAGTTCCCTTGTCTTCTGGATTGGGTTCAAAATTACAAGGCTACGGAGTTGAACATTAGTAGCCGTAAACCCATTAAGTTGGGTCGGCTGTTCAACGACGGTTATAAAATAAAATAAAATGATGAATTGGCAAAACAATTTCAGTATTAGCAAATGGTGAAATAATTATTTTTCTCTACTTGAATGTAACGTGGAACAACTGAGGTGATTTTATAATTCGGTACTTGCACTTCGAGAAAATCAAACATTCCCACTCATGTGACCTATGACGAGAGCGCCATCATATCGTCAATAAATAAAAATGGCGTTTTAAAGTTTAGCTAAGTTTCAGAGTTTAGCTAACACTTTAATTTATCTAAGTTTAGCAAGTTAAAATGTTAAGCAACGTAAAGTTAATTGAATACAGCGCTGTATCGCACATTGAATTTGAATTATAATATTTAGATTTGTTATTTATGTTTTTATTGTAACAAGTGATATATTTTTCACATACCTTTCAACTTTGATGCATAATTTATGTTCTACATGGCATCGTACCTGTCTTTGTGTTAAGTAAGAAATATAAAGGGTAAAAGAACTGAAATCATTTTGAAAGAATCTTTGTGAAGGATTATGGAATGAATCAGTTAAGAGACTTGATACTTTACAGGCTTGACTTAGTCTAAATAGAGTGGAAAGAACTGTTACTAACGTAAACAAAGCCACGTTTCAACAACCAATCAGACAAGAGATACTCACACTACGTCACATGCAGATATCTTGTTCTGAACTCGTCAGTTTCGGATACATTACGATAAAACTAAAAAACTTGAAAAAATAAATCCATAACTTTTTCTTGGAATATTTTGTTAAACTTGGTTAATTATACCACTTGGCAGGCAAATATTAAGATTTATTATTTTTCTACAAGTAAAGTAAAACTATTACTAATTTCTAACTTCATTTTCTAAAGTAATTTAACTAATATTCGCTTTCTTGAAGGTACTGGTAACGTTAAACTTGCCTATTTTACTATATTCTAAAATTTATACGAAGATAACACTTTATTTGATTAATCGATTAAAATAAGTCTAGAACGCTTACTTCGTTATGTATGAAAACTATAATAGGAAATTCTGGATCTAAAGGTTATTTCTATTCTCCATGAATTGAGCGATTTAATTAAAACTGTTAACATATATTGCAAAGTTATGTTATTTTACTTCTGAAATTTTGAGCTTAGTGTAGTGTAATTTTTAAAATCAACTCCACAATACGTTTAAGCACACTACTAGTTTAAGTGACTTATTTCTGAATAACCACTAATATACACTTGCGTTAATTTTTCAATTCAATAGTTTGGTATCAAGTCTTTTCTTTTGAAAGGGGACATATTAAGTGAAATTCGGCAACATTTATTATTTCATGACTCAGCAGTCCTTTCAGAGTCTAGACATTTAGAATCTTTTTTATTCTTCCCTCTTCCCATCCAGGATGTCCCGAATGTTCACTTTTAATGTTTCAGAACCTCCATTAATGCAGTCAATCTGGATCTGCCTCAGGTTCTAGTTTGTTTAAAATGGGAGTCTGGATAGTAGGAAGGATAGGTCAGCAGATGAGTTCAGCAAATTTGTTAGTTTACTCTAATTGTTGCTCCTCTGTACAACTCAGTTTCCCTGTCTCCAGTTACCATTTTTTCACAGCTCACAGAATGTTTCTCAAAACTTTTCTCTCTCAGATGGCTATTCTTTTTTCATGGGAATTTATCTCTATTTTTTCTTCACGGAAAAAATTCTTATTAGTCCCACTGGCAGTTTTAAGATCCTGCCCAGATCTGTTTTTTAATTAACGGAAGGGGTCATTAATAGCGACGTGAAAAGGACAAAATTTATCTTTTAATCATAGAGGATGTTTAGCATTATGAACGTCTACAAGGAAATTTTGGTCATACGCTTTCGTTGGATATTTACGAAAAGAAATCCGGACTTTTGGCAAATAGATTGTCATTATATAATAGAAGCGTATTCTGAAACGGAAAATTCCAATAGACGGAACTGAACAAGTGTGAAATTCGAATTGGTAGCGGTAGACGGCCGTTCTGCTCCCTATTCGAGCTTCACACTCGTCCTACCGTTTATGAATTTTCCGTTTTTCAGACTACGGTGCCGTAAGGGCCGGGGTACCATAAGAACTGGGTTGTCCTGGATTGTGATGCTAGCTCGCATATCCGTGACCTGAACTCTCTGAAGTACCCTTGCGCTTACAGCAAAATCTGTTAAATTTGTTACAAAGTTTTCTCACGCTCGTTAAATCAACATTTAAAGGCTGAGGTGGTCTAGAGTAAGGGCCTGGACTGTAACTAAAGGTTGCAGGTCCGTGCTCTTAAAAACCCCCCAACGCTTTACTAGCATTGTAACTTAGTACAGACGTTCATATTTAATTCACGGATTTCAACATTTACGATATTTTCCAGGTAGATAAATTCGGGATAAGATTTGTTAAGGAATAAAATGGGACATTTATGAAACTTTTAACTGGTATCGTTCAATGTCAATTAAACTTTAAATACAAATAACAATTTTTGATACCAAAATTTAATTTGAAAACCTAGCTTGATATTAGAATGAAATGCGTGCGTCAAATATTGGGAAATTTTATTTGCGTTCACATAAGGTTCAGAAACATGGGCAATGTTAAAATTGCTTGACAATATAATAGCTATTTTTGGGAATTGTTTTGATAGTTCTAAGTACAATCTATAACAATGGTTCAAGAAAACACATACAATGTGATGTACATGCTATATAGAACTATATTCTACTGCATAAAATTTTCTAGAGACATTTGAAGATTGGGCCAATAGTCCTTAGCATTCAAAGTCTTGAAGCCGATTAGAACTCTAATAAGAAGCAGGCTTAAATTAAGATGGGTGCACTGTACTGAGGATTTCAAAGTGCTTATAAGAATCTTTAACAAAAGAGTAGAATCTAAATGAAAGATTCTTAAATAATTTTCCCAGAAAGAGCTGTAGAGCAAACTTTTACTAACTATTCACGTGAAACTAAAGCTCCTAATTTTCGCTGAGAAGTTTTATTACTTTATCTGAGCCTTTAAAATTCCTTTTTATTTGACCAAAATGAATGAAATTTTTGTTAGTATATGGTGAACTTAATTTAATTTTTAATGTTAACCCATAACCATTAACCTTTAGTCATAAAAATCGTTCAGTTCTGGGAGAAAAAGAATTTAAGTAAGACACGCATGAACTAATTTTTATTTTAACATTAGTAAAACACTGTAGAAATATATTACTAATTTTAAAATATAACTTACATTTTTAATATATTAAAAGCAATTTGCTTGTGATAATATTACTCCAAGTAATACACATTTTCAAGCTTTTAATTAATGTATTTCCTAATAGTCTGTATCAGCTTTAATTTTAGTAGATTTTACGAACCAATGCTACCAGTTATCCAAATAAAGGGGGGTCCTGCTGCGAATATGACTAGGAATAAGACACTTACCTCCCAATGAGTTGGTTCAATTTCAAATCCCACCGATGACTGGTTGTTACGAGTTCTGCCGGATTGTACAGACCACAGTGCTTACGTATAATATCAGTGATAGGCAGATCGTGAGTTAGAATCTCATTCCGTCGAGCTAACCGTGGGAGGTTTTCCTGGTTTTCCTCACCATGTAACGCAAATGCGGGTTAGTTTAATCTAAGTCCTCCAGGAAGGCAAAAAAATACGAAAGTCTTAAAAGTGTTTAGACCACGTCAATTCTAATATGTAATGATAAAGTTACAAAATACTTCTCTAAGGACCTGATAAATTCAGAGACTAGTAATAAAACCAGAAATCTCTATTGTTTAACGCTGGTTCAACCTCTTTACGATGTTATCAATTTTGTATATTGTTGTCATACTGACTCTATCTAATTCTTGTTAAAAGAACGCAATATGCAATTTAATAGAGAATTATTTTTTGAAAAAGAGTAACTCTCTTAAATATTAACAATCTGAAATATATCAAATTTTTGCATCTATAATATTTTTAAATGAAAGAATAACAATACGTTTAATTGCTGTAAGAACTGAAGACTGGAACAGTAAAACGCTTCGGTGGCTGAGAGCAGACTTACTATCGAGGTTTTAAAGTGTGGCGTTTGTTTTGTAAGAAATTGTAAAATTAGGAAAAATTTTAAAAACAAATGCATGAATTTTTTTACTAGGAAACAAGTTAACCCAAATTGATCATTTGTAGAAGTATATAAATTAGCGACTATTTGATACGCATAAATTTGTATTAATATAATAAATGTTTGCATTCCTATTTACATGAAGTCTTGAAACTAATTTTATAGGGTAATTTCAGAATTTAATTATTTTGAGAAGGGGTCAACTTCACTTTGGATCCATTGGAGAAAACCTCTTTTCAAAATGATTTAATTTTTGAAATTGTATAATCTGAAAAAAACTTTAAATGCGTCATTCAATTTTAAAATAAACTTTATTCAAAAAATTTTAAATAATGAAAGAAATTTAAAATTTCTTTAAATTTTGAATATTTAATAATATGTTTCTTATATCTAGGCATAATTTGCTTAAAATGATAAAAATTCTATTTCCAGTGGTTATAACAAGTTGTTGCGTTACGTTAGTTTGATTCAATTTTCTTCGTTTTAAATGCGTATGCGTATGGGTATAAGCTGCTTATATGGGATAATAAAATTTAGACTTCGGCCTCTAATTTCTTCAAGGTTTTTAGTTTAATATTTTTTAAGCATATTTAACTATTTTATAGGAATTCTAACTTGTGAGAAAATATTAAATTCTAAATTTAAGGTTAATTACTCTACGATTAGTTCGTACAAACTGTAGGATATAAAACTTGGATAGAACCCCTAATCATAAATATTAGTTTCATTAAAAGTACACATATCTGAGAGTTCTTACATCGCCTTCGTTTAGCTTGTATATCAATAATGAAATTTAATCTATTTCTCGCTGAAATTTTTTTAAAGGATATATTTAGGTAATTGTTTATTCGCAAATTCTATTGAAAAATATTTTGTGGGCCTCTTAGGATTGAGTAAATTCTAAAATGTTAAATTATTCTCACACTTAGAATTGTAAAGACATACTGAAGATAATTGTAAATCTAAATCGGGTATTTTATTAAACTAGAAGGGATATTATTCAAAATAAAACTATTAGCGTCACCAAAGCTTTTAACTGTTCCAGTCTTTTGTTTTATGTAAAGAATTTTTTAAGTTTGAATTGTATTTATTGTAACATATTGAAATATGAAGAAAATTGACCAAGTGCTTTTAAAGTTTAGATGGTTCTAGTTTCATTCATGTGTAGACTCTTATTTTGATCATGATTATGTTGAAAAGTAAAAATGTGGTTCTTTTTATAGTTTATTTCGCGTTTTTCCGTCCAATGTAAAGCTAATTGATATTGTATTACATTTTACGATATATTGTCATTTATGTATGAGATTTGTATAAAATACTTTATTTGTTTTTGTAAAATATTAGATCTCAATAAATGTGTTTGTAACTTTAGTTTTTGCTCTTTTTGTCATTTTGTAGGTTATATTAAAAGTTTCAAATATAATCAAACTTCAACAATTTTTAGTTTTTAAGATTAAAATGGTTTTCATGTTGACAAGATTCCAAAACTAGCTTTCGTATCTTATCTAAAATCTATTTCTGAAATATCGAATCAGTAATGTGCGATGATATCACCTTTAAGAAACTCTTGTTTCAATGTTCGGAATTTCAGAGTGCTAATCTTAATGGTTCAAAAGAGTGACCTCAACTCTATTGTTTAGTATTTGTCATAATTGAGGTTCCACGTTTAAATCATCGGCACCTAGTTAGTGAAAATCTAATCATTAGAATAACTTATTCAGGGTTATATCTTTATTTTTCATTCTGCTTACTTTTTTTCTTCGTTGTGAGAAATTGTTCATAGTGTCAGTATGAAGTGCGCCAAACTATAGTAGCTTTCATCCACTACCTTTTTACTTAATTAGACAAAAGCAACAACGCATTTAATTCCAAATGTATTCATTCTAATGATATCCGCTGTGGATTAAAAACTGATGAGTGAGGTATGTATATTCTAAGTTTAGTTTTGCTAATATTTTAATGTAGCTTTCATTGATAATGTAGTTTAATTTTTTGCTCTTAATTCAGGAAGTTTTTATAGTTTGAAATTCTTTTAAGCAAAGTTTCAGCATTTATTAAAAATATCTTGCGTGTAGGTGCCCAGCAAGCAATTTATACCCTTAATTTGTTTTCCAACGTCGTATTTTAGGCAAATATCAGGGTTTCAATTTATTATAGAATGAATAAGGGAATTGTCTCATCACTCACTGCACTCGTCATTGTTTATGCTTTAAGATGCTTCTTATCGCCCTCCTGAAATGCAGATTAAAATGTTTTGTTTTCGATCTATCAATGTTCTTAAAGTGTCTAGGTTTCGATGTCATTAAGAAAGCATAAGAGTATAACTTTTAGAATTTATAATACTTAACTTAGAATTTTCTTTTAAAAGAGTTTATCAATACTTGTTAAGCTCTTGTGATTCAAGAAATTTCATTATTTAATTTTCATCCAGAGAACTACAGGTTTGACACGTGTGATAAAATTTCTAAAAATCATGTTAAGAACTTGGAGAAAAAAAATTAACTGCTGAACCATGCACTTATTAAAACTATACTTGCTTAAAAGAAATTTGTCTAACCTTGATTTTAATAATGTGGAAAGTTTCGTTCTGTCACTGTTGCTGTTTTTACTGAGTTTCGTGTAGTCTTCAATAAGGTTGTAAAGGTGACGAAACTGATTTCTGAATAAAATAAGCATGATTGTTTAGGATTCTTAATTTTTAAATTCGATAATATAGACTTAAAATTTCTCGGAGAATTTTTTTCAGGTACACTTAAAATTTCAGAGACATTTGTTACACACGGAAAATTTACTCCCCCTCTCCCCCGATGTTAGGAAGCTGATGTTAGTTTTATCAGATTATGGGGTATCTAATTTGTTTGGGGTTTTGGTTACTCTTTTTTTCAGGCAATGGTTTTGTAAAAAAGGCGTGGAAAGTCCTCCACGAAGGCAAATTGCTTCCAAATCAAAAAGTTCCCTTGTCTTCTGGAATGGGTTCTAAATGACAACGTTACGGAGATTAACATTAGTAGTTGTGAGCCGAAAATTGTTTCGACTGCTTAACGATGGTGGTTAAAGACTTTATCGATTCAATTTCAAAGTCACGCTATTGGTCGAAAATTACACGACCATTTGTGGAAAGGTCACTTACCTGCTCATATCGTTGACGCAATTTTGGAAAATTGCCAAATTTTCTTTAATTCTATTTAATAATATATAATCGATTTTAATATAGTCTCACTATATTTTAACCCAATTTTTTCAAACTTGTTTTCAAGTCTAATATTCCAGAAAAATTAAAAGACATTATTATTCAATAGAAAATGATTGACTGATTTTTTAAAGTCACTGATGTCAATAAGAGTGTAATTTTAGATTATGATCTGATGAGTAGTAAATACTGCGAAAGTATTTTAGGTTCGGTTGCATAATGCATGCAATTAAAGAAATATTTATTTTAAATATTCAAAATAACGATACTCTTTATCCAATTTTGCGATCATTTCTTAAAGAGTCAAAGTCATGAAAATAAAATTTAATGCTAACGTAACGGTTATCAAACCATGCTTAAAAACGAAATCTGTAGCTTAAGTAGACCTTTCCACACGTTGTGAAGTAATTTTTGACCCATATCGCGTGATCAGTTTCAAATTTAATAACTAGTCCTATATAATTAGAGTTAACCGTTCCTATTTTGCAGAAACAAAAGCTGCTTATCTAAATAGGTTATCGCTAAAATGTAGAAATTATTTAATGAACTTGGGTGATCCATTAAATTGCACCTTACCTGCTCGTTAAAGTGATCTTTGCAATGCTTTCGTAATGTTATTTAGATTTCGCTATCCTGTGATTAAAATCAACAAAAGTCGCAGAATAAGTTACTTTACAAACCATAATACCAAGAATCAAACTATTTAAAATAGTATTGCAATGAAAGAAATTTAGCATTATGCCATTTCATCATTTTTCAATACCTCAATCAGTGCAGATAAAATAAAAGCGCACAGGTAAATTTCTGAAAACTTGATGGTAATACGTATTTAAACGTCTTTCGAACTTTTGCGGTAACCTATCTCCGATGTGGCATGGTACGTAAATTTTTGGGAAATGGGTAGAGTCAAGATTTATACGTAAATTTTACATACTATGGACGGAATTATATTTCCATAGAGATATTTGGTAAAAATGATTCGGTATAGTTTACGTCATATTAACTATCCTTCGGTAAGAATGCTTTCGTATATTTTCGAAAAATTGACGAAAGAATATTTACTATTTAGAAACAGTCAAAATGATTCTGGGTAATTTTACGTATTATTGTCAAAGCAAATTTACTATTTAAATTTGTAACATTTCGGTTTGAATTTATTGACGCAAAATTTATGATTTTTTTGGATAACCACTTTTTTCTATAATTTAACGTTTCAAGTGACGTACATTTTGAACTGTTGACGTAAATATTGTGTAAAAATAACATACTTATTCTTACCTAGTAAAAAATGGTTGATAAAATATTTTGAAATAAACTAATTTGTTTACTCAAAATTGCACGTTAACTTTCCGTTTTTTGGATTTGCTACAATCAGTCTTTTCAACTTAAGAAGTTTTCCTGATTAAAATATTATGTAAAAATAATAATCATTCTTACCTCGAAAAGGTAAAATATTCGTAAAAGAATTTATTTAAGTTTCTGCTTTAATTCGACCCCTCTCTGTTTTACGTAAATTTTACGAATTCATAGTAAAAGTGAAATATGCGTGTTTTTGACGTAAAATAGATGGTTCTCTGCTATCCCGGTTACTGTTTTAGAATGAAAATAATAAAAGCTGCTTTCATCTGTTCTTTCATCTGTTAAACAACAATGACTATTCATTGATTTGAATTATTTCACTCGTAAAAGAAAAAAAAATTAAGTTGCTTTTAAAATAATTGAAAGCAATTCAGGTATTTCTGCTCGATAATTCTATGTGAAATTTTGTATTCAAATCTCGTCATTATGATGATCGAACTTTTCAATTTCGAATGGTTCATCGGTATATTCATATACGAGATGTCTCAGGTTTTGTTTGTCCCCTATTACTAAATTAGAAAACTTTAAATTTTCTTTTAAAAGAAAATTTAAACTTGGTATTTTAAAAGACAAATGTGTTCCTCGAGGCAAAAGAAACTAGGCTTCTTTCTCGTATTGTATGGAACCAAAGTGTAAAAATAACCAATAAATATTTATGAAACTGTGATATGAAAAGAATGAGACATTTTCTATTTCTGAAAAAACGAAAGAAATTATTGGCATTATGAAGTGTAACATTTCAGTAAGTTTCCAAAACAAAATAATTTGTTTTCAAAAAAAGTTTGATATGGTTCGTTTCAAGTTCTACAGAATTTCATTTATGTAACTGATATTTGAGCTATAATTACCGCTGCATGTTTCATTACGATATTTTTATCAACTCGCTCAACATCAGTCAAACTTATGACTGATGACTCTTTTTTGACTAATTAGTGCTAATAACACTTCAAATATAATTAGTATTTAATGCTAAGAGGACACTAGCTAGTGCTTAATTATGCTAAGAGTGCATGAATTAGAATATAAATGTCGCTATTTCGTCAGCTTTCCTGATCGATATGCTAATCATAGCCGTTTCTGACCATTACAAGCAGAGTCTTACTGTAGCCAAACAGACTTCAAATATATTCACCAATTAACTGGAGTTCAAACCTCATTCGGACCTCATGCTGGAAGAATTATGAGTACGCTATTATGTATTTATCGTATGTTATCGTAAATTACCATTTTTAAGAATTAGTCATAATTGTCATTAGTTAAATAATTTGTCATTAACTCAATAGAATACTCAAATAGGAGGCCACTACTCTTTCTGAAATTATACAAGCAAATTTTATACTACTTTCTGATATCTAGATGCAAATATTTAAAAAAAAAAAAAAAAAAAAAGAATAGAATAAAACTACGTTTCCTAAGTAAACTAATAATTTTATTTTTTGTAAACTAAAATTACTCTTATGTGATGCATCTTCATATTTAGTTTTACTTTAAAAAAATTCTTCTGAACTCCTTTTTATTGTTCTTTTAAGGCATTAATTCTTTAACCTTTTATTTTTATCTTAATTTATAATTTTAATAAATTGAAGTCCAATTTCATGAATTTTAAAACTACATTTTCAATTATAAAAGATTTTTATATTTCAAAATAGCATACAAAAATTATGATTACTTGTAATTACGTTAACAAATGGTGTTAATCAAGACTGCTTGCTATCAATTGCTTATTATCGATTAATGTCAAATAATTGATTGTTATCAATTAGTTTTTAATCATTCAAATGTACTTAACTTCCTTAATAATACACCAGCTTCATTATTAACAGTAATTATTTAGAGCGGAATGGTGAATGATTCTAAAATAAAATACCTGTTATCGTTTAGATTTGTGTTGTATTAGAATATAATAGCAACCCTTCAATAGTCAGTGAAAATGTTCTTCGCAATATTTTCAAAATCTTCTAATTTTTAATAGTATTCAAATGATGCAGAATATTTTTTTTCACTCAAATCTAACTATTATTTGTTTTAAAATATGCCTGTTAGCAAAAATTTTACTTATATTGTATTACAACAATTTAAAGTTTAAAATTAATTCTTGCAAAATGTGTAATTTTATTTGCTTTTATAATGTATAGAAATGACTTTGCTAGTTACTCTCCAAAAACAATTTAAATAGGGTGTTCTGTAATTACCCCCCTGAATACTTTCGTTTTCTTGTCGAAAATGAAGACAAAATTATAAACATATAAGCTATTGCAAAGTAATATTTAAACGAGAAAAGAAAAGCTATATATGTTCTAAACATCAATAAACATGCACTTTTTTCTTTTAATAACCAATTTTCACCTTCTCTTTATTTCCGCCGGGAATCAAACTGTTTTTTTTTTTAAATATTTCTACACCGCTTACGACAGTAATGATAGGCCAGATTTTTAAAATGTAGGGTAAACCAACCAGTGAAGTAACATTTCATTTATATTGATTAAAAATAAGAATTTGAAAGTTTTTCCTTAGATTGATTGGTAACAATAGCTTATTGCCAAACAATAGGAAGTCATCCAGCAATGTTTTGGATTACCTGGTCAAATAGACTTCTCTGGAAAAATTTTTGAATTTGTTATTATCCTTGCAACACCTTGTTTCTTTGAAAAAATTATAAGGAGAGTGTTTGTATTTATATGTTTGAAGTGGAATTAATTGCATGTAGGGGAGAGTCGGGTAGTCTCGCCCACTTAAGGAGTATTGCTCATATTTCTGTATAATATTGAGTAATAATCAATATTTTTGTATGTTTCTATTGTTTTATCATCCAATTAAATAATGCAAAAAGAATAAACCAAAAAAAGAATAGTTTAACTTTAAAAAATAGAAATTTAAAAAATTTGACTACTGTATTCAACATATTTTCAAAACTATTGTTTACCATGTTACCAGCTGCATAAATACTTGAAACTTTGAAAATGATCTTTTTTTAATATAACAGTTAATGTCCGATGGCCCATTTGACTTGAAAAAATATTCTATACATATGAAATTGACAGTGGGCGGGGCTACCCGACACTCCCCTAATAGTTTTATTTTTCTAACTGTGAAAAAGTGAATTCAAAATATAGTTATTGAAGTTACGAGTTACGTTTTTTTTTTTTTTTTTTTTTTTTTTTTTTTTTTTTTTTTTTTTTAAGCATCATAGCATAATAAAGTACTGAGATAAGGGGGTGTTTATTCACTGGATCACCAAACGATGAAAAACCAGTGAAGGAACAAGTGTCCCTTTGCTGGTTTTTTTTTTTAAGTTAATGAAAATAAAATATAAACTTTAAGTTTCTTGTACCTTTAGTGATGTTCCGCATCAAAAGTATGTTAAAAATACGAAAAACAACTTCTAACCACTGAGGGAACAGGCATGTTCCTTTACTGGGCATAGATTTCCTAGTGAATGAACAGTATGTGTTAATATGTTGACACTTTAATTTTCAATTCATGATTACAAAAAAAAGTTAACATTTTCCAAGTATTTATATGTTATAATTTCAAGAACAGGCTTGTTTTTAAATATGTGTATGGCTTAAAAATTCATAAAGATCATTAAAAAATAACCAAAATTAAGTGTTCCTTTACTGGGTGTTCATTTACTGGTAAAAGCTGTTCCTTCACTTGGTCTTCTTACTACTTGTTATTTGAACCTCCAAAACTTTAAAACAATATTATGTAAGTTCTCTACAATTTTTTTACATAATTTGCAATTAGTAACAAATATGTTTACACTGTCATTTAACTAAAATTACGAATTTTGAAATTAATAAGATTTTTTAAAAGGCTTAAGTGTTCCTTCACTGGTTAGTTTACCCTATATGTTGTTTCTCGCTGAAATATTCATTTCGACGCACGCTATTTCAATAGTTCTTAAAGATTTGCTTCTACGAATAACTGGGATCATTAAATGGATATACCCAAGTCCTATGTTGATACAAACTAAAAGAAATTTAACCTGAAATAGCTGATTTCATGGGGAACTGAGGATGTAGAAGTAACCGATAATTATTGAGAAGTGCCGGTTTTATTATGGATCTCTTAAGGATTTATTGATGATTATAGAAGAAAAAAAGATGTATTGAGAAGATTTCACACCTTCATGGCAAATATTTTTTCATCTATTTAAGTGATTTAAAAGTTCAAATGGAATCTAAAATATGGGTAAACCTAAAGTAAGCCATGAAGTTTCAAATGCTTGAAAGTTTTATTTCAAAACGAATTTTAATACAAAAATCCATTATTTGTTTGCATCTTAATATTTCGAAAAACTTTATCACCATTTGAAACTTCATGGTTCCCGCTGTGAACTCTGATCGTTAAGACACGGTTTCCAGCAGATTACCGAAGTCAAGCATACGATCTGTGTGCGCAAAATTCGAGGGTGTTCGGTATGGGTCATCATTAAACTGTTCTGCCTTAAAGTGCTCGACTTCATGCATAGGTCGTCAGACTACCAAAGCAGGGGTGCTCTGCTGAGGATCAAAATTGTGATGGCATATCTTCGAATCCTCTTCAGGGATGTTTCCTAGACAGTCACCCATTGTGTATCTCTAGTGCAACGTAAATAAACAAACTTTTTCTTATGGAGGCCGTGATAGCCAGGTGGTTAGAGAATCGGATTCCGGGGTTCGATCCTTGACTCTGATAAGACCCATCTAGTAAAAATTCGTGCTGTGAAGTCAAAAGTTCTGTGGTGGATCCCCGAGCAATACCAGATCTATGTCTAAATTGAGGAAGAAGCCTCACCAAAAATTGTGATGCCATCATCCTCAGTGATGTTTCCGTCGCCTATAGTAATCTACTGCGACGTAAATAAAATACCTATACCTATCTCTGATAGTATTTTCATCTAATAAGTACCTTAGAATATTTGATGCTCTCCAAAGGTTTGCTACTCTGCCCATTGAAAACCAGGCAATAAATCACCTTTTTCTTTTTATTCACTGAAGTTTTCTTTACTCTTTCACGATATCATTTCAGCTCTCAATATAAAGAGGATCCTCTTCATCAACTGAACTCTATGACCGAGCTTTCTCTATAGCGTAGAGATAGCGGGTTCAAGTCCCACCTGATGTCTCTGTGATGTCCTATTGTGTACTATTTGTTCTTAAATTTGACAAATGACTCATAAATCACCTCTGTTATGAGCAATATAGTGTCATTTTTGATCCTATCAAATACTCAAAATACTTACCAAACAAATATAGTACGAATTTAAAAACGCTCATTATTGAGTAGAAGTGATGCGCTCAAAATTGACACATTTTACATTTATTTTTGAGCAAAATAAATAGTCTCAAAAAATGACTCCTCACGTGTGCTCTGTTTCAGTAATAATCTGTTGTTTAAACGAGAGTGGGCATATAGTCTAAAAAAGGAGGAGTCATATACTTATTTTTTTTTGTCATTTGCTGTTTAAATGGGAATAACTATTAAAATATATTTGTTTATTATTTTTTTTTAATAAGGGTAAGGGTTTTTTTAATAAGGGGAAACTTTGAATTGCGTAGCATAAGAGTTTTTATATCAATTTGAACTAATTGAGATGATAACAGTTTATTGTAATTTTAGATTGAAAAATTCGCAATTCGGAACAAAATCATTCGAATATTTTTGGAAAAATTTAAATTCTAAATTAAGATTTTTTTTAAAAATTTTCGATCTCGAATCGACTATTTGAACATTATTCGAACACACTATCATTTGAATACTTTTCTTACTAACTCCCTTTTTTTTCAATAATTGATCCCACTATCTTTTTATCATTATTCTAACCGGATATCATTTAAATATCATTTCTAATCTAGCCGGATATCATTTAGTATCGCGATGTATCGTTGTTAAAAATTTGAACCATTTTTTTCATTTTAAATAATTCATTATATTAAATTTACATTATTTTTACATTAATTATAATTTTTATTACCCAAATGAAATTTATCAAAACTCATTCGTATTCAATGATTATCATTATCGATAATACTCGCGATATAATATTAATATTTATATATCGGCTGTCAATATTATTAAAGTATCGTGTCGATTAATCACAATATTATCGAATTCGACAATTTTCGTCTTTTCGATATTTACCGTCAGATAGGGTTGTCACGATGTATCAATAGAATACTTTTTAAAATGTTATTATCATCTACATATATAATTTCGATAATTCCCTATATATTGTCCAGCTCTTGATATTACCTACAGTTTAAGAAATACTGGCAACGAGATGTGATTACGAAACGCAATGCAGATTTCTTCATATTCAAGATTCCAACTCCATTAACGAACGCATGCGGTTAATATTAACGAACACGTTCTACAAATTGAATTTAAATCGCAACACAAACGTGCATAGTTCAAAGAAACTTTTATTCGGAAATAGATGAAACAGTTGTTTTTCGCTCTTTTGTTATGACTCATCCTCATTGTGGAGTTGGAAGAATAGATTCTGTCCCGATGCCAAAGCGTGTAGAGATATTTCCCTATGTGTATTGATGATGACTCACTCTTCGAGGCATCGCGTTAAATTAGCTCTGATGAATAAACACAGACTACATACATGCGATTTCCCATGTAGTATATAAAGCACAATATGTTCCGCAATTTCTGCCCTTAATGGCTTTAATATATATTTTTGGAATCCTAGCAAAAATTGAAGATCACAGATCGTAAATTAATATTTACTACTTTTTTTTTTCTAATAGCAGGCTCTGAAGTTTTACGTTCTTCGCCTAGGAAGATGCCGGGAAGTATTACTCATTTAACGTTAGGCACCTGTAAGCCTAAGGCGCGGAGGCAAGCAACATAACCCACGCCATGCTACCACAGATACCCGTTTATAGGGTGGACCACATTTACACATCACACAATAGAGAACAACACACAGAGAGAATCATCCATGCCCTGAGCGGGATTCGAACCCGCAGCCATTGGCATCGTAGTCAGGCACGGTAACCGCTCGACCCTCTGGCCAGCATATTTGACACTTTCATGCCATGTCTTTGCGCCACCCTCTGCGCTAAGAGTTCCACCGCAGCACTAAAATTTGAACTAAAAAGCAAATTCCTTTAAAACTTGTTTATTCTACAATTTAAAAATACATATTAAAAATTAGTAATCAATTGCAATTAATAACAATTTGTATTTATATTTTGCTTTATAGCCGTCGTTGAACAGCCGGCCCAATTTCGGGTTTACGACTACTCATTTCAATTCCGTACTCTTGTCATTTTGAATTCAATCTAGAACTCCTGGATCGAGTATTGCTAGAAATTTTCCTTCGTGGAGAGACGGCATACTAATCTAACAGTTATTAAAAATTCGCTAAGAAGCAAATTGAAATTTCGACTGGTAGGGCGTCTGTTAAATTTGTCTACAGATTAAAACTGTGTCATATGTTATTGCTGAAAATGGTGATTATTTTGAAAACAATTCAATTTTTTTTAAAAATTCAGCAGCGTTAACTGTTGTGAAAGTTATAAATAATTTTAGCTAATTGATTCGATTTTAGCTCATTCATAGCTGATGTGATAGCTAAGATAAATAAGCTAATTGAAAGCTAATTGATTCGAGTAGCTAGTGATTATTTTGAAAACAATTCAATTTTTTTTAAAAATTTAGCAGAGTTAACTGTTGCGAAAGTTATAAATAATTTTAGCTAATTGATTTGATTTTAGCTCATTCATAGCTGCTGTGATAGCTAAGATAAATAAGCTAATTAATAGCTAATTGATTCGAATAATGTTTTATTGTGAGTAAAATAAAGCAGCAAAACATACCTCCTTTCGCTTTTCTTTCATTCATTTTTCAAATCGTCGGGTTTCATCTCTAAGTCTCATATAAATAGGCGCGGAAGAGAGTAGTAATCGGTTTGTGTCTGTAATAGTATTCTGACCAGAATTAAATCATTGACCCACCTGAGGTTGCAGAGTCTGTATTTTATTGTACTACTCTGTTATTTGAACTAGTATAATTGAGTACTATAAATAACCACATCTTTTTTTTTTCAAACTTATGTCATTTTAAGAGATTTTTTATATTTCTACAAAAGCCTGTAAGACTTATAAATATGAAATGAGTAATGTATGTGGAAGAAAATACAGCGGAATGAAAACATTTGACACAATGAGTTCAAGTATTTTTATATTGTTAAGTTTATGGGGAAAAAATACCATGTTTAGTCAATCTGTAAAATTCAACTACTACGTACTTAAAATTTGACCTACTGAAAAAGAAGACTTTATTTGTGAACTTGACGCGAATTTCGTATCGAAATTCTAATTAATTTGTACAAAATGTATTGCAAATGTTTTTTTCTTTTTTGCAATTTTGTTTTCGCTTTAAATATTGACTATTTGTCCATTGTTGTAGAAAATTTATTTTTCCCTCTCGAGATGTTTCCTTATTTTATTCGAGTTGGTAACAATAGTAGTAAAAATAAAGAGATAACGAAAGATTACATTTTGCCTGATATAAATTTTAGCATTTATACTGAAATCTATAAAAATAAAATTTAAAAAAAAACTTAAGAGCGATTCCTAATTTAATTCTCATAAACGGGTGAAATTATTTCTTATTTATTTCCTCGTATTTGAGTCACTTTATTCCGCAGGAAAACTAAGTACAGAGGATTATTTTTCAAATCTAGGAAACCGTCGATTTCGTTACGATTAACAAAAGGGTCGTCTATAAGGCTACACTAAGTGTATATTTTGAAAACCAAATGTTCAGTGTTTCTGTGGAAAATATTGACTTTCAAGGGGAAAAAAGAACAATGATTGAGAAGCAATTAGGGAAGAGGGTGAGCGGAGCGTGCAGAGGGCCCATGATATGCAAGCAGGAAGCTTCAAGTAACAATCTCGCTTGACACAAGAAGTGAGAGGTTATTCGGTTAATTCTCTCAACCATGTAGTCCGATTCAAGAGTCTTGTCTATTCTTAGAATTTACATCATCGGGGACAGTTTACGACACATTCAGGCCCAAGGCCCACCCAATTTTCCGGGCCCCTTACAAAATATTTTGAAATTAAATGACTGAAGAGTAGTCCTAACATTGAAAAAGGATCCATTGAACTGCAGGATTCAAGAGAAGCATTCTGAGATATTTTGATTGAAGACAATTGTTTTGAAGATTATTTTTCTAAGCCGTATCAATAAATTAAAGCAAAATATAAAACAACGAAACAATTGTATATCAATACAATTGTATATCTATACAATTGTATATCTTCTTTTAATAGTTGGGTGACCACAAACAATTGAAGTCAGTGATTTTTGCTAAAAGTCACTGATTAGCTGAATTATTTTTTATTTTAAGCTGTCATTATTTTTTTTATTTAGTACCAACACAAAGCTTTCCTACCATACATTAAACATTTTACTAATTTTTGAGACCCCTCAGAAATCATGGGCGATGATCAGGCCCTGTATATAATCCTTTAAAAACAACAGAAGTAAAATTTGTTCCTTGTTCTGGATGAATTTGTAAGTCATATCCTTTCTACCAAGATCTTTCGATTTTTTTTATTTTGTGTCCGTTGTTAAACAAGTTTCTGGGATTACGACTGATAATGCCGTAGCCTTGTCATTTTAAGTCAATCCAGAAGACGAAGGAACTCCTGGATCAGTAACCCCATAGGTATAATTTGTTATAAGAACGTGGAGGACTCTACAGATTTAACGTGCATCTATTTACTACATATAGAGTCTTTGGCCGGCGGGTATCGAACCCACGACCTCTTGGACATGGACCCAGTGCTCTACCCACCAGGCTCTCCTGGCCCATGAGATCTTTCCATTAGAGTAGCTTCATCATCGGGCCACTTTGAAAAATAATCCATGACAACTGGAGATGTAGATAGGTATGTACTTTATTTACGTCGTACTTGAGCTGCACAATGGGCTATTGGCGACGGCCTGGGAAACATCCCTGAGGAGGATCCGAAGAAATGCCATCGCCATTTTGACCCACTGCAGATGGGATGTCTCCCCTGCTTGGGTAGTCCAGCGACCTGCGAGTGAAGTCGAGCAGTTTACGGTAAAACAGTTTAACGAGGACCGAAACCGCGCACCCTCGCTTCCTATGCAGGTTGACCAAAGTGGTCATCCACCAGCTTACTGACCGCAGTCAGTGATGCTTGACTTCGGTGTTCTACTGGCAGTAGTGTATTTATAATCAGTCCACTGCGGGACAACAACTAAGAAGTTAACATCTGAAGATCAAGGTAAAGGATCTAAGATGTCAAGTGTAATGCGCTCAAAGGGTGCTCTTGCATTATAAAGATGCAATCTTCTGCGGTTACATTTCATATGTCTCCTCCGAGCCCAATCGGTTGTTGTTTCATCCGGGTCACCCATTTTAGGGCTTCTTGTTAATATGTGGGATGTATAATTAAAATAAAATTTTGTTGCCAAAATGTTTTGAGTATATTTAATTCAATGAAAGAAGATTTATTACCACAAAAAAGTGAATAAATAAATATAATAAAATTTATAAACATTCTTTTTTTTATAAAAATAGAAAGCAAAAAACTGTCGATGGAATTATGTACTCGTATTATGTACTGCACAGAGTTTCTACAAGCTAAACTTTGAAGAAAAAAATGCTAAATTTTAATTGATAGAGAAAGAGTTGTGTAGGAAACAAGATATTCTAGGAAGTTTTATTATTGTAATTTGTGTTCAAATTTATACGCAATTTTACCATTTATATGAGTTTTCTGTAGTTTATAAATTTAAAGAGGTCGAGAGCCTAGAACAAATTTATCATCCCAGCGTAAAAAAAAGGGTAAAGTTAGTCATGTTTTGAGTGTTATCCCTTATTTGGCTATATTTATGTAAAATATCACCGTTCATTACTTTTTGAGATTGCGTCTTCCCAAATTCTTATGTTGTTTGTTTCGTTGAAATTTAAATTTAAAAAACGCGTTACATTTTAAACACTACAAGTACAATAATAGTGGATGACGCTCTTTTTCAAGGTTAGTCTTAATCCATCGGCCCATAGTACCTGTAGAATCTGATAAAATTATTAGCCACTAGATGGCATCTTCATTATGAAAATGTAATTCCGAGCCACTAGATGGCGTTTTAATAATGTAAATAAAGAGATTGTTTTAAGAATTCAATGTATGCCTCATGTATCGAAATACATTTTTGTTTTGAAACGATAGCTCATCTTTGAATTTTACAGTCTCTTGTGATTATCTTTTCACGGTCAACCGTATGAACTGTTTCTTTCCTGGAAGGGGAAAGAGAAAAGAAAAAAGGGATGAAAATGAAAGAGAGAAGCAGTTTGGGACTTCGTCCTAAATTCTTGATGCCACCGTTTTCTTTTGTTCTTCACTTTTGCTCAATGACGATTCTCGTATTACGAAGTACTTATTCCAGCTGCTTATCCTTTTATAGAATCGGTTCACATTCTATTCTCTCGCCGAGACACAGTGTTAAAGAGCTTCTTTTAATAATGGCTCTTAGGCTCTTCATGAATAATAAAGAAAATAAACGGGAGTAGAATGATTTCTTCAATAATATTTCTAATGAACGCATTATCATTATCTTACTATACAGTCCCTGGCCAGATTATTAGACGCACTATAAGATTCTATATAAAATTATAATTATCAGGTGATATTGTTTTTAACTGACACTGGTTTGCATTTGCTTAGACTCCTGTAACGTATTGCATACCATTGTCATGCAATACGTTAAAAATAAATACAAATAGGAAGTCTAAAAAACTCTCCTGTATAAAAACCCATTACATGTTTGTTTAAATATAAAATTATTGCCTATAAACTCGTCCAAATCATGTCATTCATAAAAAAAACTACAGTGCGTCTAATCATTTGATGCAATTATTATAATATACTAATATAATGCTTGATATAATAAATATTACATTGTCTAATTTTTCCAATCGTCAAATTTATATTATATATCGTCGTCTCATTTCACCAATTGATATACGTACGTAAACAAGTGCAAACCGGTTTCAAACACATAAAAACAATAAAGCTGTATAGTATCACCTGATATTTTCTATATATTGTCTTATATTTTATTAACTTATAATTTATTATATATCGTCTAATTTTTCCAATCGTCAAATTTATATTTTATATCGTCGTCTCATTTCACCAATTGATATACGTACGTAAACAAGTGCAAACCGGTTTCAAACACATAAAAACAATAAAGCTGTATAGTATCACCTGATATTTTCTATATATTGTATTATATTTTATTAACTTACAATTTATTATATATTGTCTAATTTTTCCAATCGTCAAATTTATATTTTATATCGTCGTCTCATTTCACCAATTGATATACGAACGTGAACAAGTGCAAACCTGTTTCAAACACATAAAAACAATAAAGCTGTATAGTATCACCTGATATTTTCTATATATTGTATTATATTTTATTAACTTACAATTTATTATATATTGTCTAATTTTTCCAATCGTCAAATTTATATTTTATATCGTCGTCTCATTTCACCAATTGATATACGAACGTAAACAAGTGCAAACCGGTTTCAAACACATAAAAACAATAAAGCTGTATAGTATCACCTGATATTTTCTATATATTGTATTATATTTTATTAACTTACAATTTATTATATATTGTCTAATTTTTCCAATCGTCAAATTTATATTTTATATCGTCGTCTCATTTCACCAATTGATATACGAACGTGAACAAGTGCAAACCTGTTTCAAACACATAAAAACAATAAAGCTGTATAGTATCACCTGATATTTTCTATATATTGTATTATATTTTATTAACTTACAATTTATTATATATTGTCTAATTTTTCCAATCGTCAAATTTATATTTTATATCGTCGTCTCATTTCACCAATTGATATACGAACGTAAACAAGTGCAAACCGGTTTCAAACACATAAAAACAATAAAGCTGTATAGTATCACCTGATATTTTCTATATATTGTATTATATTTTATTAACTTACAATTTATTATATATTGTCTAATTTTTCCAATCGTCAAATTTATATTTTATATCGTCGTCTCATTTCACCAATTGATATACGAACGTGAACAAGTGCAAACCTGTTTCAAACACATAAAAACAATAAAGCTGTATAGTATCACCTGATATTTTCTATATATTGTCTCATATTTTATTAACTTATATTTTATTATATATTGTCTAATTTTTCCAATCATCAAATTTATATTATATATCGTCTAATTTCACCAATGGATACAGGAGTGTAAACAAGTGCAAACCGTTTTCAGCCGCGTCAAAACAATAAATCTGTATAGCATCACCAGATAATTAAGATTTTACATAGAATCTTAATCATTTGGCCTGCATATAAAAATGTAATGATGGTGTCGCAGTTTGTTGTCAATATATTTTTATTGACTGGAAGATCCACACTTCCCGCATTCATTTCACCAATAATTTCATAAAATTGATATGACGTTATTGTTTTTTCCAATAAATATTATGGATTCCTCAATTTAAAGGTTAAAATGGCCTCTACTTTTATTGTTACGTTTTTGATTTTGTTTGATTTCTGTTGTTGTTGTAGTTCATTTACGTCGCACTAGGGTATTGGCTGTTTGATTTCTAAATTAAGAGTTTAGGAGATTTGTTTTTATTATTATTATTATTAATAATAATAATAATATTAGAATAATGTAATTCTACGTAACATTTTAAAATAAAGTTATTGAAATCCTTGAGTGATATTATTGACGTTTTTACAATTATTATGGTTTTGGCGCAAATTGCATTAATATACTATTATGAATGACGGTTAACGAGATTCTTTAAATGATTCAGAACTTAACTTTCAACTTCATGCACAAAGTGATGAATTCAAAAATTGTATTTAAAATACATCCTTCCGTTTGGTATGCAAATATAGTAAATTGCAGTTGAGAACCCACTAAATTTGTTATAACAATATAATTTTAATTTTAAATGTTATTTCAAAATAACGATTACTTAGAAAAATGATTTATGTTCACTGATTATGTTGATTTATGATTATGTAAAGGAGGGAAATATTTGGGAAGTGGAGGCATAAATGTTCTTTTTAGTACATATATATTTTTAGATGAATAATTTCAAATGCTAAGAAAGAGCAATTATTGAAACAATCATCGGGGCAGGTGAGCGTCAGCGAACAGGAGCCTTAGCCCTCTAGTGTATAATAAATTTGCATCAATATATATTCCATGAAATTTTAAGTGAAAATTATAAATAAATTATAAGGTGTTCATATTGATAGTAAAAAATATCAACGACATACATAAATTAGCGCTTAAAAGTAAAATGTGTAACCATTTTACGCTACTTCTTCTTGACCTTGTTTTACTTTATTTCACAATTTAGGGTACAGATTTATTTTTCAAGCAACTTATATAAAAATTTCATTCAAATTGATATTAATATAAATTAGTTGAATTTTTTGTTTAAATTTTACTCTCAATTATATTATATATTCCTTTGGTGAAAGCTTAGGGGTGGGCTCAGGGTCCGCCAGAGCCGCTAAAATTTCTAAATTAGTTAACAAACAAGTCCTTTTTCTCCCTTCACTTTCTTCCTACATTGAAAAAATTTCTTTCGTTAAATTACGCTGTTAGTTTCATCCAAGTTGCACAGGTGTTCACAGATATCCTCCTCTAGAATCAGGGGTGTGGGCAACTACAGTTTGTCTACAGCAGTGATTCCCAAAGTGGTCTATATCGACCCCCTGAAAGGGATCCATGTCAAGTGAAAAAAAAAATTAGGAGGTCCATGAAGTGAAAATGGGGGTCAACGATAATTGATCTCACATGAGCAGGTCGTGAATTTAATTTTGGCATTTCGTGAATGGAATAATCAACATACGCTGATAGTACCTATTTACTTACATTATACTATTACCTTATAATATAAAGACACACATATATCTATCGACATTCTACATAATTTATAAAAGTAGCTATGAAGTAAAAATTTATTAAAATTGTAGTTATTACACTGTAAAAAATCTCGGTTTATCCAATACTTGGTGCAAAGCTTCTAATTGCACCATAAATTGGATTATCGAAAAATTATTTTATTTAGGTTGCACCATAAATTGGAAAATATGATCAAGAAATGCGTTTATGGCGCAATCGATTGCACCAAACTTTCGTACTATGACAGACACGAGCTTTAACCGTGACCGATAACTTGTTTTCTAGCTGTTGACAAGATGGACGATTTTGTTGTTGAAGCTAGCTATCATCTCATGCAAGTTATCTTTGAAATTGTCAATTTCTTTTGAAGGTAAGTAAACTTTTCTTAATTATTTGCATTAATTACAGTTCATTTCTTTCATATCAACTTTAAAAATTTTGTTGTCTGTTCTGAAAGTGTTAGTTTCAATTTTCTTCTAGGAAATTATATTCGTTGCTATGAATAATAAAATATTTTTAAATCTTTATTAGGTCTTTTTCAGTAAATAAGGAGATACAACTATTTTATGTGCACAGAAAGCGCAATACCAGTGACAAATAAAATGTAAATACGTCAATCTTAAGTAGCATAGCTTTTCGCCAAATTGGAAATTTTCTAGGTTCGTGTTTTTATTTCATCATACCGAACAAAAAAATTCGCATGTGCTTTCTGTTAGGATTAAAACTTTTTATCAATATCTATGCTTTTGTTTTGATTTTCATGATCTATTTTACTCATTTTCGTTTGTGATGTCATATAATTACACGAATTTTGGTCTATACATTCTAAAATGCTTTTGTTGTAAATTTTCAATGCGAATTATTCACCTCAAATTAATACTAACCGTTGTCGTGGAAACTAGGTTTCTCTTTAAGTTCGTTGGGCGCACGAGGTAGAAGAAAAACATAGTGGGTAATATTGGCGTTGAAGAAAACAAAGCGATATTTTTTTTTAATTCGCCAAGAATATTTACCTGAAATTTAGAGCAAAACACCGGCAAGAACAAGATTTGTTTTAGAACATTTAGAAATAAGCTGATTTCATAATATAATTTTTTTTAAATAATTTTTATTATTAATATTTTTTAACTAAGCAAAACAAATTTTAAATGAAACAAAATATCATGTTTAAAAAAATAATAAATACAATTTTTTTATTAAATATAAATAAAAAAAATACTTTGATGCTCATGGATAATTTGCTTAAAATGCTTATTTTTCTATGTTTTTTTTTAATTTTTTATTTATTTATTTTTTTGTAGATTTATGTATATTAATTTAGTCCACATTTGTGTTTTGTGAGGAAGAAAGAAGACAACATAATCATGAAATTGAAAGTTTTCATTGATCATCAAAAAAGTCATACGTATTCCTTATAATATTTACAGAAGTTTTTTTTTTTTTTTTTTTTTTTTTTTTTTTTTTTTTAAATAATTGTTTTTTGAAAAGTTTCATTTCAATTATAAAAGTATCTCTTTTTATTCTGAAATATATCTGCTTCTATGAGACGAAAGACTTTTAGTTAAAAAGACAAACCTCACAAACAGTGTATACATGTGGAGTTTTAATACCATCCACATGAATACTGCTTGTATGTTTATCAGCAGCCAAATTCAACCCTCTTAGACTCAACACGAACTCTTTGATTTATCCAAGTGATGATCAATTTGTTCATTTATTATTATAACAGTTAACAGTTCCTTCGGCAATTTTTTTACGGGGACGCTCTGCATAAAATTCAATTCACAATTTCTCATGTGGAGAAATTCTATTTGGGTGCTTTAGCGCATTTTAACAAAAATAATAATAATAATATTTTAAAATATCAATATCTTTCTTTCCTTTCCGGGATTTTTGTGGGGGAAAGTAGGCTTAAGATAAAATTCCCCCCTCCCTGTATAAATAGTTGGTCTCAAAAAATGTTATTTTAGGTAGTAAAATGTTTTCACATTTTTTTACATGACAATTTCTCAATTTTTTTTAATATTGTAATTTAGAAATAGTAATTAAAATATGACCTGTTTTGATTGATCTTTCTGTGTTTTAAAAAGTAAGGATTCAAATTTTGTTTCTTCTGTACATTTTATTAGCATAAATTACATTATTTTTAATCTTCTTTTATTAGCGCCGAAGGCACCAACAACTTCAATGGTTTTAACCAAGATAGAGACACAAGAAAAGATATTATTATATCCAACCTTTTGATAAAAATATTTATTCTGCCGAAATTACCAGAATTCCAGAAGGTTATAAACAGTTTTTTCACACTTGAAAAGACTTTCAAGAACAGCTTACAAACAAGGAATGTTTCAAGAATAAAGAACCTGTGTTTGAAAAAACAATTATCATTTTGTGAATCCAAAATTTTATTTGTATGTAATCTTTTTAAATCTTGTGTTTTTTACAATCAACTGAAAAATGTGATATAGTTAAAGCACCAGAAAATCTATAATAATGCACCATCATTTACTAATTTGTAAAAAACATTTACAGTATTATTTTCCAAACTGTGTGAAAATTTAATCTTTTTATCAAATTGTAAATTATGTTTGTAAAACAGTAATTTAGTTATATTGTAAATTTTAATTCAGATGAGGCAGAGTATATCAAGAAATTTAGTATCTTATTAAATTATTGAAAGTTATTTTCAGATGATCCCAAATTTCAAAACTGTAAACATTGAGGCATACGCTAACATAATTTTTATTTTAAATTACTGTAAATTTAAAATAAGTTTGAATTGAATCAACTCTTTTAGTAACAAAAACATACTGTCATATTTTTGAGTGAATATTTTGTATTTTTTTAATGAATGCTGTGATGTGTATAGAAAGTATAATATATTTTAATTTTAAGATTTTGCATAAAAATTATTACATTCTGTCTATGTATACAAACATCAAAGTGATTGTAAATGAATAAATTATGTTTGAATATTGAACAGGTTCTTATATTTTTTGTTAATATTTCCAAGTTATGTCATTATTTTTCCACTTCATAATTTACTTCTAATTTATTATTTCCATAAACCAATGTAATTAATATTGGAATGTTTCCTTAATTAGAGATTTTGGGTTGACCAATCCAATATTCACCTACTCTTTTATATAAATTTTTATTTGTGAAAGTAATATTTTCATTTTGAAATAATAAAATAATTTAAAAATACATAGTAATAAGAATTTGATTCAGCCTAAAATTAAAATTCTTTTATTTTCCTTTTAAAACATTAGTGGTACTAACTCTATAGCATCTGTTGGTGCATTAAATGAAATGTAAAAAATAATTCAAATTTTACACATATCAATTTGAAGAAAGAAAAAGTTTTTATATGAACGAAAATATTTTTAAAGCGCCTAAAAGCAGAGAAAGTTAGCATCATTAATAAATATTTATAAAAAAAGAGAAGATAATTTAAATCAAATTATAATTTAATTATTTAAATTTATAAAAATTAAAAAAGCTATTTTTATTTTAGATGTAGTATGTAATATATATTTATATATATATTACATAACACATCTAAAATAAAAATAATTTTATTAATTTTTATAGATTTAAATAATTAAATTATAATTTGATTTAAATTGTCTTCTCTTTTTTAAATAAATATTTAATAATAATGCTATCTTTCTCTGCTTTTTGGCGCTTTAAAAATATTTAATAATGGTGCAACCTTACCCTGCTTTTGAGCACTTTAAAAATACCTAATAATGGTGCAACATTCCTCACTTTTTGTTCCCTTCAAAAATACCAATTCATGGTGCAACCTTCCTCCATTTTTAGTTCCCTTCAAAACACTTATTTTTTGCGCAACCTTTCGCTGCTTTTAGGCTCTTTCAAAATTCCGATTTTTGGTGCAACCTTCTCTCGTTGTTTGGAGCTAGTGAAAGCACCAATATATAGTTAAACTGAGCTCGACTTTATGTAGCCAGCAAATGAATACCAATGCTTGGTGCAACATAGCTCGAAATTGTTTACAGTGTACTTCCTGATATATGAAACTGAATTATTATAAACTAGCAGTTGCTTGCAGCTCTGCCCGCGTACGTTTTTATTTTCTCTACCTGTAAGGTTTTATTTTGTAACAAAAAAATAAAACCTTAATATTTTGCTTCATTTGTTATTCAACAGATGTCACCGCAATAGAAAATATTAATATTACAAAATATAAATAATAAATATTTTTTCTTGATATTTCGCTTCATTTGTTATTCAATAGATGTCACCACAATTGAAAATATTAATATTACAAAATATAAATAGTAAAGAACATAATTTTTTCTTGATATTTTGCTTCATTTGTTATTCCATAGATGTCGACACAATAGAAAATATTTATATTACAAAATATAAATTCTTCTTCTTCTTGGGCACTACAGCGTATAACAGGCTAAGGCCGTCCCAATAAGATTTTGCCATCTTGATCTAATCTGTGCCATGGTCTTCCAGTGAGTAATTCCTATTATCCTTAGGTCCCTCCCAACTGCGTCCAGCCACCTATTCGGTGGACGAAAGCTTTTTTTTTTTTTTGTACCTTAAGGTACTGGTTTAAAGAAAGTTACTTTTTTGCGGTGTTTTGGTCTTCAGATCTATGAAGGTGTCCCAGCCATCGAATGAGATTTTTATTAATAACATTAACTATGTCTGGTTGTTTCTTTTATGTAACTCTTGATTGTAAAGGGTACCATTTGCTATTTTCATAGACTGCACTAAAAATTCTTTTAAGTATCCCTCTCTCAAAAATCAGCAATTTGTTCTCCTCTTTTTTCATTGAAAGTCTAGCACTCACTATCATATAGGATCACAGGCTTATGATGAGGAAAATGGTTTTTTTTGTGTTTGCATGAAATGTGTGTGTGTGTGAGTGCGTGTGTGTTTGTTTGCAAGTAAATGAATGTTTTCATGGAAATGAAAAAAAACTTTCTAATATTTCATAAAATATTTTTATTTTTATAAAAATTTCGATTTTTTTAAGAAAATATTTATGTTTTTACAAAAAAATTTTCTCTTTTAAGAAAATATTTTTATTTTTGTAACAAAATTCAGAAAATATATATTTTTCATATATTTATTTAATAATATTATAATATAATATTATATTATATTATGAAATATTATAATATTTATTTCATATATTTATATAACATTTCAGAAAATATATTTTTTTTTTTTGAAAATTTTCTATCTTTCAGTAAAATATTTTTGCTATTTGCCAAAAATATCCTGGTTTTGTAAAAATATTTCAAACTTTTTAACAAGATTTTTCAAATATTCTTTATTTTTATGAAAATTTTCTGTCTTTTAGTAAAATATTTTTGCTTTTTGTAAATAATCTGCTAGTTTTGTAAAAATATTTCAAAATTTTTAACAAAAGTTTGCAGTTTTTCAGAAAATATTTTTATTTTTGTAACAAAATTTCTCTTTTAAGAAAATATTTTTACTTTTTGTTAAAAATTTTCTATCTTTTAGTAAAATATTTTCCTTTTTGTTAAAAATATTCTAGTTTTGTAAAAAATATTTCAAACTTTTTAACAAAATTTTCCGGTTTCAGAAAATATGTTTATTTTTGAAACAAAATTTATAACATTTCAGAAAATATTTTTTATTTTTATGAAAATATTCTATCTTTTAGTAAAATATATTTGCTTTTTGTAAAAATATCCTAGTTTTGTAAAAATATTTCAAACTTTCTAACAACATTTTCCAAATATTTTTTATTTTTATGAAAATTTTCCATCTTTTAGTAAAATATTTTTGCGTTTTGTAAAAAATATTCTAGTTTTGTAAAAATATTTCAAACTTTTTAACAACATTTTCCAGTTTTCAAAAAATATTTTTATTATTGAGGGAAACTTTCTAATATTTCAAAAAATATTTTTATAAAAAATTTCTAACATTTCAGAAAATAATTTTTTTTTATAAAATTTTTCTATCTTTTAGTAAAATATTTTTTGCTTCTGTAAAAATTTTCTAGTTTCTCAAAAAAAAAAAAAAAAATTCTAATATTTTTGTAATAATTTTCTAGTTTTTCAAAAAATTCTATATATTTTCTGAATTTTTTTTTTTTTTGTATTAATTATTAAAGGGTGTATTTTTCATTGAATAGGTTAATAATAGGTTAATAATAATTACAGTCATTTAAATCAACTATACATATATCAAAAAATAACTAAAATGAAGAATTATTAATATATTCTCCTTCTAGCATTTTAAGTATAGATGACACCATTAGAATATATATATATAAAATGATAACATTTATTTTATTTAACCTTAAGTTTTCCTCTGATCTCTGTACATTCACAGGAAACTGGCTAACGAAACCTAGTCCATTATTTGTCGTCGGACTAACCGTAGGAGGTTTTCGTGGTTTTCCTCTTCATACAACATGGGTACTCACAAAATCCTCTTCAAAGACACGTATTACCTCAAGATCTAGGAGTTCCCTTGACGTCAAACTGATGACGTCATTACTTCATAATATACGATTTCTCCAAAAACGCGTCACACAAAACACGTGTATGTTCAGTACCGTTGCCATCCAGAGAAAGTTATAATAACATTAAGAGGGGCAGAAATAATTATTTAATAACTATCAAAGGTTAAGTGAAACTATATCGATTAAACTGTATTAAGATATCGATATCAAACAGTTTTTATTTATACACGTGTTCAAAATACAAAAGTTAAACTTATTAACACATATCTAACCAAGCATTCGTGGGTCAGTGGTTATGATATCCAACTACTGACCCACGAAGGCTTTTTAATGGCGCGAGTTCGATCCTCAGCCTTAATTATATTTAATAAATAATATTAAAACAGATTTAAATATTAAAATAGATTTAAAGTCATTTTATTCCTACATAGATGGCGCCACTAGATCAAAAGCATGATATCATTTATGTGTTATGTAATAAAAGATGACGTCATAACTTCATAATACACAATTTCTCCCCCAAATAACAAAGTTTCTAAATGTTGCCATCCTTAAAAACTAATATTAAAATAATAAGTGTTGCCACCCTCAAAAAACTAATAAATTAAATAATATTTAAAAAAAACGAAACTAAATTAAAAACAGAAACCGAAACTAAAAATATATTAGGCTTAAGAAAAAAAAGAAATAAGCTCCCCATGACGCTGTAGACGAAGTTTCGATTTTCAGGCGGGCAGAAATAAGCAAACTTCCGGTATGTAGGTTGGCAGAAATAATATTAAATGAATTATTAAATTATTACTAATATTAAATGAATAATTAAAAATGAGTTCTAGAACGTAAAGATCCAATAATTAGTTCAAAAGTTGTTAAGAGTGGTTCGTTTTTTATTTTGCACACTCTACATCAAAGTGCAGCATGTTATGACATCAAAGACTTTCTTTACTCTATAAATTATTCATACACCGTTTTCCCCCCACCCCTATACCTACTTTTTGTGAAAGACTTAAGTTAGAAGGAACAGTCCCTTACCAAAAGCGATTATTATTATTCGGTTTCAGCGATAACGAAGATCAGGAAAAAGTTCCCCCAAATCATGCAAAAGCATTAGAAGCCACTATTTGCAGTTTAATTCAGCTATTGAAACTTCCATTTCTTATTTGCATAAACTTGAAAAATCGTTTTTGAAATACTTCGGCAAAAATAAAGATCTATTATGAACTATTTTGTAATAAAATAATTTGTTATTAGATATGTTAAAATTTGTTACAGCAAATACCAAAACCGTTATAAATGTTAACATTTAGTCTTTAGAATTTTTATTCATGGTCTCATTGCAATTTATGTTGCATGCATAATTGAGAGTTCACTATATAGATTATTTTCTAACTAGCTAAAGCTCTTAAATCCCTACTGAGATCAATGGTTTCCTGACCGCTGCAAGAAGAATTTATAGTCATTTTTATCTCCAAACAAAATTGATTCTGAATCAAAATTTCTCTAACTTTTCAGCTAACTATGGTGCTCAAATCTCCACTTGATCTATGTGTCTGACAACTATAAAAGACTCATTGAAGAAACCAAATATTCGCTACATGAAATTTTTAACCACTCTCTGCCTAGATAGTGAGCTCAAATTTTAATTTTAGCTCAGTTCTGGATGGCAATGCAAGTTTCAATTGTTTTTTTGCATTCTGTTTACTTGAAAGTCATCTATTTAGTTTTATTCTCTAAAATAATGTGTAAAAACAGTGCTCTTAAATAAATCCCAAATGTTTCTAAATTGCTTTTAAGCAAGCAATATAATTTTGTAAGAAATTTTTTTTTGTTTTTTTCAATTCCTACTTGGTCAACACAGAAAATTTTTATTTCACTTACTTTTTATTAACACTAGAAAGACTGAAACTTTGTATATATCTATAGTGCCCAAAAGCAGTCAAAATGACTACATTGTGAAGGAATAAATAATGTGTAAAGAAATTTGTTTAAAACAAATTTTTTTTTTTTTTTTTTTGTTATTTACAGTTATATAACAAGGTATTAGTAAATATTAACCATAAAAAATTTATATGTTGTACGAAAAGTCACAAAATTCTTAGAAATTGTGTCATTATATACATCATTGTTTTTCTAATTGAAATTAAAAGGCAGTCAAAATGACTTCCTTGGGCAATCTAGTGTTAAATAATTACAGTTTTTTCTCCCTTATAAAACTAAAATGAATGAATTAATATTTGAAAAAACTGTATTAACATCAAGTGTCACCCACTACAAATTTTAAAAAAAATGTATTTGAACTTGAGTGGATGAATAAAATGTATTTTATGAACGATTAAAAATGTGAACAAGATATAGGGAGAGTGTGAACTAACAGTAGGAATCGAAAAAATATTAAACATCATTGATTTAAGAGGCAGATGGAAACGATTTCTGTTGTCGTTACATTTAGAAAGAATTTTTTTTTTTTTTTTTTAATGTTCTAGCTTCTTTTTTTGCTTGTTTTTTCAATGTTTTCTGTATTCCATCAAAATTTGAATGAGTTAGAATTTATATGGATAAAGCTCTTATTATCATTATCGATTGCAAAGTTATGATAACATTTTCCTTCTTTGTAATTAGGGTTAAGACTTCACAAAACCTGCTGTTAAATATGCAGCAATGAAACTTGATGGTACAGAATGTCTTATTGTTAAAGAAAATTCGGAAAGATGATGTACTGTTTGAACAATTTTTTTTTTTTTTTTTTTCAATTTGCTAGCTAGAAAAATAATATTTTCAATATACAATGCTGAAGAAATCCGTTATTAATTACCCAAATTAAAATTCTTGATGGTTTATGTTGGTTTCAGTACGATTCATGATGGTCCAACATCATTGAATGGTCACCTTCATCCAGCATTTTTTATTATGCGTTTATGGTTTTTGATATGCTAACTAACTTTTATCATTCTATGATAGAAAACGCTACTTTAATACTATGGTGGTTTACAGTAAAGAGAAGTTTAAATCTCATGAATCCTTGATGGTCCATGATAGTTCCAACTATAGATTTCCATGATTGTTTAATGGGAATTCTTGTTGGTTCTCAAGAATATGCCATTACAAAACAATTAGGTTTTTTTTTTTATGTTGGTCCATCATATATCAGTCCGAATTCCTACATTGGGATGATAGTTCCAACATTTGATTTTTAAGATAATATACGTGATGATCCCTAATGGTACTATAATGCATTTATATGATTATTATTGTTGGTTCAGCAGGAATATACCATCAAAACTATTTTTTTTTTTTTTTTAATGTTGAGCCATCATAAATCGGTCTGAATTCCTACATTGGGGTGATGGTAGTTCGTTTCAACATTTCATTTCTATTAAATAGGAAGAAAATTTCTGATGGTTCAACATGAAGAAGCCACCAAAACAAGTAGCTATTCTCATGTTGGACCATCATAAATCAGCCCGAATTCTTATAGTGGGGTAATGTTGGTTTACATCAAAAAATATAATGGTTTATGATGCAATTATTGATGGTTACCATCCAAAAATATAATGGTTTATGATGGAATTATTGATGGGTACCATCAAGATTATGTTGGACCATCCATGAAAAACCATCAAAAATTTTGACTTTGGTAATATGGAGTCTAACGCGCGCAAAATTTTTTTTATACAGTTCTTCCAGTTAGCAGTGTTATCTAGGGAAGAGCTTTGGCATTAATTTTGCTGTTTAAAATAAAATGGGAATAAAATTAAAGTTAAATGGGAAGCCGAAAGATATACTTGATCTAAAACATCAATTGCTTTCAAAAAATATGAACATGATAACAGTTGACTGTTTCAAGTGCAAAAAAATAGGCACCCATTTTCAAGACTCGCCGCATCCTTTAGTTTCCATTTTTCGTTGTCCACTTTTTGTTTCAAATCACTTTTGTTTTCATCATTCACGTCTAACGTGTCTCGAGAATGAGCGCCTGTTTTAAAAATCTCGATACATGTCTACTTTAATCACTATCTCATGTGTCTTGTGAAGCAATTGAAGTTCTATAGCATCGAGTAAAATCTATAGGGTTGGAGGAAACTGTTTCATATAGAGTGGGATAAAAGCTCCGGCAGAAATAAGCTAAGGTTGACTATGACGTCACTTCCGTCGGCTATATCGCGGCTCATACTACTAATATTAGTCGGAAAAATTTTGAAAGGCATATAATTTTTTTAATAGTTTTAAACAAAATCATTTTACCTGTCGAAATACAAAATTTCAGTGAAATCGGTCGAATAGTTCCAGAGAAATCGAATTTCAAAAAAGTCGTATTATAAACATTTATTTCTCAGGAACTATTTGAACAATTTTATTCAAATTTCGTATTTTGCCAAGTAAAACTATAATTGTTTAAAATTATATAAAAATTGTATACCTTACTATTCAAAATATTTTCGACTAATATTAAATATTTATTAAAAATTACTTTATGCATGGAATTATCTTTGGATAAATGAATTTTATAATTGTGTGTAAAAAAAAAAACTTTCAATTCGCTTTTAAATTTCTCGAGATATGGCGAAATACGTAAAAAGTAAAATTAACATTAAGAGGTCAAAACTTAGGAGCGCTTTCCTGACCAAATTTTTCAAATTGCAGCCTCCCCCTATATTGTAGGGGTTAGAAATCCGAATTCGTCGAAAAAAATGTATGTTTATTCAGAGAAAGTACGTGTTTGAGTCTAATTTTGTAACTTAACATATCTTTTGTAGTAATTAATTTGCTTATTTGAGGTCAACCTCTGGAACCATTAAGATAGAGTCCTAGAAAATGAAAATCTGATCATTAGTTCAAAAGTTATTGAGGGTGGTTCGTTTATTTTATTGCACACTGTACATAATTGTTTGATTACTGTGGTCACTAAACAAACAAACCTTATATTTACCCTATCTGACTACAATTAAGTTTTATCTTTTTCTAGAAAACAGCATCAAAGCAAATTTTCTTTACTTAAGGATGTTTCGTACAACAGATAAGACATTCGAAATTGTGGGTTCCCAGAAACAAGAAAAGTGAAAAAATTCATAAAGGAAGAAAAATGAACTTTCTCAAAAAAAGCGTCCTTTTTTCCTTGACTATTATAAGAAAAATTTTGAAGCATAATTGAGATATTTATTTGCACATAAATGAAAGATCTTTTGTTTTTCTATATAATGAGCAGGGACCTTTGCATAAGTGAGAACTACACGTAAAACAGGTGATGCATACGCGATAAGTCATTGTATTTTGTTTGTAGGATTCCAAGGAACAAAAGGGTGTGAATAAAAATGTAGTCACTAAATAAAACTCATTACAAAAGAAAAACTTTTCTAGAATCTTAAAAGCTTTGAAATATAAAGATAACTACACTGGAGAAACAATCATTCAGAAGTTTTTAAGATTCGAAGAAATAATTTTTATTAACAACAATCATTATGACTATTACAGTTTTATTTACTATTAACAATCTAAATACAGTCTAATTTTTCTCATCTCTTATTTAAATCCATAATAACGTGCGCACATTCTTTCGCGGCCGACTTTATGTCAGGGTAGAGGAATTTATATCCACTTTCCAGAGTTCTTTTAGGAACTACTTTTTGTCCCTCCATCATCATTCGAGCCCTCTCTCCCCCGAAGGCCAAACTGATTGCAAATTCTGGGATTTGTAGGACGGCGGGCCTCCACAGGGCTCGAGAAAAGGCTTTTGTGAACTCTTTGTTTGTAACGATTTCGGGTGCAACACCATTCAGGATTCCGTGAACAGTAACGGATTGTACTCCATGGGTGAATAGGCCCGCAACGTCATCTATATGAATCCATGGGAAAAACTGTTTCCCACTACCTATAGTTCCACCCACTCCGAAATAAAATGGCCAAAACATTTGCTGTATTATACCACCTGTTCTGCCCAGTACAACACCTAAAAAACAAGAAACCATTATTTATTAGAAAAATAAGTTTAACAATGATAGGACATTAGAGGTTCATGAAACCAGGACTTCTGAACTTCTATGTTCTTTTTAACTAAAAGCGATTTAAAATATGAATTCATACCCTCTTTATCCATTTATTATATAATATTAACATTCTTAATTTCCTTTTATCTATTCATCAACAAAACAGAAAATTTAAAAACACAAAGAGTTATATTTGAATTATCAAAGCTTTTAAATAGAACTGATCCAACACCTGCATCAAGGAAAAACAACAGTGTCATTTGATACTAAAAATTATTTATTTTTTCTCCTTGAGCTATTAATAACAAAGAAAAATAAATTTTAAAATTTCCTTATTTTCTCAAACATATTTTTTAAATCATTCTTAATTGAATTTCAATTACATTTTATAAAAAGCGAACTTAAAATATTTTATTCTTTTCTTAACAATCAATGTAATGACTAACTTTTAATTTTAATACTAATGTAAGATTCATTCATTAACTGTAGCAACCCAATCGAATCTATTTATAACTTTCTACTTCTTATCACAAATGTTTCAGTTACATGGTTATACTAATTCTCACAGTCTTTTTGGCGATTCGCTTTCGATAAATTATTTTCACATTTAATGTTGATTATGGGAGGTTGTCTCTATGTTATCTTTTGACGATAAATTGACAACCATGGATCTCTTATCCTAACTGTCCGTTGGGAACAATTCATTTACTTTTAATTTCGAATTATTTGGTGATTGGACTAGAGGCCTCTCAGTTTCAACCACTGAATTAATATCTGAACAAAAATTCTTAATGTGAAGAGATTGATTTTCTTGATTCTTTTGAAGGATCGAACAATGAAGCTCATCAATCTGTTTCACAAGGTGTATAAAAATCTGAAAGTCTCTGAGAATTTCAGGTTTTCAAGTGGTATTTTCATAAGGAAGATTCAAGGTTTTCCTGCAGCCAAATCTTTCAACAAAAAATAAGTTCCTTTTAAGCACTTAAAATATTTTTAAGCACTATATACTTTAACAGAATGCAAAATAATTTTCAAAGACGTTATATGATCATGATAAAATAACTAGTTTCTGACAAAGAACTCTTTTCTTGATCATATTAGCCATCATAAAATGATCGAGAGACTTTTCAATTCAATATCAGAGGGTGGAAAATGAAGCCTGAAATGGAGAATATCTGGCAAAATGCAGCACAGTTGCACATGATAGTGCAAGAATAATTCCTACTGAATCCAGCTCAGTTAATGCACGTCTCATCAATCAAGTAAAATGACACTTTTATATGCAACGGAATCATGGTACGCCGAAACGCATTGTGTTTGAATGAATTGTGAAAATGTTGAATAGAACAATGTAAAAACCACACTCTTGCTAATACGTGACGAAAATCGACATGGTGAAGAAAAAAGAAATCTCATTTTGAAAAGGGAAAATGAAGCACGTTTTAAAAATATCCCATGAAAAAAGCACCTTTAAGGGTTTTTAAAAACAAAATTGAAAACAAGCACCTTTAAGCACTTTATAAAAACGCTACATACCATGTCCAGAGAACATTGAATGAGGGGAAATACACACCTGATCGAACAATGAAGCGGCGCACATTAAGGTGTGGAGGTAAAACGCTTGCTGCTTCCCAATCAGAACATAACTGTGAGAAGTAATCTTCACTGCAACCAGGACTCTCCTCTGTATAAGTCTCTGTTTCACTAGGTGGATAAAAACCTGAGAGAAAAATAAAGCCTCACACATAACAATCAAGAGATGCATTTGCAGTTTGTTTTAAACTTTTGATCAAACAAGTGAAAATGAGAATATTACTGGAAATAAAAATGACAGGGTAATTAATACTGAAATGTGTCCCCTTTAATATCATGATTCCCTGGCCAGGTGTCAGAAAAGAAAAAAACCTGTAAGTTTGTTGTCATTGCTCAATCCTAAAGACGTTGCTACAGGTACTGATGATGAGAAATGTGGCAAAGATATTGATATGAACAGTGATGGCTCAGGAGACAGAGCGCTCGCACTCCAATGAGATGAACCAGGTTCAAATCCCAGCCATGGCTTGTCAATACGTATTTCGGCCACACTGCCGACGTAAAATATCCTCAGTGGTAGACAGATCATGAGTTAGAGTCCCCTAGCCGTTAGGCTAACGGTGGGAGATCTTTTCTCTTCATGTAACGCAAATGCAGGTTAGTTCCACGAAAGCAAATTTCTCTCAATGCTTGATCGAGGAGTACACTTGTCTTCTGGATAAGGTTCAAAATGCCAAGGCTACGGAGTTGAACATTAGTATATATATTGAGTCCCAAATAGTGTGTCAGCTATTCAATGATGGCTATAAAGACATTGATATGGATAGAAATCATGAGATACATGATTGAGTAAGAGTGACGAAAAAAGACGTGAGAGGTTTCAATTTAAAAAGATTAAATTGGAAGTGAAATTTATCATTTGTTAAAGAAAAGAAGAAAATTCTGATTACTATTTATAAATAAGATGGTTTCACAGAGAAAAAAATAAAAGAAACTAAAGATATATTCATTGCATAACTGCAAACATGGATAGGAAAAAATCTAATTTTACGAAATCACATAAATTTCACGATACTTTCACATAGCAATAATGCACTCAATATTTAATACATGGGGAATTGTAGGGACTTTTATTGTCATCAAAGTAGAAAAACTGCAATATTTTCCAATTATGATTGAGATTAAACATACTTGAAATGTTATGCATTATGTTTACTCATAATTTTGAATAGTAATAGGCATTTAATTCATCAAAGATAGTGAAAAGTTTTTTTTTAATTCATGAATTAAAAAAAATCTGTTCTGAATAAAAATAAACTAAACATTTTAGAACAAAAAAAAAAAACTGATTTTTACGAAGGGGGCTCCTTTCATCATGCATCAGCAATACTCATTTAAATATTCAATAATCTATACAAACATTCTATTTTTTTAATGATCTTACTCAATTTTAGGGACTTTTTAAAAATGGTATAAAAACCAGGAGAAACTGGCGAAGAGTTGGTAGCTATATTATTGGGAATTTATAGAGAGAAGCCACACACATAAATGTGAAAAGTCCAAGAAGAAAAACAACAGGGCAAAGAATAAAAATTAATGACAACGTCAATAAAGAAACAGAACTAAGTTCAGAAAGCGGATGGAACACACTTTTATAAAAACAAGTATAGAATGTAGTAGAGAAAAGCCGTGGTATTGATACCATATGTAAATATTTGTTTATAACATAAAAATATATTGCTACATTTTCTTAAGAAAAATCATACTAAGAATTATTCCAAATAGATATTAAAGATTTCAAAATAAAATTAGTATTCCAATATGCAATTATTTAAATAATAAACAATTCTATTAAAATATTTAAACCCAATAGGGTGGATATAAAAACAAAAATAGCTTCGTTGAAACACAAACTAAATTACATTAAATAGGTAGTAATTTAATCACAATCATTATTCTTAATTAAAAATTATCAATTTAACAAAAATACACAATTAAATCAATGTAATGATACTGATTGACAATACATGTGGTATTAAAACCACATATAAATATTTGCTTATAACATAAAAATATTTTATTACATTTTATTGTGTTAAATTAATATACATATGTTAAATATTTGGCAATCATATAAAATGTAATAAAATATTTTTATGTAATAAATAAATATTTATATGTGGTATCAATACCACAATATGATTGCCAAATAGTAAATATGTACATTGTACATATGTACATTAATTTTACACAATAAAATATTTTTATGTTAGAAACAAATATTTATATGTGGTATAAATACCACTAAAGCTTAACACAAATAAAAGACTTCTGGCAATATAGGAAGAGGAAAAAGCAGATTTTGGAAAAATTGACAAGTGGGAATGTTAAAAAGTACAGTAGAGTTGGATGCAAGTGGAATAAAATAAAAAAAGATGCTGATATATTGTAGAATATCAATTAAGTAGATTAAAAGGAAGAACCTATTTTTGTTTATCAGGATTCATTAATTAGGCACTAGATAAAAGGTGTGCATATTCATAAGATGAACAGAGTTGAAGTTTTGTACAAAAGAAAGGAGTGGAATTAAAAAAACAACTTTGAATTGAGTACAAATGACTTAAAATTGACTTTCAAATGACTTTAGCACAATTCACATTTGGAAAAGTCTCAACACGCCTTATTTCATTAAACAACAAATACTGAAAATAGAAAATTGTAAAAAGATTTTAAAACCAAGTCATTTTTATAATCATCATCTAAAAAAAAAAAAAACTTTTTCTAACTTCATGTTTTTCTTAATACTAAAATAAATTAATAATAAATTTTTGGATTAGTAACTAATTTATAACTGTAATTAATGTGTTCAGAAAATAGTTTTAAAATCTTTTTTTTTCTTTTTCAGAAATTATAAACAGAAATTAAGAAGACAAGAATGTTTTGTTGATGCTCAAATGCCAATATTTTCATTAACCCCAGAATTGAAATCTGTTTGGAATTAAGCAATTTATTTCTGAAACAATTCAACTTTAAAAAAATTAATTAATTAAACTTGTTAGAAATTGAACTTATTCCTTTATTTTATTGACAGGAAATATGAGGAAATGTAGTGAAAAGCCTCGTTTGCCATCATAATATACATGCATAATAACTTGAGTAATTTTAAGCACACAACAAAAATATACATAAAGGGTGTAAAATATAAATTGTATCAAAATATTCTCTGAAATATAGTACATATATAGAATAAATTTTAGATGAATAAAAAAAATACATTTTCAAAAAATTTTGATTATGGACATTAAGTTGTTTAAAATAATTTACCTTATAATTGTTTAACTTTGATTCCAGGGGAGGAGTTATTCTATTGTCTTATTTGACTTTTGAAATTTCAATTATAGACAAATTTCTTTAACATCCTTAAAAATATAAATTTCAGAGCAGTAGTAAAAAAAAAATAAAAAAAAAAAATGCACTGCATTTATTTTTTAAAAAGTTTTGACTATTTATATATTATTTTTTCAATTTAAGAAGAGCCATAACCACTATCTTACGTTAAACTTATTTCAATGTCTCATTTAGTATTTTAATATGCTGTCTTTCTAAATGCATAATCCCAAAAAACTGAAGTGGAAATACAAAAATTTCTTCTGCCTCAAAAAGAAAAAAAAATATGAAGATGGTAATAAAAGTTAACATATTTCAATAATTCCAAAATTCACATGCCTGGTGCTTCTTCAGAATGTAATCTTACAAATTATGTTTGCCTTTCTTACCATCAACATATTTTTAAGCAAATATTTCATGCACATAAAAATGGGCACTCATTCTCAAGATTTGGCAGACGTGAATGAGCGAAGCAAAACAGAAACTGTAGGGTGGTAACCTAAATTGAAAAATAAATGTGAAAAACAAAACAAAAAACTGCAGTATCCGAGAGCGTAACAGATTATGAATACCTAGCAAGCGAATCCTCGGTTATATTGAACAAATCAGGCTAAAGACTAAACAATACCAGACTAAAGAAACGAGAGAGATACATTCATTATTAAAAATGCAATGAAACATCCATTACCACACATTCAATACATGCCCTTGGCTAATTAGACAAACCAGGTGCGCTTCAAAATTTAAATTAAAAGAATATGATAGAATATTTCTGTTATCAAGAATGAGATCTATAGTCGCATTGCTGGAGTGCTGAAAACAAACTTAATCACAATAATGTCTAAATTTTTACCGCATTAGCTTTGATGCTCTTGAATCTTGTTTTAATCATAGGAATAAAGTAAAAATAATAAAGAAATTATGATCATTTTAACCTTTTTTTATTGCAAGTTAAGACCAATTATGGTAATGAATTTATGTCACAGTTGTGTCACTCAGAATGAAATCTACAAATAGGAAACTCAAGAATCAACAAATAATGAAACTTGCTTTAAATTGTATTCTATTAGAAGAACCTGGAAAAATTTAAAAGGTAATAAGTCTCTAACCAAGTGAACACATAGGAAAAACACATGAATGGCCCATTTATGTGACTCTTAGACAGGAAACAAACAAAACTGTAAGTAACCTGTGTCACTAGTGTCATGTGATTCACATATAAAGGCATTAGTAAGTTAGGCATTACAATGTAGTCACTCAAGAATAAGATAATTTATTACGAATGATTCATACTCAAATGAAGTTTTTTTTTAAAAAAAAAAACTTTTTTAAAATATTCATATGAAAAAAAAACTCATTCATTTGTACAAAAAATTACAATATTTAGTTAACCATAGTCGGTATTAATTCTGCCAGATGTCAAAATATAAAAACCAGAAAGTTTGTACAATGAATGTTTTAATGTAAAAAAGTTAGGCATCACAATGTAGTCACTCATAAATAAGATAAATTTATTACGAAGGATTCACATTCAAATAAAGTTTTAAAAAAAGTAAAAATTTTTTAAAAACATTCATTTAAAAATAAAAACTTACTCATTTTTACAAAAAGATTACAATGTTTAGTTAAAGCCAGTAATAATTTTACTGCTAGATGTCAAAATATAAAAATCTGAAAGTTTGTAAAAGAAATACTTTAATGTAAAAAAAAATAGGCATCATAATGCAGTCACTCATAAATATGGTGAATTTATTTTTAAAGATACTCAAATGAACTCAAAATGAAGTAAAAGAACAGGAAAAAGAACATTTTAAAAACAATCATTTTTACAAATATAAAACTTACTTATTTTTATGAAAAAATCATTCATTCTTACAAAGAAAATGCAATTAATATATATTTTTCAATTACAGGTAATAATTCTGTTGCAAAATGTGAAAATATAAAAACATTTTAAAAAGCTGGAAGTCTGTAAAAAAAATACGTTATAGTAAAACAGCTTAGACATTACAATGTACAGTCACACATAAATAGAGTAAATTTATTATTCAAATAAAGTAAACAATGAATTTTTAAAAACATTCATTTTTACAAAAAAATTACAATCATAATTTATTTTTCAATTCATAATTCAGTTGCAGGATGCCAAAGAATAAAAAACATATTAAAAACCTGAAAATCTGCATTAAAAAATAACTTTTTAAAGGTCCTGAAAACAGTTTTAGAGACTACGAACATTTTGATGATTTTTAAGAACTTGTACAAAATCTGATTAAGTTTTGCTAATATTAAATGTATGAGAAAAATGTTGGATTTTTTGCTAACTATTTTTAAAAAAAAAATACGAATGATAATAAACACTTCCACTCACCCACACCAGATATTACACCAAAGACTTTGGGTGGGACGTCCATTTTCTGAATCTCTTCGGCTAACAGCTTTGTTGTATGTATGCGACTTGCATAAACATTTTGCTGAAATCCCGGAGTCCATCTAAAGAGACACAAATATTAACACATAATAACAATAAACAAATAATAACAATTGCTCACATAGAAATTCTGAAAGAAATAAAATTCTTATTACGTATAGAACAATTCAAATGCCAATAAATGAGCTTAAATGGAGTTTTTGGGTATGAGTAGCCTTTAATGAGGCATGGCAGTAAAGGTCACATAAAGTGAATGAATTTCTTCTCCCTACATTTAATGAGTCTCCACATCGCTGAAAAGAAAAAGATTTTTTTTCTTCCCTTTTTTCACACCTACTGCTTCATTTTATATATCCCACAAGAGAGTTGTGATTAAAAAAAATTTAGCAATAGCCATGTTGAAAACAAATCACAAGCAAACAAGAGTTGAAAATAAAAGAATTAAGACAACAAAGACAGATTTGTGTGCTGTTACATTATTATGATTTATTTTAACTATATTACTATTATCAGGGGTCTATCTAAGATTTTTTGAGAGGTACCTATTTTGTGAAATTTTAGACATAATTTGTGAAAAATTAAAAATTATATTAAAAAATCAACACAAAAATATGGTAAAGTCAGAAATTTTTTTCAAAAAATGTTACTACAAATAAGAATCATTTATGACTGGTAAATTTTTATATATTTTTTATCATATATTCAAAAACAAGTTTGTTATTGTAAAATTTTGAGCTTAAACATTGTATCCAAATTTAAAAGTCCATAAAAATCATTGCCCATAGTTAAATTTCAAATTGAAGATCAGTTAAATAATATTTAAGATAATGTTTGGACTTCCTGCAAAGTTTATAGAGGAAGAGCCTCATTTCATTTTAAAAATTCACACGTAATTTATCATTTTTTACAGGGATACAAAAACAAAATTTTAAGAGGAGAATCTTAGAACTTGCTTTTTTAAAAGTGTTTTTCCTAAAGTTGAATTTGTGAAAGTACCACTAAACAGTAGTAAATTTGCCCTGGACAGACCCTCTAATTATTATAATCTATAATTATTATATGCTGGCATTAAAATGTTTTACTATTAGAATTTAAAAAATTTTTGCACCTTAAAATTGAAATGCTGTTTTGAAGAATAAGCATATTTATGTTCAATACTCAAAGAAATATATAAAAAGTTTTCATTTCATTGCTAGAGCAACTAAATGACTCAGTCTGGTCTAAACTGTTTATACGATTCCTTTAACAAATTTTAATTTAAACGTTTCATACAATTTTCTTGTAATAATAATTAATATTTTGTTTCTAAAAAAGTAACATGTATTACTTTTTGAAAAATACAGTTTACTTCTCCTCCATTATGGAAGTTAATAAAGTATTTTTATTTTTCTTCTGGGAATTGAAACCTTTTATAAAAAATTTTTGTGATTATAATTGATTATCTATTTTTAAAATTGCTAAGCAGCATGAATTACTTCATAAAAAAAGTACTTTTTTTCTCCCAGTATTAATGCTCAAAGTCCCAGTATCAAAGGTTGCCTTTTTATATATCAGGGTGCATAGCCAGATTTTTTAACAAAAACTAAGCACCTTTTAAGCACTAAAAATATTTTTAATCACTTTTCAAAAAAATAAATAAATAATAATAATCAGAATATTTGCAGTTACTCCCTATTGTTTAAAGATCTTTCTGTATATAAATACATGAAATTAGCAAAATGCAAAAACATTTTCAAAGACATTACATAATTAAGATAAAATAACTAGTTCCTGATAAATATTGCAGAGAAAAGTGTGAAAAATCATGTTTTTTTGTTGTTTTTGTTTTGTAATTTATGGCGATGATCGACACAACAAAGAAAAATTCTTATTTTGAAAGATGGAAGCACTTTTACAAACTTCCATTGAAAAACCACCTTTAAGGGCTTTTAAAAAACATAAATCAAAAATAAGCACCTCTAAGAATTTTTTAAAAACTCTACTCACCCTGTATATGTTTTTTTTATAATGTTAGCATATCTTTTATTTAATATTTTAATAACAAATTCACCAGAATTCTACAGGAACATGTAAGAAACAAAAATAAAATGGACTCTAACATGAACATAAGTTACAATTTTAAATCTTAAAAATCTACTTACTTAAAAAGTGCCAGTGCCAACTGGTCAATTATAATTACAAAGATATTGTATAAAAGTTTCAATCCTAATAAAATAAAAAAAAGTCTTAAAAATAACGATAATATTATGGGAAAATTGAGCTACATTTTTAATGAAGTAACAAATGTTACTTAGCAATTTTAAGAACAGAATATTAATTATAGTCTGACCTGTTTATCTCAAATCTGAAAAAGTTGAGATAAAGAGGTTTCAAGTTATACAAGTTACTTTAAAAAATTAAATTTAATTAAGAAATTCAATTTAAACAGCTTTAAATGCTTTTAGTAAAAAAATATAGGCATTTCTGTAAATTAATTATACCACTCATATATATATATTTACATAAATTTTTTTTAACAAACCTTTAACACTGAAAATAATTTTTTATAAGATTTTTGACGTCTAATCTTCTTTGCTTGCTATGTTGTTTAGGCATTTGCGCTCGATTATTAGAAATTCGAGAAACAGAGGTTTTGAAAAAAAAATTTCGAGATAGACCTGGAAAATACATTGATTTTAGATAGTAAATGTAAAAAATTTTAGAAATTTTGAGATAAAGAGGTTTGAGATAAACTGGCTTAACTGTATAATTACAAGGAGGTAAGAGGTTTCAAAATAATATAAAAAAATTCAATCTTTTTAGGAAAAAAAAATAGCCTTAAATCACATTGATAATAAGGAAGAAGTTAATAACTTTTTTTTTAGGATCTATTTTATTCAGCGAATGTTCAAAATAAAATTTCAATTATAACTACAGAGAAAATGTATAAAAAGTTTCAATCCACATAAGAAAAAAAAAAAAAGACTTTCATCTTTAATACTAAAGGAGAAGTGAACTACATTCTTCAGAAGTTTAATATAGTTTTTCCACCATATTAAAACAGAATTTCAATTATAGTTACAAGGAAATTCTATAAGAGCTTTTTATTTTCATATGGAAAATAAATTATCCTAAACGACATTAATACAGGGGGTGAAATAAACTAGATTAATTTAGGATTTACTATATTTTACCAAGCCATATAAAAAACAGAAATTCAATTGTAATTACAAAAGGATTATACAGAAGGTTTCAAATCTCATGTATAAAAAAATTATCACAAACAACATTAATACTCGGGGAGAAATGAACTACATTCTTTTAGAATTTACTATATTTAATTCAACCTCGTTAAAACAAATTTCAGTTCTGATTAAAAAAAAAATATATAAAAAGTTTCAATGGTCGTTTGAAAATTTCTTCTTAAATAACATTAATACTACAGGACCCGCACTAAGCACTTTAAATTATTAGCCAGTAAATTAGCCAAATTTCAAGCATCTTAGTCAGGGGCAAATCTTAAAAATTTTTGAAGAATAATTTTTTTCCCATAGAAAACTTCAAATCAAAAACAAATTTATAATGAATTGAACTATTTTATAAAATGCTTATTTAAATCAACAGTCATTTTAGAGCGACGAATGGAAGAAAATAAATTTTTCTCCATATGAAACTTTAAATCAAAAGTTTTTTTATAATGAATCGAACTATTTTATAAAAAGTCAATTCAAATCAAGAGTAATTTTACATTTGGGCAGGAGTCAATTAATAGAAGAGAGGAAGAAAAATGCTGTTTATCATGAAAAGAAATAAGAATAGAACTTGACTAGAGCAGGATGAACCTGAAGCAACATTGGGTTTGGTACATACCGACTACCTTTTCGAGCATGTATGATTATGATTATGATATGCATGTATGATTATGATATATGTATATATATATGCACAAAAGGCACCTTTAGAGCTGACATATTTTCTCAGGATATTCTAAATAATAGCATTAAAAATAATAGTATTATAAATAATGAAAATCTTTTGCAATTGGATCAAATTTGCAAAATCCAACAATAAGATAACTTAATTGGAAATTTTACTGAAATTGATAATGTTTTACATAAAAAGGGTTTCACCAAAATTGTTATTACACGAAATTGCTCATAAAAAGATTCCAAAATTTGAGATTCAAAAAAAATTAATTTTCTTACTTCTGTTTATTATTGGGAAAATTCTACTTCAAATATTGAAAATTTTATTAAACATTGCCATACTTGTTAAACAAATGATCTAGACAAAAACTATTTGGTTTACTTCGAAAATTCTTCTATTTGATACCCCGTTTTAAATAATCCCAATAGATAGTAAGCGTGGTTTTAATTAGTAAAATACCACAAAAAATATTCAACTTTAATAGTTGATCTCGCTATATGTGGTCTTTTGCATCGATATCTTATCAATTTATTATAAATAAAAGGTTTGATTCTATAAGTTTTTTAATTTTTTAATAAAAGAATTTTTATTGTCTCATTTATTTTTTAGTGTCGCAAACATAATTATTCCGAAAAAAAGAATTGCTGTAAAACATAAACTATTTAAATCATTTAATTCTATTTTTTTACTTGTTTTTATACTACTTGCAGAGATTTTTTATCAAAATTTAGGCAGGGGTTTAAAACGTTCATTGTCAGCCAAGTGCAGGTAGTAATACTATATCTATCATAGAAGAGTGATACTATACTATAGTGTCAAATAATTATACTATATTTATCTTTTTCTTATTTTAGGAACCATTTTAGAATTTAACTTTTACAATACGTAAATTTTAATAAAAAATATGTTTTTGTCATGAAAAAACACATTTTCACCAAAATTGAGTTGGGTGATAATAGGCATCTTACTACCACTTAATCTGTCTTATTGGCACAAACTATAGAAAATAATTCTATTACCTGATATCATGGGATCCGGTGTCAATCTGTACTTTAAGGTAATTTATTTCATGTTTACATAATCTTTCTTGTTGTTGCTATGCTAACATTAGCTGGACTTAATATAATTCTAATTGGATATGCGACAAATTTAAGAGAAGATACAGTAATCGAATAAAAAAATTTGTTCTGAATTATCGGTTCTCAAAAACTCATTTGGACATAATTTTCAGGATTGAGAGGAATATATATATAGCCTGTCAGTAAAAAAAATTTTTCACCAAAACTTTTGCCAAAATATAATTTGTTTCACCAAATTTACAAGTTTATCGCATTAGGCAAGGTGGAGAATCATTAATGCTGGCCCCATAACTGAGCAAGAGATCAGCTACATTCACTATTTTTTATTCAGTCATGTTAACAAACAACAAATGAAACACAATTTCTATTAAAATTATAAGAAAATTGCATAAAATGTTTTACGTGTCATGCAAGAAAAAAAAACTTAATAATTATAATTTATAATTTTAAGTAAACTGCACTAACTATTTTAACTATTTAGAAGTAAACTATTTAAGGGCCTAAAGTATTTTGCTCAACCAAATTATTTATCAAACCATTTTATCAGTTATAAATATTTCTATTGTTTTAAATAGCAATATTTATAACTGATAAAATTGATTTTAAAAAAATCAAATCATCAAACATAAAATATCCCGCTATAAAATATCAATATAAATATGATTTAATGTTTGTGAGAAAATAAATTAAATAACATAACAATTAGGAGGAAAGTTTTATTATTTTAATTCAAATCAAGGGTTTACTTTATTTTGCTCAATTATCTAATAGTTTAATAACAAAACTAATATTTAAAAATACAGAAATAATGTTTCACTTCCTCAATAAAGCAAAAATGTGACATCAATATTTTAAAAAATTGAATTATGGGATCTAATATATTTTGTCTGGGCATTAAAACAGATGATGAATTTAAAAATCATATCATTAGAAAAATGTTTCTAATTTTCTCTGTGCTTGATTTACTAAATAACATAAATGATAAAGAGAAATAATGTTTTATCTTTTTATAACAGAATACAAATTACAAGTACAAAAATGGTAGAGAAAGATTCAACAAGGTGTGTAGCCAAATCTTTCAACAAAAAATAAGCACCTTTTAAGTACTTTTTAAGCACTCAAAAAATATTTATAAGCACTATATACATTAACAAAATAATTTTCAATGACTTTACATGATCATGATAAATAACTAGTTTCTGACACAGAATACTTTTCTCGATTATAATAGCTATTATAAAATGATTAAGAGATTTTTTTGGTTCAATATCAGAGGGTGGAAAATGAAGCCTGAAATTGAGAATGTCTTGCAAAATGCGGCAGAGTTGCAAATGAGAATGCAATAAACTCACCGAATCTGGCTCAGCATGCGAACACACGGACTCGCAAGTATTTCATCAAACATGCAAAATGATTGGCGCTTTCATATGCTAATGACCGATGTTACACCAAAATCGATTGTGGTTGAATGAATTGTGAAAAGATTTAATAGAATAATGTGAAAAGCACGTTTTTACATAACATGGTGGAATCCGACATAAAATTAAGCACTTTTTATAAACACAGTATGAAAAAAGCACCTTTAACGGCTTTTAAAGATCGAAAATAAGCACCTTTAAGTACTTTTTAAAAACACTATGCGCCATGTTCAATTCACAGGCTACATCACATTAAAGAGAGAAAATACCTTCTTTTAGCATCTAATATATTCTGCCCAGCCACATTAATGACAGCTACGCAGGATGTTGGCAAACCCTCCTTAGTTACATCATTCTGAAAATAAAACAAACAAATGAGTAAATTTTGTCATATTCAATCATGCTTTTCAAAATAAAAATGGTGCGATAGGAACACCCTGAATAACTTTGGAAATAAGGATTAAATTTTTTAACACAGAAATCATTTGATCAATTCAGCTTAAATTTTATATTTTGTCATTTAAAATTATGTTCTTTAAAACAATGTTTTTTTTTTTTTTTAAATTTCCAATGGCAATTTATTGGACAGTAGTTAAAGCACAATAAGAAAAGTGAAATACAATAAAAGATGGTAAACATAATGAACTTGAGTCCATTAATTCAGTGTTTTCATTACAGAAAAAAAATGGGTGAGAATTTCTCATCCTTTCTCAAAAACAGGGTGAGATTTCAAATAATTCCGTGAGATTTCTAAAAATTAAATAAAAAAAACACGAATAGACTTGGGAAAAAAAAATTTAATTATAAAACATTTTTAACATCTTATAATTTTTAAAGCATTAAATATTTTTGCTGCATCATCATATGGAAAATGTTCTATATCTACTTTTTCATCAGCTATTCTCATTAGGTTGCTCAAATGCTCATCAGTCAATCTGTTACGATAGTTTTTCTTAATCCGGTTTTGGGTGATAAATTACCTTGCAAGAGATGCTGAATTTGTAGCATTGTGTACACACTTTCCTATCCTCTACATCAGCCAGCATAGGCTTTTAAATTATTTCTGCCATAAAATAGCGAAGTACGTTGAAGTTATTTCCAAGTTCATACTTCATGCTAGTATTTGATCCATATCCACTAAATATCCGTATTTGTTTCGTTTTTACAGTTTCTGCATTTGTGTTAACAATGTATTTGTCCATCTTACATCCAGGCACAAAAAATTTAAATGTTTTACATGAAGAAACCTTACTTACAGTGAACACATGGTTGCAGAAAAATGTGTTCTGAAAGGGGTGAATGTGTTCTGGTTCTGAACAATAATGGTAAATAGAGAAGCTAGATAACAAGGACCGATATTGAAAATAATGAAAGATCAAAGAAGAAAAACGAAGCGGATTTCATTAGAAATGCGGAAGATGAAATGTTTTCCAAAATTCGCGAGATTCACACATTTTGAAATTTGTTAATGGGGTGCGTGAACTTCTCGCGTTAATAATTTTTTAATGCAAGGAAAGAAAAAATTATACGAGATTCTCACGTTCTCGCGCTGTAGTGAAAACACTGTAATTTAAAAGTTCTCAGGCTTCCCAATATCGCTCGGCAAGAGAAGACTTGCACAAAGCAGGACAGTGCATAATATGGGCGGCACCCATTTCCTCCCCAAGGTTACAAAGTGTGCAGATGGGAGAAGGAGCAATGTTAATTCTGCTAAGGTGTTTAAGTTAATTCAGTTGTGTCCAGTGGCCAGGCGAAATTCTGCCTTAAATCCCTCCAAGGTTTATCTGACACTCTTTTGGACAGGTCCATGAGGGAATGGTCTTTTATGCAATATGTCCCTATTTTCATGATGGTTTTGGATTATTTCTAGGGAGTTAATTACTTTATCCCCAGCTGAAATGAGTGATTCCCAGCAATAGGTTTTTAGATTAGACTTACAGGCTCGTGCATAAGCGAGAAAATCTGATAAAATGACTTATTTAGATTGACTTCCATATTGTTTGCATCACACTAATTTTCCAGTAAGCAGTAGTAAGCTTGGATTCAACAGACTGCCTAGCTTGCTTTTAGTGGAGACAGTCCAGATGACCATACAAAAGACATCTCACACCAGGGATAGAAATCAAGCCATTGATGTAAATATTAAATAAGGTGCAACTAGTAACAGGAAGTCCTGTTTTGAGGACCTGAGATTGACTCTACAAGATTGTTGGCACAAAAAACTCTCGAACCATTTATACAGTTTTGCTCCGAGCTTTAAAACAATGTAAAAATTAGTATACTTAAATATTAAAAATTTTCGAGTTTTAATTAATAAAAAAAAATTTTTTTTCTTCTTTTAATCCAGTTTATCTTTGGATAACAATTTTAATAATGGTGCACAAAATGTTTTTGATTTGCTTAAAAAGTTCTTGAGATATGGTGAAATACACAAAAAGTGAAAGGAAAAAATTAACATTAAGGGGTGCCAAATTTTGGACCTCTCTCCTGACCAAACTATTGGGACCCTATTTCCAAGATTGCGGCTACACCGTATATTTTGGGAGTCAGAGATCTGAATTCGTCGATAAAAAAAAAGGTTGTTTATTAAAAAAAAGTATGTTTTTGTGACTGATTTAATAATTTAAAATGTTGTAATCGATGTATTATACTAATTAGCATATCTGAGGTCACCCCCTTGAACTACTATAATTGAGTCCTAGGACATGAAGATTCGATTTGGTGCCCCTTATTTATATATTTATAAATATGTATATATATATATAAAAATATGTATATATATATATATATATATATATATATATATATATATATATATATATATATATATATATATATATATATATATATATATATATATATATATATATATATATATAAAAATAAGGGGCAGCAAACTTTTTTTTTTGCACAAAGGCACTTTAAACTCACAGAAAGTCACTGCTCTATTATATTTTAAGCATTAATTAGCATCATTGTAACTGAACCATAAATTTGCTCACATTATTTAAGGTTACCACGATCTTGAAAAAATAAATGAGTGGTAACTAATATTTTCTAAAAACTACTGAAAAATGTTCAAATTTATCTTTCATATGTGAATAACGAAAATATTCTTGAGTTATTTTTCACCCATGTATATTTCCTTTAAATTAAATACTTATGGATAGCTTAAAACATCTAGATGTATCTCACTCTAGCTACTACTTTAAAAGAATTTCCAGACTGCGGGAACCCTGTTAATTCATTTTACACAGATATTTTTTCACAAGCACAATGAGAAGTAAACATTTACAAATTACATATTTATGTTTATAAGTAATGCAGATTTACAATAACAATTTCATTAAATTTTATTTAAAATAAATATATTTATAAACATGATATAAAATTGAATTTTAAAAAGAAATAGTTTAGTTTTAATCAGTCAAGCCAACATTTCTTGTTCGTTAGAAAAATCTTGACCAAAAAGAATGTTAAAAGCTCATATTACAAATTGCACTATACAGGTGTAAACAAACAATTTGCAGATTGGCAAGCAATCTGCTCATTTGTATAATCATTGAAATTACTAAATTTCAATACTGGGCATTTTCAGACTGATGATCATTTTTGTAGTCCTGCATAAAGCATAAAAATTCTGCAAGTCTTTCTCAAACGGAGAGCACGTGGGTATGTCACAAGATTTATGGCTTTATATAAAAGGGTTGTCACTCAAATCTGGAAAAAAAATTTCCTGTACATATTATACACAATATATTAAGAGGAGGCACAACAATTACTATTCTCTTGTTATATTGGGCAAACTATATTTATTAGTTTAAATTGATCGAAAAAAGGAACAGCTGAACATATTTAAATAATGGTATAGTAAATTAAATAGTTGAGTATAGCTGAAACATCATTCTTAAATATCCCTTAGATTTGAAGGGATTGTGAATTATCGACTATGTCAACCTTCATCTATCAAAAGGTACCTCATGATAGAATCAAGTTAACATGTCTTATATACTAGTGAACTGGTATTTAATATTTATAGTGGTAGTTATGCCACAGATTACTCTTTGAGTAATCACAATTTTTTAAAAGACAAAAATACGAAACAAAATCCTCAGTATTTTCCCAGTTTGTAAAGAAAAAATCAAAATTCCCTGTATTTTCCAGGTTTTTTTCCCTGTAGAGTGGCAACCCTGTATAAACTTAACAAATAATATCATAATTTTATATTCACTTCAGAACTCATATTCTGAAATTGAATAGTTTAGTTATCCTTTGGGGACTATTCTAATTTAATTGGGGTTTCCAATTATTTATTTCTTTCCCTTTCTATTCAAGCAATAAAAATGTTTTACTTTTCTTTGAGAATAAAACTTAAATGTTACTTAAAAACAAAAGGTATTTTATGTTAAGGTATTTATTTTTTCCTACAAAACTTTTTTTGTAAATGACATTTAGTTACCATTTTTTAAAAAAAATTTGTATATTGAATTGTTAAACAGATTAAAATTACTTTAAATAAACAAAACAATTTAAATTTTTGAAACAGTTTATCTCAATTATTTATTAAAACAAAAGATTCCTACAAGCCTTACTTTAAACACGTAAATGTAGACCTAAGTAAAAAGCTTATTCTATGATTGTTAATTTGCAATAACGTAACTAAAAAAATAAATCAAGAAAGCGGAAAACACTGATTTTACTATATCATTAAAACTAAAGGAATGTAGATGTCTTGAACAATTTCAGTGTAGCAGAAATTCTACAAAATTATCATTTTTCTACCATTACAAAAAGAAAATTGCAACATGCTTAGCACAATTTTACAGGCAATGCCTGTTATAAAGAAATTAGGATAGGCTTCAGTGGATGTCTCAGAGATAATATTTACTGGAATACAGATAAAATGAATAAACAAAGATGTAGAATGCCTTTTTTTTATTTTTTTTTATTTTTAAGATTACTCTGTTTGAGAAAAGATTGAAGTAACATTGCCAACAAACAACTACTTATTTCAAATCAGCTGACATTCCAACTTATTTTTATGAGACATAGTCCAAATGTATGTAATTATGCTATTGATTCATTTGTGTAGCAAAACTTGGTTTACTCCTTTATGCCTTGTCTGCATCAATACAAGATTATGAAAGTCTCACGCAAAGAATTTTAATATATTTATATGTAATATAATACCCAAATATATTTTAATAAATTATGATACTAGAAAATCTTAAAGTTATTGGTAACTCTTGTAATAGCATTTAATTTCAGAAAGAAGAAAAAATTAATTTTTTTATACAAATGCATTCTGATAGCAAATATAAGATTTAAGAAAGGCAACAATTACTATATTTTCTTCCTCACTTTTGCATTGATTTTTTAAAAAAATAGAATTTTGAATATTTTTTCCCACACAAACTATAAAGTCTTTAATGCAAAGTCAACAGGCATAAGTAATTTTTTTAGGCCATGGTTATTTTTTTAAAAAAAATAATGAAATTTATGCAAAGTGAATTTTATTATATTAACTGAATTTTATTATATTAACTGAAATATTAACTGAATTTTCTTACGCCAGTAAAATGGAAAAATAAAAGAAAATAAGTTTCGACAAAATAATTAACTATTTCAAAAATAGAATTTTTCTTTAACAAGCTTATATGAAAGATTCTATTTTTTCCTTAACTACTCAAAATCTCTCAAAAGGCTAAAAAAATTATCAGAATCATCATCTTTTCTACTTTCTACTACTTCTACTTTCTACTTTCATGATTTATTTTAAAAAAAACAAAAAAACAATTGATTTATATCTTTGATGTATCCAAAACTGTCAACAGTTATGAAACAACAGTCTGTGAAACCAAGAAGAAAAATTAATGAAATAAAATAATATCAGAAAAGAAATTTTCATTAAAAGCATCAATTAATTTTCATGACATGAAAGACTTCTAATAAACTAACAGACGAAATCTATTCATTTTATTTTTTAAATCCCAATTTACTTACCCATGAAATGGAATTCAGTTTTGGCTGTCTCGATATGGTAAGAACATCGTAACCAATTTTACTTAAGTTCCTCGCAATTGCACGACCAATAAAACCACTACCTCCACCTGAAATTCAATAAAAAATATTCATAAATAAACATTTAAATTCTAACAATCACTAATGTATTTCTTTTATACTGCATTGGGCAAGGATGCTCAATTAAAAAATTTGGATGTTTTTTAACACTAGATATCAAACAGCCTCTTTAATTTTTTTTACTGAAAATCATAGTAAATGGCAAAAAAAAAATTGTGTTAACAAAAAGTATAAGTTCAAAATTATTAAAGATTTCAAATCTGTAAAAATATATAGTTTGGTAAAAATTTAATATGCTTAAACAGGGTAAATTAGAGGGAGGAGAATTACATAAGGTCCTTTGACTTTAGAGGCCACTGGCATAGTTAACAAAACAAAGGCCTTGTCCAGGATTCAAACCTATGACCTTTCTGATGTGAGGTCAGCTCCCTGACCACTACAATTGGCAAAAAATAATAATAATAAAAAATAATAAATAGAAACTAATATGCATTGATTAGAGTGTTAGAATAAAAAATTTCACATTCAAAGAGATAAAACAAAAATTTAGTTTTTCTCTGTTTTCAAATCAAAAATTAATTTTTTTATGCTGAATAATGGAAGTTTAACAATTGTTTTTAAAATTTCTATCTCAAATACTTTCAATTACAATTTAAATCATTCAATTTTTTTAAGTCAGATTTTTTTAACAATTGTAAAGAAATTTTCAAAAATTTTGTTTAGATTATCTCATTTGCTTTTAAAAAAAGAAATATATATTTCTTATCATATAATTACAATTACATTGCATTGACACAAAAGATTATTAAATTATAAAAAAATACTAATTTGATTTAAATTACATTTTCAAAATGAAATTATTTCGTTATCTAATGAGTTAAAAAATCTGAATGCAACATATTCAAAACAAGTATTAATAAAACTATTTATAGAAAAAAAATCATTGCATGGTTTGAACTTAATAAATAATAATTGACTAATACTTATGCTTTTCACTCAAGACTCACAATGAAAAAAAAATGAAGAATCACTCATCAATCAATTAACAGATTACACTTCTTTTTTTTTTGTTTTTTTTTTTGTATTGCAATAATCTGTTAATTACAGTAACAATGATTAGCAAACTGTAGGAAAATAAATTACTAAAAACCTTTATCAGGATGCAAATCTTTCAACAAAAAACAAGCACCTTTTAAGTACTGTTTAAGTTATTTATTATACTTTTTTCTCTACATTTCAAACTGTGTGTAACATAAAGACATTCCTTTTCATCGATTTTAACATGAAACAGCTTACAATGCATTCTTTCTTAAGATGATTCTATTACTTTGATTCGATTTTCCAACAAGTTTTTTCTTGCATGTTTAAATGCAGATCTGAAGGAAAAACTTATTCTACAATTTGCTACTTTATCATAATACTTATACACTGAAAAATGATGCAAAAGTCGGAGAAAAGAAATTGCAGTTTCCTGCAAATTTAAAACCATATGAAAGTAAGCATTGCAAACCTGTGCCATTGTACAAAAACAATATTTACAATCAAGCTAAAATATTCATTTAAGATTATAATAACTTGTATGATAAATGATAGAATTAAACTTTTAAAACTATACCTATATTTTATGAAGTTTTTTACATTTTACATGCAACACAATAGACTCATCATATTAATCCACTGCAGTCTAAGTGACACTAACACACTAGAGGATTGAAGTTGATAATGCACAATAAAAGAGGAAAAAGCCTTACAAATATTTTTAATGACTTATTTAACATTATCAATGTTAAGTATTTTATCATTTATGAAAGTGCAAAAGTATAAATTTCAAGAGAATAAATATTAATAAACAATTTTAAAAATAATCAATAATAAGGAACACGATTTTCTATTAAAGCATAAATGAGGGAATAACACTACTCATGTCCATTGCAAACTTAAAGAGGGTGCAATTCAAGAGCAAACCTTTCAACAAAAAATAAGCCCATTTTAAACACTAAAAAAATATTTTTAAGCATTATATACATTAACAAAATGCAAAATAATTTTCAAAGACTTTACATGATCACGATAAAATAATTAGTTTTTGACAAAGAACTTTTTTCTTGATTATATTAGCCATTAAAAACTGATGAAGAGATTTTTCGGTTCGATTTCAGAGGGTGGAAAATGAAGCTTGAAATTTAGAATATCTTGCAAAATGCAGCAGAGTTGCACATACAAGTGCAAAAATCTCACCGAACCCAGCTCAGTAGATGTACACTTGCGGAATCCAAAGTATTTTATCAAACATGTAAAATAATTGACGCTTTTAAACGCTATGGACCGAATGTAGGCCAAAATGGATTATGGTCAAATGAATTGTTAAAACGTTAAATTGAAACAATGAGAAACTTTTGCATAAAATAAGGGACTCATTATACTCACCTATGACAACAGTTCCTAATGTCATAACTGTTGTGTTTTCTTGCAATTACAATGTGTTATAAGTCTGTTATGTTTCAGAAACAAAAATCCAGATAATTCCCAAAACGTAACATGTCAATCTGAAACAAAAAAAAGTAAAGTTATTAAACATACTTGATATTAATAGATAAATCGCATTTTCTGTCAAAACAAGTTGCTCAAATTTTCTGTTCCAAGAAACCACAAATTACTCAAAAAGAAAGATACTTTTCAAAAATCTAAAAGCAAGAAAGATTGCAGTACGAAAATGACAATTTTAAAAATGTTGGTCGCAAAGTTGTTTCGGTATTTTGTTTTGATACCAAATTGTTTTGGTCGCCAAATTATTTTTATCAGAAACAAACAGTAGATTTCGATAAATTGAATGACAATATTGTATTTTATGTTTTAAAAGATATTGCATAGTTGAGTAAATAAAAACCATGAAAATTTAATAAAGGTATCTAAAATAATAATTTACATTTCCCCCATCCAATTATACCCCTTTGAGGGCTAAGGAAATAGAAACTCTTTTCAATCCTAACCCCTTCTTGTATCCGTGTGTTTTAATCAACCTGAAGAGTGCTCTTAAAACTGATTTACAAAAAACTATACTGAAAAAGAAAAAAAAAGCTATCAGTGTTTAAATAAATTTTCTTAAAAATAAGATTCATAATAAAAAGACTAATTTTTGCTAAAAATTTATTATTACAAAAAAAAAATTTAAAACATTGGTATTTGTGAGCTTCACTCTTCTATCCTGGTATGCAGTAATACGAAATCATAATTCTGAAGTCTCGTATCTTAATAATTTATACTGGGAGCAATAATTTCCAAATAGGAGGTCTATTAACATTAAATTATATAATTTAAAAAATTTTAATGAATGCATAAAACTGTATTTTTTAATAATTTATAGGGAACAAAAATTTAATTCTATTGAATTATAATTTTTAAATAAAAAAAACAAGGTAAATTTTCTGATTTAAAATTTTTTTCCAGTCAGCCGGACTGCGTAGTGGTCAGGGAGCTGACCTCACACACCAGAAAGGTCCTCGGTTCGAATCACAGACAAGGCATGGATTGCCTGTCATTCTCTTGTTCTCCCTTCATAGAAGGGATTTGAGAAGAAGATCATTTTTAAAGGGGGATGTCCACTCGGCCTGCCTTTTAATCTTGATATAAGTGCTTTTTTTTTACCCTTATTGTAAAAATAAGCTGTCAAACATTGCCTTTTGTATTAAAAAACACTGCCATTTTATTTTAATATTTCGGGAAAAGGCTGTTTTCTTAATCATCTGTTTTAATGAAAATTAATAAATGATAACAACTTTAATTTCTCCATTTTAGTAAGATAGTTTTTATGTTGTCTATAGTTAAAATTTGCATGATATTTGGCCCAAGAGATATTCACATCCGATTTTTTCTTTCTTTCTATTATTTCGATAAAATTTTTCGGAGATAGCGTACCGTTAGATCAGATTATTAACCAGAGTTGAGATTTCTTTAGGAAAAAGTATATTTTTTCCAAGACACTAAAAAGAGCTGAAGGTAACTGAAATCTAAAAAGAATCAGTACAATTGTTTTGCAATAAACAGTAGGTTAAATTTAAACATGTAAAACTTCATATAGAAAACACAAAGAAATTTAAAGTTTCCCTTCATGTTTACTCTTTTAAAAAAATCTTGTTTTTTTATTTTACTTTTATACAAAATATTGAAATCTTATTAACCTGTTATAATGTTTTATTTTTTAAAATGGTTTATACCTTATTTTCATAAGTAAATATAAATATGTGTAAAAGTTTTTTCCTACTTAAGAGGTAGAAATTTTGATAAACAAAGTAGTGATAATAAATCATTATTAATTTTGCTCGCATTATTTAAAAAACAAAATTAAATTGGATTAGCATCAAACACCAGTTGAAATTTTGAGCACAATAGCTAGTTGAAAAAGGATTGAAATTTTGATGAGCATTAAGTTCTCTTAAACGTTGAAATAGCTAGAAAAATTCTGTCTACAGCTGTCCAGAAAACGATTTATACATGTATCGCCATCTAACACTGAACTCCAGTCAAAATTTAAACACACTAGCTAGTCAAAAAGTGGTTAAAATATTCAATAACGATAAATTCTAGAAAAAATAATGGACAAATTCGACTTGTGATGGTCAGGAAAAAATAAAAACTTATATTGTTCTCAGACACAGAACTGCAGTTGAAATTAGAGCAGGTAAGTGATTGAAAACTTTAATTAATGAAAAAATATATTTGGTGATAAAAATCTTCATGTTGCTATGATACCATAGAAACCTTCATTGTCACAAGGCTGTATAACGAGATCTAAGTGTTCTGGTGTTTAGAAAAGTGAGCAAAATTTCCCCTCTACAGATTCGAAAGTGAATTAATAAAAACTGTATTGAAAATAATAGAAACATTTTTAATAAATTTATCAATTTTGTTATGAAATTAGTTTTGTTTTTCATAATTAAAAATATTTTAATTGGCATTTTTGTCTGCTAAAATGATTCACGTTAATTTTAGAATTAATTACTTTTAAAAGAAATTTTTAAATTAATATAAATACATCATTAAAATGCCAATAGCATAATAAATGAAGATGTAGTTTGAAATTCCGGTCATTAAAATATATTTTAAAATAGTTGTAAAAAACGTAAGTCACTGTAATATAAATAATATTAAGACACCATAATAATCATCTTATGAAACTTTTAAAATATAGACATCAACATTTTTTTTAAAAAAACCGAGCTAAATTAAATCAGTAATAACAAAGAACTTTCAACAAAAATTTATTCTTCTGTGCCCCTAGGATAAAATTGCCTGTTACATTATGCCTCCTGATTATAACATGCATTTTTTGTTACATAATAGTTCTTTACATGCCAGGAAAAATTTTCTTTTTTCGTATGATTTATATATTTATAAATTATTCCTAGAAATAAAAGGGGGATATTTCCGTATCATGATCAGCTACAGTAACTCAAATGCAATGAACAAAAATATCTAAACATGACCTAGTATAAAAAGTAAAAATTTTGAGAAAAAAGAAATAATTATTTTCGTAAACCAATATATGTTGTATCTTTCAAACATATAATGCAAATCCACTAGCCCAAAATCATTAAAGCTTTTACAAGAAGCAACCGAGAAAACAGATACACATTTAAAAAATAATACGTTTTTTTTTTTTTTCTGTCTTTATATTTTAAAAATAAAATTAATTCAAGAATTTTTATTTACTTCTCTCTCTGAAGTAGAGTCACCACGATCACCATTTTGTGTATTGATGAACGTAGCATTTAACTTTCTAGTACCAAAGCTTTGAAAATAAAACTATAATGTTTCATAAAAATTTTTAAAATATACTTGAAAATATATAAACCAGTTATGAAAATATTTCAAGATAACTTATTTATCTTTTAAATAAAAATAAAAAATTTTTAAATGGTCATGTTTTGGAAATGTATAATGAAGTGATCAGTTCAAATGTTTGAGTCAGTTTAAGATTCTGTCAAGTTAAAATTCATTATTTTTTGCTACTTTTAAAATGACAACTGAATAAACTTTTTGACATCGTTCAAAGTGTAAAAATCTCAGCTTATCATAGTTGGTTTTGGTTTTATTACATACAACTTTCTTTGCTTACATTTAGACGTAGAAGTGATTAATATCTCTAGTAAAATGTTATTCTTTTATTTCCTCGGATGACATTTTACTATTAACTCTGCCCTAAAATTAAAACGTTTTTAATAAAAATATTTATGCCAACGTCCAATTAAAAGGGAAACTGTATGCTTCTAATTTAAGCCAACCAGTGTCTAGTCTGGCATTTGCTTTTAATCTAGTTCTATTTTTACAATTATCAAGAAATTAAAGTTTTATATATGTTGTGTCATTTAGAATTCAAATGGCTGGTAAGAGTGATGATTTTTTAAGTATTATATAATTTATTCATGTCCTATCAAATTATTTAATGTTTTTATCTTTTTTAGATGTATTGGATACCGAAAATAATAAAGAAGAATCTATCAGCGGAACTGATACGAGTGATAAAGATAATTATTTGAGTAAGTTATCTCAATATTAGTTATTTTGTTATTTTTAATCATTACAAATATCTTATTCGCCAATGGCGTATAAGCTGACTTTAAGGTGCGTATAAACCTTATTAAATATATTAGAATAAGACCTATGATACATTTAAACTTCTATGATCAGTTTTCTGATTTACTGTTGCTTAAAATAGTAAGATTTCCGTGATATGCATCGGAATAATCCCCAAATCTTAGCAACTTAAAAAAAAAACATAAAAAATTGCAGAAGCAGACCAACTGAAAGGGTATAACTTATTTTTGCAATGCCACTCATTTCGTGAATTGTTGCACTTTATGGATATTGTCTTCTACAGAAATATTAAATTTTATTATAAAATAATAGTGAAATAAACATCAACTAAATACTCAAACTTAAAATTACTTCTTAAAGCCTTGCCTGGGCAAACATGTTTTGTCAAAAAAATTTACAAGTTTAAAATCTATATCGTGACTCGGCAATTGTAGTTGGCACAATAGATCAAGGGAGATTTCTGTATCGTGATCTGTGACAGAATAATCGCTAAGCCTTGCAAATTTCCTGGCAGCAGCCCCGTGAGAAACTAAAAAAAAATAATAAATAATCACGGAAAAGGACAACTAGAAAGAAACTTTAAGCCACCACCAGGCAAGCATTACATTTTTTTTTTTTAAAGTTTGCATGTTTAAAATCTGTTTGGCACCTTGGTAATTATATTTGACGTAACAGATCACAATGTGGAAGTATCCCCTTTGATTTTTTTTTGAAAATGGATATATTTTTGTACTTGATTCTTACCTCGCCTATTCCACAAAATTAAAGAAAAATTATTTGCAATACATTCAATAATAATGTAATAAATACGTGCAATAATATATGTAATTTGTCTTCAATCTCTGACATGTATACTAATTATTTTTAAAGATATCTGATTTTTATTTTTAACTTTTTTATTGTGAAGTATTGATTTGTTAAGCATTAAAGAATAGATATTCTCTATCAATATATTATATTCAAAGCATTGCACGCATAAACAATGTATATAAATTTATATTATACAATTATCATAGTTTTCCCTAGGAATGAATAAGAGGGCCATTCTCCACTGTAAACACTCTAAACCTCAATTTTTATCTTACTTGTACAAATTTTTTATTTATTGAATAATAAAGTACATAGGTTAAATCTTAAAAAATTAGATACAATAATAGTTATATTTAAATTTTTATTATGGAAACAATTCTTAAAATTTAGCTTTGTACTTTTTAAGTTTTCATGTTATAATCAACATATTTACATTTATTTCTTTAGCTGAAAAAATATTATAGCATTTCAATTTTCTTCTTTTTTTTAAGTATATCTATATAATACTCTTATTTAAAATTGAATTAAAAATTTAAAAATCTAATTAAAATTATGTATAAAATAACAATTTATTTGAGCAGAAATTGGTTGTCCCGTGCATAACACAAAAACATGATAATTTTTATTTTTCTCATTTATTTTTAGAGCAAAACAGAAACTGCTTCAACTTTACTTTCTTTCTCTTAGTACCGACTTATATTACAAAGGAAGTTTCTCTGAGTTTAATATTAGATAAAAAATTAGCACTTATTTTCATGTCCCGTGCATAACTTAGATTTCTCTAAAAATCGGGTAAATCAAAAACTCCAAGAGCATTTATAACTATAGGTGGCTGAATAACTTTAACAACTTCCTCTTGTTGTAAAACACTTTTTCTCCCGTTTAGGCCATTTCCAATATTTTCCATGCTTTACCATGGCAGAAACTTGAATATCATTTCCCAGCACTTGCTTAACTTCTCTAGCATATAAACTATAATCATATTTCACAACAACCCAATTTCCTCCAATACTTTTTGTGGTGTTAATTGCCCTGGTATTAAGATTTCCTTTCATTGGTGCTGCAGCATTTTTATAAAAGTTTGAACCAGAAGGTGAATGTGTAATTCCATGCATTTTAGAAATTCCTGGTAAAGTATTACTCTTGCCTTGGTTCACATATTATTATCTCTGTTTATATCTTTATCTAAAAATAGCATCACTGTAGTAGATGTATAGCTTTTTTTACAACATTTACAAAATCTTCCACAGACTGCACAATTGGAGCTGTAGATTTTTTTGACCCAACAGGGTTTTGTACCAAGCATTTTGCCTCACCGCCAATTCCATCCACCACACCTTTGCCATGGGCAGTTGCAAAATATTTCCAGTAGAAAGTCTTTTTGAATTTCTATGGTCTTGTAGCAGCAAGGTCATGAACCTATTTTTAAACTTTGATGAAGGTTTATCTGTCCAGATTACCTCTTCAAGAAATTTGTTTTCTTCATCATTTGACTTGATTTCTTTATAAATGTTTTCAATGAAAGCTTTGACAGTATTTTTTTTTCTTTCTCACAAATGTTGGAACATATTAGGTAAGTATTGCATTTTTCGGGCAAGAATACTGCAGCTGTAAATAAAGTTATACTTTTTTGAGTCCAAAGTACACTCTGTACTTGATCCTCACATGAACAGCTATAGTTCATAGCAAAATTCTTTTTTCAGGTGAACTTTTATCATTTTGGAATTCTTGGAATTGAATTCTTTTTGCATTTATATGAAACCTTATTGATGAAAAATTGTTGCACGTACTTTCCAAAACTTATCCAACTGCTTCACTTGGCAATATAATTTTGCATCTTCACTTTCCCCCCTTTTTTTCCAACAAACAATTATGAGAAAGATTTTCATTACATTTTAATTTTTGCCCATAGCAGCAATTTTTACAAAATCCTTGCCAACATAAGGAGTTTATTGAATCATTACAAAGTGTTTCTTTCCAAAATAGTTTTCGAATCATATGGAACTTTTAGTGCTTTAAGCTGAAGAAAGAAGTTTTCACATACTGATCTTCTGGTGTTTGATGCAGCAGAAAAACATTTTCTGGTCTTAACTTTCAAAATGTGGAAAAGCTGATGGAAGAATTTGGGTATTCATCCTTAAAAACTGAATATGCTTCACAGGGGCTTAGTTTTGAACGTCCTAAACTGGTTCTAACAGGACATGTGGGCTTTATTGTCTTAAACTGACTAAAACTGCTTTTTTTTGCTGGAGATTTAGGTAAAGATTTTCATGATTTTCTCATTGCTTTTCCGAAAGCTTGAAAAATCTTGTTGGTATTTTCAATTTGGCTTCTTGATGGTGTATTATTCCTAAACTCTGTTTTCTTTCGTTGGTGATACAGTTGTAATTATCCTTTATAATGATTTATAAAGCTTCTAATCCAGATCACAAACTAAATTCAAAATATGAAGTAGTGTTGCCACGTCAAAATATACATAATTAAATCAAGTGTATGCCTCTGTGTGTAATAAATTGCTGACATGTCCCGTGCATAACATTAGTTATGTCCCGTGCATAACACAAATAAATTAAATTTAGATTTTTATCGAATGATGTATTTGGAAAATATGTAGCATAATTTAATAGAAGTAATATTTATCAGCTGAGAAAAAAATATAATGACAATATACAAGTTCTAAATTCACAGAGTTTATGAAAAATAGAAGTCAGGGTAGAAATTAATATTTTTTCTGAGTCCCGTGCATAACGACTATATTAAATCCCTTTTCAAGTATTTAAACTTTAATTTTTGATTTGTTTTCTATACAATCTTTAAGAAACAGACCTGTTTTGAAGTGAATTGTTAAAAAATTATTAATTACCCCATTATTTTACAATTTTTATATACTTCAAAAGCCTGCAAATGTCCCGTGCATAACAGGAGAATGGCCCAAGAACAGAGTATTTCATAAAAAAAAAAATGGTACTTTAAATATTAAAAAAGCACTCTCTTACCACTCTTAAATTTATCAAAATATGTAACATTGTGTAATAACTGAATTTGAACCTCAAGTTTTAAATTACCCTCTTATACTATTTTATGTGTAATCAAAAAATTATTCTCACTCATTATCGCAGTAATGGAAAAATTTGAAACTTTTAACAATATCAGTATAAAAATTTTCTTTGAAAAAAAAGTAAACGGAAAGAAATTTTTTTTTGATAAACAACTTTAAAGCTCTTTTTATATTTCAAACTGAAAATTAAGAGGAAATAAACAGTTAAAAGTGCATTTTTTTATTAAAATTACTTATTTAAAAAAAAAAAGGTGAAATTTAAAATCCTAAAAAGTTCATAATATACCCTTCCCCCCAATAAAAGATGTGAATATCGCTGGGTCCAAATATCATGCAAATTTTTATCTTTTAACTAAACAACATAAAAAATTTATTAAATGAAATAATAAAATTAAAGTTAAATAATTATCTGTAACTAAATAAATCAGAAGTAGACTTTTCATTAAAACTGGTAGTTAAGAAAACAACCTTTTCCAAAAAGAAAAAAAAAAGGTTTGTTTTTAAATAAAAGGGCTTATTTTTAAAAAAAGGATAAGGAGGGTGCATTTATAGGGATGAATGGGTACGCCGCCCTTCTAAGAATGCTTAGGGAGGACATTAAATACTATTAATAACTTAATAATATGTTGATTATCACCTTAAAATATGTTGAAAATATGTTGATTATCACCTTAATATAAGGCACATCACATTGAGAAAAATGTGAATATCACAAATAAATAATCATAAAATTCCTAACACAAATAATGTACACACAAGAGTTACTAGCTTATTTTTATCATTCTTCTTTAATGTCTTTTATGAGTGAATATTATAAAACGTTATGGTCTTCTGATATCAAAATCTTTATCTGAATCTTTATCTATTTTTTCTTTAGTGATTTAAACTATTTTTATTATTATTAAAAAGAGAGTGTTTGTGATTTTAGTCAGTGACTCTTAATATGCTGTTTTGATTTACCATAAAATTTTAAATTATAGTAAATTCTTACTTATGGGCTGGGAGCAACAGAAAAAGGTATATTAATAAAAGCCTATTCTAATTTGCAATTAAAGCATGATTAAAAATGTTTGTGTTTTCTTTAAGATTAATTGTAAATGATTTTAATGGTTTGGTATTTTTTGTAACTATACTAAGAAAAAAAATTTTAAAATACCTTATAACAATATATTTTCTTATAAAAAAATTCATAATAGATCTTTTGTTCTTGCCAACGAATTTCAAAAACAGTTCATATAAATTAGAAAAGGGAGTTTCAGTAGCTGAATTAAATTGCAAAAAATAGTGTCTTACGCGTATGATTTGGAAGTTTTTCTTTAACCATGGTGCGTAGCCCTTCTAAAAGGTGCTTATTTTTGTTATTTTAAAGGCCCTTAAAGTTGCTTATTTCATGGGTGTTTTGAAAAAGTGCTTTCCCTTTTCGAAAATGAGATTATTTTTCTTACCATGTCGATTTTCGACACGTTTCACATTAACGTTTTTACAATTCATTTTATTGCAATCTATGTCGGGTCCCGTCTGTCCATAGCATATAAAAGCGCCAATTAATTTACATGTTAGATAAAATACTTGGGAGTCCGCACGTGAGTTGGGTTTGGTGAGATTTTTGCACTCTCGTGTGCAACTCTACTGCATTTTGCAAGATATTCTCAATTTCAGACTTCATTTTCCACCCTCTGATATCGAACCAAAAAAACCTTCATCTTTTTATAATGGCTAATATAGTCAAGGAAAGAGTTCTTTGTCGGAAACTGGTTATTTTATAAAGATCATGTAAAGTGTTTGAAAAAAACTTTGCATTTTGCTAATGTATATAGTGCTTAAAAATATTTTTTGAGTGCTTAAAAAGTGTTTATTTTTTGTTGAAAGATTTGGCTATGCACCCTGTTATCATTATCAGCTATTTCATTAGCAATGTATTCAACATCTCTTTATTCTGTTTTCATCAAATTATCATCATCAACAAATTCAATAAAAGAAACAAGCCCACATTTGTCATCACTAAGATCGCCATAACTTTGTTCATTTATTACTTTTTCATTTGAATAGAAATGTAGGAAGCAATTCCTTATGCTGAAATCTCCAATACTTTTCCATGCAGGACATGGTACCAAAAATAGAAACTTTCTCATTGGTTGTAGCCGCTTTCTAGTTCGACAAGATATCAAAGTTCTCCCATAGTGCACTTTAGTAACGTACCTAAATAAAGGCTGTTGCTTACTTGTACAAGAAATTTATTTTATATGGGCAAAACATAGCAGATCTCCTGAATGAGTTGGATATTGATTAAATAGGAAGATTTCCCTTTTTTTTCATTTTTTTTCTTCAAATACATGAGGCAAGGGTAACAAAGTTTTCAAAGTCATCCACTCTGCTCGATTGTTAAAGGACTCGTATGGAAGACTGTCTGTTTTTTAAAACATCGATGGTTTTCTCTGAATGTGATTTGTTTTTATTTATTTGCTTTGCAAAAGGAGAGGGGAAATTTTATTTCAAATATATAATTTTATTCCAAATATATAAAGTTCATTTTCTGTAGAATTATTTAGTGTCTAGCCATATAACATAAGGTTTTATTAGCATGCCTTTTAAACCAATGCAATAACTTATTATTCAATTCCTACTATTAGTTCACACTCTCCCTATGTCTTGTTCAAATTTTCAATCGTTAATATGTTTTATTCATCCATTCAAGTTATAATACATTTTTTAAACTTATAACACTTGATGTTAATACAGTTTTTTTCAAATATTAATTCATTCATTAAATAATTTTAGTTTTATATGGGAGAAAAACATTGTAATTATCTAATAAGAAGTAACTAAAATAAAAAATTTCTTTGTTGACCTAAGTAGGAATTGACTTTAAAAAAAAAAATTTAAAAAAAAATTATATTACTTGTTTAGAATTCAGACACAAATCTCAATTAGCAATATCTTATTGGCTCCTGAAAAGGAATAATGTCCAATTTCTTTCAAAATTGTGCGCCAAGTTGTGGATAAACAATTGTTGTCTTTATTTTTAGCTCCAAAGGAAATAAGCATAATGAAGGGAATGGAAGGATTTTGGAAAGAAAAAGAAAATTCCAATGAGAGTGTAGAAGGTGGTGATGATTTTAAGACAGATGATGATTCTAAGAATTATGATGTGGATCAGGAAGATATCAACTCTTACTGTAATAATCAAGCTCTTCTTACCCTTGAAGAATTAGCTAATAGTTATTATCTGCATAACAGGTGAGTCTTTATCTATTCAAAAAACTTGTGTTAGTCTATCACTTACATTTTGTTGCTGCTTTTTGAGTTATGCAGGGTATCCGCGCACCTGGAAAGTCACATGAAATCCTGGAAAGTCATGAATTTCAGTATTGAAAAAAAAAATTTCATGAAATGTCATGATTTTAACTATTTGAAAAGAAAAAAATTCATGGAAAGTCATGGAGTTAGATCACCTAAAAATCTTAATTTTCAAAATGGAATTTACTGTCCCGTCCCCCAATTTCACGGTGTTCCGAATATCTGAATTTGTAACAAAATCCCCACTCAGAGTCATATTTTATTAAAATGTGAAATCTTTTTATCGTGCTCTTTAAAAATTAGGGTGTTCTTTGAAGAAATAAAAGAAAAAACATTATTTCTAGAGCGAATTATCTTTTAAACTTCTGTGATTTCAGAATTTTTGTTACTATTATTATTTTTTCTTTTTTATCGTATCAGTTTAAAATTCTAGCTGAAGCAAACCAGTCATTAGGGAATTTTTTTATTCCAAAATGAAAAAAGAAAAATATGGAGTATTTCTTCCCTTTCCTTATCGAACAAAAAAAGTAAAACTAAACTAAACTCAGCGGCGCGACAGCCCATAGAGGGCCAAGGCCTACTGTGCCCATCTCAGTTTTCTTGACCTTGGGCTCTGGGGTGGAGGAGCAGATGTTCCGGTCGGGTGGTCAACCGAACGCGGAACCCCCAGTGTTCAGTTCCCAAGCATGCTCAGTACTCATTTATCGACCCACTGAAGGAATGAAAGGCTGAGTCAACCTTGCCCGGCCGGAGGATCGAACCAGGGACCTGTGGCATGACAGACAAGAAAAGTATCTTTAGAATTTAATTCTGCAGAAAAAAAGAATTATTTGATTTTGTATTTTTTTCAGCTATTTTATTGCTTCAACTCTTTCTTTACTCTATTTTTAAAATTTATAAATATGAAGATGCAGAGTATAACAGTTTTGGTTATACCTATCATTTCAATTAATGCTTTGTTAAATTTATTGTTGTGTTTTTGTCAGAGAAAATAGTAACTTTGTTAAGTTATGAAAAATTCTTGGAATGAGTCATGAATTTGGAAATCTAAAATGTAGCTGATACCCTGATTGTTTTTTTTTTTTTTTTTTTCTTTTTTTCCAGCAACAAATCAGTGTTTTACGTTAGGAGTACTCTACTTTTATTTTCTGTTGTTTTTTCATTTAATTAAAAAAAAATTAATGAATCAATATTTAGATTTGTGTAGCAAAAGTCACTATAGACAATAATGGATTAAGGGAACAGAAAAATCTATACATATTGAGGCCATAAAATTTTTCCAATTTTTTTTTTCCTGTGAAGCTTAAGTAATGATTCTCTTTGATAAAGGGCAAAATGAAGGATCTCCAACGGTTGACCTAATATAATGAATGGCTATTAAATGTCTACCGAATATCACCTTTTTTCCTCAATATTCCCGTAAACGAATCTTAAGGTTTTTCGACTCCCATAGGCTACTTTTTAATAAAGTGAAACATGACATATGTAGTACCGTGATGGCTCAGGGGATAGGGCGTTTGCCTTCCAATGCGAATCCCGACAATGACTGGTTGATACGAATCCAGCTTGACCGACCACAGTGCTGACTTAAAATATCCTTAGTGGTAGAAGGATTCATGGGTTCTCTTGCTGCTAAGCTAACCGTGGAAGGTTTTCTTGGTTTTCCTTTCCATGTAATGCAATGCGTGGTTTGTTCCATCAATATGTCCTCCACGATCAATGTGTCCAAATTTCTTCCAATGCATTATCCAGAAGTTTCCTTCTCTCCTGGATTGGGTTCAAAGTGACAAAGCTACGGAGTTGAACATTAGTAGTCGTAAACCAAAAATTGGGTAGGGTGTTCAACGACGATTATAAAATTACTATTAACCACGACTCGTAATAAAATCTAAGTGATATATTTTAATGGCTCCGAAGATTTTTTATGTGATTAGTTTTTGAATTAACTGTAAATTTGACAACGATATGTATGATAAAAATTATAAAATGATTTTAGCCATCATATGCACGTTATTTGACCCAATAAGTAAAAATGATATGCCGCTTGCTTATATGGCGGCGCTAAGGGTTGATGTATAAATGATCTACTACTTATTAACATAAATTATTCTGGAAAACTAGGCACAGTAATATTTACTTTTAATTCTAAATATACATTAAATAATACATGCAAAAGGAAGAGATTTAAAAGATATCTTGGATTTAAACTGCTCACTAGAACTGAACAATCTATTTGAGTGTAAAAGGTGGTTAAAAGATTATTAAAAGTTATTTAATGTTTATCAATATTTTAACAAATTTTCTTTGTAAAATAGAGTAATAATTTTAAATAAAAAGTAATGATTCTTGCCAAAAAAAAAAATCGATGAAATGTTTTTTTTTTTTTAAATGCAAAGAAACTAATCTGAAAAATTGTTTTTACAGATAATTCATTTTCTATTGCATATAAAGAATTTATTAGGAGGGTATGCTCACCAACCCCCATGATTGCTATTCTCCCCCCCCCCCCACCACCACCCCTCTCATTCGAAAAAAAATAATTATTTGTTAATAAAATATATGCGATTATTATAGTTTTATGTAGCCTATTTTATGAAATAAATAATTGTGTCAAAACGAGAGGTCACCTGAATTTGTGAAGAAAATGTAATCTTTAAAAAACAAAATGTGTGACATAGTAAGAAATAAGTAGTAAAATAATTTGACTCGTTAACGATATATTACGAATTATTAAGTCATTAGGAAACAGTTTTCATCTTTCTTGAATTAAGTTTTTCATATTTTTAAGAATTTCGATGTAAATATTATAACTGGTGGCATCTAATTTCTATCTCCTTTTTTTTTTATGTGTGTGTGTGTCTTGCGACATGAACTCAAGCTCTATCATATGAATAAGGTTTCGAGATAGGGAAAATTTTCTACAATGAACTAGTCATTACTTAAGCAAAATAAGTTATACAAAATTTTGCGGGAAAAAAAAGCAATGAAAATTGCATTAACTTTTGAAAAAGTAGTATTTAAAAAAAATTACTACAAATTTAACAACTAATAATTTTCGAAGTATCAGATTGATTTATTTTTCACTCCATCACAATCTCCGTAATTTTTTTTTTTTTTTTTTCCCTTACCCTCCTTCGTTATTTAAAGTTTCTAAATCTTTTAGTTTCTGATAGTAACGAAACAAATTGTATCCTAAAGTTAGTAAGAAAAAAAAAATCGCTACAAAAGCACTAAAAAAAAAACCTTTCCAGATCCATCTCTTCTGATTAGAAAATAAGGATATTGAGCACATTCTTCAACAAGTTCAAACAACCAGAGAACTGGGCAATAAAATTTTTCGTGCATCACACTCAATCGAATCCAATTTCGAATCAATTTTCTCTCCCCCATATACTAATGTTAAGTTTAAAGCTTCATCGGCTTTAAATTCTGGAAGAGTTAATTTCCTTTTTAAATGATTGTTGTCATAGTTTAAAGATTCAATTTTATTCCCTTCATTTAAATGAATTTCGAATCTGACATTTTCTTTTTATTTGTTAGCTCTATTTTATGTAAAAATCGGTGGGTAGGTTAACTAGTATAAATAGAATAAAAGGTTGAGTTGCAATAGGTAAAAATTTCTTTTATTACTTTAGTTTAAAAATTGCAATTAAAAAGGGAAAAAAATCGGTGTGTGATCAGTAATAATGAGTTAATAATGCATTTTATATAATTATCTTTTGATGAACGAGTCGCTGTTAAACTTTTTATTCTAAAATTATGGTAATATAACCGACAACAGTCTCTACGTTCGAGTAACTGTAAAGTTAAAGAATAGTTTTCACCTCTACTGTTTTGGAACAGTTTACAACTAGTATGATTATAAAACTATGAATACAAAACTATACGATTTTTTAACCATTTACAGCTACCATGGTTTTAAAACAATGAAAAAGGAAATTGAACAGGACATTAGGCTTCTCGTTAGGTAATGGGAGAGGGCAAGACACTGTAAAGGGGTGTCGACGATGGGACTTGAGCCGCCGGTCTGTCGGTGATGAGATTGATAAATTTGCCCTCTCTGCAATAATTTGTACGCAGTTGTTGCTTCATTAGATGAGCTTAGTTGGTATAATAAAATTTTGGTTATTTAACCGTTTTAGGTATTAAAAAAAATAGTTATTAAACGATTTTTCTCACTGTTAATAGCTTGATTGCCGTCTTATTTATTTTCTGACTGTGTAAGGGGTATCAAAATTCTTTTGATTCACACAATTACTTTCATAAATATGAAAAAATGCGCAAAAATAAAAAGGGCTCTCATGAGTTGCTGATAAAGCTACTGAGGTAAAATATTTCTTCACAGAAATCGTGTTTTTTTTTTTTTAGTGTATATTTTTTATTCGTTTTAAATATTAGTTTCATTAATTTTTTCTTTACAAATTATTTTCGCTGTTAGTTTAGCGCAAACAGCGTAATAATTATTTAGCTAATTAAACTTGTTACTTTTACTTCAACCAGTCTTTTAGTTATGAAAATTTAAGTTATATATAGAATCACAAATATATATATATATATATATTTTAAGGATGAGACCAGCAAAACTGTTATCTTTTGGCAATAAGTTTAACATTTTATTTTATTAACTTTTTATTTATTTTGCAGCTAACTTTATTTTTAGTTGTCTTTGTGTTGAAATTTGAATAACTTAGAGAATGGTACACAATTTCAGTGTTCAAATGGAGTTCGGACGGTTGGGGGAGTGTTTGTTATTGGTTTGACCTTGACGCTCAGGGGAAAACTTGTCCCCGCCTTTTCTGTATATGCATATATGGGGGAAGAAAAAAAAATTCCATGGGGCATTTTGAAAACAAGTTCGTGTTTTGCTTTAAAGATGCAGCTGCATGTAGAAGACCCCTTTTTTTACTTTTTGCGCTTCATTTAAAAGAAATGATCCAGAACTTAGATTATTTGAAGCCAGACGCCCTACTATTATTCTAAAATAGATGTAGGGTCCAGATTTGAAGAAATGTTCTCACAATTTATTTCTACTTTTTTCTAGTGTTTATAAATAATGTATATTAGACTTCATAGTTTTATTTAATGGAGACAATATTTGCGTATTATCGCAATTAGGGAATCACACATTATGATTAACGCGATTCGCTAATCATTCATCGAATGAGGGTCGGACTGGAAATAGGGATCAGCCCCTGCTGAAATGGCGGGGCCCTTTAATCCCATGTCCTTTTAAACAAAAAAGGGAGTATTTCAAAAGAAGAAAAAATATTATAATAATAATATAATTTTAAGACATTATTTGTCGTAGTTTGTTTTATTATTGGTACTTTGAATAAAATCGTACAATGTACAATTGCAGCATAATATACCAGGGTTGGCAAGGTTTAGGACAGAATGGATTAATCCACGGTTTAAACCGTCCTGTCCAAAACTGTCTTAAACTGTCCAAAACCCTTTTACTCAAATTATGTCACAATTTTATCTGAACAATATTTAAAAGGTAAAATAAACATAGAACTAATAACATATTAATAATTAAATCTACTAGAAAATATTTGTTTTTAAAAGTATAATGTTTTATTAATATTGTTTGACTCTTCAATTTAAACATTAAACAAAGGAAGATTAATCAGTAATCGAGTTCAATTGATCCTCTCATTCAATAGTACATAACTGAAGTTTGACCTGGCCATACAGGTTAAGTTATTAGGAACTAAGTGTTTGGTTAGTCATAAACAGGTTTATTTATCTATATAGTACTATTCAAGAATACTTTTATTTCATTCGTGTTCAATTCTTTTAGCGTAGTAGTGATACATCGCCAGTGTCAGTAACTGAAACTGATGTTATGCCCTTCAAAATTGTTAATACATTTATCAGTTATTTTGTATTTCCAATTTAAACTAATATATTTATATTTAAAACAATTTTTTTTTTAATTAGATGTCTTTTTTATCATGCAGAAATTATAAAAATTTTTAAAAAAAATATTGTGAAAAATAAAAGATTAATTTTTAAACAAATTTAGTATTTTTTTTAAATAATTATTATTTTTTAATATTGCATTATTTATCCTTATGCAAAAACATTATTTATCAGTATTAAAAGCATATTTATATTTAAAGGATTAGGTGTTCACTTTTGTTGTTCAATGAATTGTGGAGCTTCAAAAATTATAGACCTTTTCCTATTATATTGTATTATTTTCCTTTAATAAGTTAAAGTAAATTGTATAAAAAATATCACATATTTATTGATATCTGTAATTATTATGTATACAATGGTTACACCTATTAATTTTTATCTTTCACCGAAGTTCAAGGTTTTGGACACTTTGAGACAGTTTTACCCAGTTTAAGACAGTTTTACCCAGTTTAAGACAGTTTTACCCAGTTTAGGACAGTTTAACCCAGTTTAAGACAGTAAAACCCACGTGTCCTGTCCAAAACCCCAACCCTACACAAAATTATGAGTGATTCTTTTGGATGTACAATCCCAGGCTCCACCTACAAAATATTTTAAAATAAGGGATCCTTATAACCTTCTCCCCTCTAAAAATGGAAGAAGGAAACATATTTCTACGCGAAATGATATTTCACAATGAGGAATTATAGAACATAAGCATACTTAATATTGCAGAAAAATGTGCATTAAATTCTGTGTTAAGAATCTTTTGATTTTAAAAACTTCGAAATGTTTGGAAGCAGGGGTCTTTTAAACACTTGCTCCCCCTCCCCTAAAAATGCAAGAAGGAAAAACATTTCTACCCAAAGTGCTATTTCACCTTTGCAATAATGAATTATGAAACAAAAACATATTTAATTCAATCTGATAATATTTATTAAATTCTAAGTTATCAAACTTTTGAGATGTAAATTAAGCTAAATTTTCAGACCAAGTAGCTCCTTACAAATCAGCCCCTCTCTAAAAATAGGAAGAAAAAATACCTTTACTCAAAATGTAGTGATGAATTATGAAACAAATTCTGGTTATTTAACTGTTTTGGTTAATAAACTATTTTTATCACTGTTAATAGTTTGATTACCATCTTATTTATGGTTATTTGACTGTTTTATTTAAATATGGTAAAATAACAATTGAATAGATTGTTATTTAGACATTTTTTCCGAAAAATTTCTAGTCGACATTTTTCCATTTAAAATAATTGAAGTTTTTCTATTACCGTTGCAATTCACCAGCCTTCTCATAAGCAACATTTGAAACCGATATAAAATCGAATTTAGAAAGTAAAAAAAAAAGTGGTAGGTCCAAGAGCCATAATCTTCGCATTGGCTTTGAGTTATCGAAATTTCTCTAGTTCTGTGCATTCCTTAAATTTGGGGGAATCGCCGGCGCTGTCATTAATAGCTTGTTGAATATAACTTCCAGTAGTGGCCCCTTCTCCGAGTGAGGCCTTATTTAGGGGGGAGGGGTATAACCCTCCCTAAAACGCGCCCTACACGCGGGCTCAGGAGGCCTCTTTCTAAGAAATAGAGGGGAGAGACGAATTCTTTTCATTCACTTTCATTGATTTATTTTTTTCGAACTCCCATCCACTGAGTTTGCCGCCAAAATGTGTGTCTGCAAAAGAAAAGAAAAGAAAAAAAAAAAAAAAAAAGAAGAAGAAATGGGGGACAAATATTTTGGCTCCACTTCTAACTCTCCATTAATTTTGAGAACTTGATTATAAAAGTGCTATGAACATGTATATCTAATTTAATTTTTTCCTAACTTCTTGAAGAATACTTTTATCTAAATGCATAAACACGTTCTTAATGTTACAATATGAAGGAGAAAAAGAAAAAAAAAAACTATACACCTATCGATGTTAAATGTTGATAACTGGTAACATGAGCCATGGATAAAATTGGATTAAAAAATATTACGAAAAAATAATAAAACTTTTTATTTCAATATGATAGTAATTGGCAATTAAATCTCTAATAATAAAATGAATGCTTAGAATTTTAAAATTAGTTTAGTTTATTTTAAAATATGAAACATCAAGGGCGGCGCCAGTAGGGGGTCGGGAACTTTTGCCCCCCTGTCGGGCATCATCAGCCCCCTTTTAGACGAACTTAAATGTCATGGGGAAAACACTTCCATCATTCTTAAAAAAATCTAGCTTTTTATTTAATAATTTTTTTTTGTTACAAGAAAAAAATTAAAAACTTAAAGAGGAAAATGTGTTCTTTTTACTTGCACTTTACCACCAACTTCCTGTCCACTTTTTCTCAGAAAACTCTGAGGGTCTTTTGTTTGTGTCCATATGGAAAGCTATTACAGTGCTCAAAAATAATAATAATAATAATAATAAATAAATAAATGAAAAGAACCCACCGGAATAAATTTTTATCTGAAGTTCGGATCTTCTTGTTCTAGGACTCATTCCTGGTGGTTCGAGAGGGTGACGTCAAATATACTAATTAATTAGTGGAAACGATATTTTAAGATGGGAAATTAGACATGAAAAACGTACTTTCTCTGGTTAAACATACCTTTTTTCGACTGATTCGGATTTCTGACCCCCAAAATATATTCAATCTGAAAATATTGTTTTAACAGTTTTTCAGGAGCGCGTTTGCATGTTTGGACCCTTTAATATAAACTTCAATTTTTGCGTATTTCACTATGTCCCAAATTTTTTAAGCGAATTGAAAAAGTTTTGCATACAATTCTAATCATATCAATTAATCCAATCAATTCCAATTCGCTTTTCTAAAGATAATTTTATGCAAAATATAACTTTTAGTAAACATTTATTATTACTTTATTTAATGAAAGTCGAAAAACTTTAGATATGTAAGGTATACAATTTTTTCATCATTTGAAAGACTGCAATTTTAGATGTCTAAATACAAAATTTAAGCAAAATCGGTCAAATAAATCCTGAGAAATGAGGGGGGAAAAAACTCGTATTTTTCGAAATTTGGTCTCCTAAGCCTTTAATTTTTTGTGAATTAAAATTTGTAACTATAAAAGCAAGAGAAAATTTAAATCGTAGAGGAAAGAATGCTTCACGTTAAAATGTGGTGAACAATAATTAATTAACTGCGTGAAAGGTTATTCGTTGCAGGCGTATGCCAGCCAATATGTAAAAAGCTTTTGCAGGGAGAGGCATGAATCTTGGTGGAAAGTCTGCTTTCAGCTCTGCAGAGAAACGAAAACACAGGCAGACAAACAGCAGCCATATGTGGCAATTTTTTTTTTTCCTATAATGTGAGTTAGTAAATATTCGTTTCTCGGATGCAAGTTTAAAATTTGTAAATTTAAAAATCATTACGAATTTTAGCTATATTGTTTAAATTTTATATTTTAAGCCGATGGGCTCACTCTTTTTCTCAAATGGTGAAATTAGCATTTTGCCTAACGTCGATGTTCACTTCAAAAGCATCTTTGAAAAGAAAAGGGAATCATAAAGAAAAATTTTAAAAGCCTCTTTGTATTTATTTACAATACATATTGACATCAAGTGACTAAAATAGCTTTTTTTTGCCATAACTATTTCGAAGTTCATTCAAAACGGGACATGATATTTTTAGATAGAATACGCGGATGTAAAAAATGTACTTTTAACTTTATTCGCAAAACATTTAAATGATTCAAAAGCCAATCGTTGCAAATAAAAATAACATTTTCTTGTTATGTTAAATGTGCATGAACATTTCAAATTTTTATTATCGAATAATTTTTGCGTTATGAGAGTAAGAAGCGGAGAAATGTTTTGACAGCTACAACTATTTTTCTTTATTACAGAAGTAATTTTTGAACTTACACTGTGTGGTAAATTGCACCATACAGTAAAAATCGCATCGATAACAGAAAGAAAAAAAAAATGCTATTTAAATTTACATTAAAATGAATATGCACATTATGGTATCAATATTAGTGATTTTAGATTCTTAGAAACACACTTGATAAAAATGATGTGAGAAAAAAAAATTTAAAGTATAAAATTCGTTTTAATTTAGAATTAATTTGTTTGAGTCGGGGGAGACTTGGTCGGGCAAAGTCTGGCGCCACCCTTGTGAAACATCAACTAACTTTTTAACAGTATTTAATTGTATACCATTAAAAATGCTAATTTGTTATGTGCCGATTAACATTTCCTCTAAACTTCTTGTTCGAGGTAAATAAAATACTTAATTGTAAAAACTACTTTAATTGTGTTTATTCTAAGTACTTTTTTCTTTCTTGTTATTTTTTCTATTTTTTCCCCTTGAGTAGCCTAACAGAGCATAACCATTTACCTAAACTCCGTCTCTGTGCATTAAGTTTTATTAAATATACATTTAAGATTGGAAATACTACTCTTTTTTGTATTTCATGGTTACTTACATATTGTATTAGTTACATAGTTAGTTAAATATCGTTTTGCTTTTTAACTTTCATTTTTGTTAGAAATTTGAGTCCCATAGAAATTTGAGTCCCAATTCACTGTATTGATTGTCAAATTTTTTAGTTAAAAAATTTTAGATTGTAAAAATAAAAATAATAATACAATTAATGAGAGAAAAAACCCACCCTATATCGAACATTAGTATTTACGTATATATATATATATATATATATATATATATATTGTCCAAATAATCAGTGGAATTTAATTTTCGCGTTCTTAACAAGGAACTGAAATATCAAGTAAAACAAACAGTTACAGAAAAGTTGGGCAAGTTTTAAAGAGAATAACTAATATAAATACTACTTTTAAATTTTAGAACTTCATTTTAAACAGAGCATGAAAAAGAAAACAATCTTTATTATGAAAATTTTACGAGAACAGAACTATATTTTTGTTTTAATTATGCTTATCAATTTTGTTATGCAGGTCCAATAATAATTGTGATGTTATGATGATGCTTCATAATTATCACCAGCGAGAGATGCATTTAATTAATAAAAATTTATTGACATCCGGCTATATTCCCACTTTTTCCTTTGGTATTATTCATTTTACGAGAATAATGAATATGTTAACTCCCCAAACACTTTAATATGATATATAAAATGTGCATGAATTAAATGAAATGTTTCTAAATTGAAACACGATGTGATTGACACCATTTTTAAAATTTAAAAAAAAAAGTTCACCTTACATTAGGGGTACTCAATATTCGGCCTGCGGGCCACATGAGGCCCTCCAACCCTTGATGTGCGGCCTGCGGCAGCAATCTAAACAAAATGCAATTTTTTTTTTTTTTTTTTTATTTATTTATTATTTTTTTTTTTGAAAAATAAAAAAGAATTTATAATTTGAAATTTACGTTTTAGATGCACCCAATCTCAATCAATGTAGTTTTTCGATGGTTATCCTTATAAATTTACGCTTAGTTTTGAAAATCCCAATATTTTAATTCTTCATTATTAATTATAATTTCGAATTTTAGTTATCACTTTTGACACTCTTCGTGGAGGCAGATATCCAATGACTTCTCGGTGGTTATTTCTACCCATTTTCACGTGGTTTCTGAAATCGCGATTTTTGAAACGCTTTATTTGCGCAAACTTCATAAATGAATTTTGAACCGGCTACGCATTCCCTCGTGGTTTTTCGATATTATTACGAATCACTCATTTAGATAAATTTTTATGTGGTTTATTTGTTCCGATTTTATCGCGAATTAAGTTATTTTAGTAATTATTACTACACATTTCTAAAAGGTTTTGAAAGTGCCGATATTTTTTATACGCTGTTGCGACACTTAAATTTCGAATCCCGCATTTAAATACATCACTTTTTACGCAGATTTAAATATAAAGGAATTTTGATAGTTTTTTTTTTTAAATAGATGTTACAACGCTTTTCCCCGTGATTTAAAGAAATTCTGATATTTTTAATACTATAGTAATCGCGCATTAAAATAATACCTTTTACGTGCTCTATTTGTGCCGATTTTAACATAAATATAAGAGGTTTTTCGAATGTGTTTTTTCCCCCGTTATTGCTGCATTTCTACTTGTGATTTTGAATATCCTGATATTTTAACACAATCTTACAATTCTTAAATTGAATTTTTTTTTTTTTGTAACTTAAAAAGTTATTACGTATCTTAGTAAAATCAACACCTTTCCGAAGAGAAATATTATAACACCTAACTCGCGCTCCCTTTTGCAGAAAAATAATTCTGTACACGTGCATATTACTTTAGAACACGTGCAAATTTAACAACACACACCCAACCTATTCTTTTTTGTTGTCACATCATTTAAAACTCACATATCACGATTCGTATTTACGCGTTTTAAAAATGATACATTTTGATTATTCTCGCAATTTAAAGTCACACGTAATTCGTATTTACGCGATCTTAAAATTGCACATCTCATTTCGTATTAACATTAACGAGATTTAAAAATCATCCATCGCGATTTGTATTCACGAGATTTAAAATCACGTATCACGCTTAAAAAATCGTACGTTGTTATACTCTTCTCGCAATTCAAAAATAATACACCGCGATTCATACTCACGTGATTTAAATCCACATATCGCGATTCATATTCTCGCGTTTTAAAAATCATAAGTTTTGAGTCTTCTCGCAATTTTAAAACCAGACATCTCGATTCTTATTCAAGTGACTTGAAAACTACGCATCGCGTTTTTATTTACGTAATTTAAAAATCACGTATAACACTTCGTATTCAAGCAATTTAAAAATAATACATCGCTATTTGTATTCCGCGATTTAAAAATCAGGAAAGGAAAAACACCATATGGGACTGATTCCAAAACTGATTAAGTTATTTGTCCTATGTTTAATACTATTCTCAGCAACAGCTTCTGTATAAAGACTGTTTTCCAGAATGAATTTGGCATGTTACACAGCAGTCTTTAAAGAAAGTCATTAAATTTTCGTTTAATAGCTAGAAAAAGCTATCACATGATCAACTAGATAAAATTATCACAATATTTAAAAATTTTGCAAATTGTAGGATAACCATTAAGAAATTTTTTAAACCATTTTCTATCATTTATGATTACATGCTGGGAAATGATTTGTATATCATTAAGTTTTAACTGTAAAAAATGTAATCGAGATAATTTTGTAAAGGAATGTAAACTTCAATTAATTGTTAATATATAAATGTATTAATTGTAAATAGTAAGTGCTATGTTAAAAAAGTATTGATCATAAAGGGTTGTAATAGTTTTTTTTATTTTTTATTAAGGAAAATTGGCCCTTCAAAATTAATGTTTTTCTTTTTCTTCTCTCTCTTAGCCTCTTATAATTAATTTAAAATAAATGTTTTAAGTTAAAGTATTTTCCCTACTAAATGTTTAATCTTATTTTCAGCTGAAGGGGTTTTATTTTAATCATTTTTAACCCTATTTTACTTCAGCACTGTGGTCAGTGCGAGCCGGGTGTGGAATACGTATCGACCAGCCATCGCTGGGATTCGAACTCGGTTCACTTTATTGGCAGGCGAAGGCTCTCACCCCGGAGCCACCACTTCTTAAGATTTCATATTTTATTTTGTAACTGTCGTTGAACAGCCGATCCAATTTTATGGGTTTACGACTATTAATGTTCAACTCCATAACCTTGTAATTTTGAACCCAATCCAGAAGACAGCGGAACTCTTTTATCAAGTACTGGGAAAAATTTGTTTTCGTGGAGGGCTTTTTGATTTTACTACCCAGCTTTTGCGTTACACGTAGAGGAAAACCACGAAACTCACCCATGGTTAACCTGACGGCAAGGGAACTCTAACCCATTATCTGTCTACCACTGAGGATATTTTAATGGTATTTTCGTTACATGGAGTGGAAAACCACGATAACCTTCCACGGTTAACTTGACGGGAAGGAGACTCTCCATGATCCATCTTTCACTGAGGATCAGTGAAAGCACTGTGGTCAGTGCAAGCCAGATGCGAAATTCGTTTCAACCAGCTATCACCGGGATTCGAACCCGGTTCACATCATTGGGCGTGAGCTCTATCGCCTAGGCTACCACTACTCCTCTAGAAACTATTGGAAAAAACATGGTGTTGCCATTCGCTATTTATATAATTAAAAATGTTTCTTTTCGAAAATTGGAACTAAATCTAAAATTCCAATAGCTTTTTCAAAATATGTAATTCTTTATCAAATAATTATGCAGTGACGGCCGCGGTAATCCAACACCTCCTAGAAGAAGGAAAGCCTCAGCCATAACCATTCCTCAGCACGGCCATAACCATTCCTCTAAGGCCTCAGCACGGATCAATTTAGTAGTCCGGTGTGATGTTGATAAAAAATAAGAAAGATGCCATTACGTTCGGGGTACTAAGCTGCGCAGTGGTTGAAAATACGAAATATGTCATTACGTTTGGACTACTAAAGGATATTTATGGTAACCCGTGCTGAGGCCTACTCTTTTCTAGGAGGTGTTGGGTAATCACGGTATTACAAACAGAAGATATTGAATTTTAAATACTTGCCAAATTAAAATTTGTATTAGCCAACGTATGATGCGGAAAATAATATTATCCTTCCATGAATCCAGTTTTGATATATTTAAAATAGCAATAAAATTTATCTTGTTTGTGCACATCTTAAATTAATAATTTCGCATCATAGTATTTGTAATAGATACTCTACTTTCAAGACCGAATTGTAATTAAATGATTGAGAAAAAATCCTTGAAATATTTTAAAATTTACTCAAATTTTGCACTCAGTTTGTTTGTTTTTTTTTAATTTAAAATAAAAATTATCATTAACTTATCTATAAAAACAGAATAATCAACCTTGAGCCAATCAACACACTGCCACCTTTATTCTTCGGTGAAGCTCCGCCTACCTTTGCTTTGAGCATGAGATGTTTTCTCCTAAGTAAGCGATTTTATTGGCTGGTTAGAAGTGAAGCCAGCTCCCTGGACAGCCATTCAGCGTCGAGTTACTGTGCTGGTTGTGAACAAATATGTCGGTGATATGCATATTCCTGCCTTTTCGATGGCTGTTGGTATCTTGAAATATGCTTCTGATATTTGAAACTCAGCGTCTGTCATTTCGGAGGATAATTGTCTTTTTTTTTTTAATTTTATTTCATTTGAAGATTTACCTATTGATGATTTGGATTATTCAGTAAATTTAGGCCATAATGATCTATTCAAATTTATCACCCCACAGTGTTTGCTTTATTATGTTTATTTATATATTTATTTTACATTATATTACAAAATTGGAACATTATATGGCATTATGGCCAGTGTAGTATGCTAGAATTTTATGGATCTTTTTTTTTTTTCTTTTTCATTAATTAGTTTTTCTTATTTACTTAATTAACAAGTTACTCTAATATATATAAAATGTGATTTTTTGTTTTCTTTTTTTTCTTTCTTTTTTTTTTATTTATTATTTTATTATATTTTTGGTACTAATGTTTATCTACTTTTATTTTATTAAGTGTTTTTCTTCTTACTCTTATAAAGAAATTTTATTTTTGATATAAATGTGTATTAAGCTGCCATAGTCTGCAAAAATATATTACGCAACCATTGAAACATATCGTGATATAATAAGTTTTACATATTTTTTTTCTGCTTTAAACTGCTTTTTGCTTTTATACTTCTCTGATTATCTATATTTATTATCCTATATTTTTTATAATTTAGATTATGTAGCTTTAAATTATTGCACTATGCCTCACAGATTCAATTATGTTTTTAAAAAAATTCTATAGCATCTAAAAAAATTCTTAATATTTCTCATATCTCTATGGTTTTTGTACTTTTCTAATTACTGTTTCGTTTATGATGTCCAGCACTCTAATAGTGAAAATGGTCGACATGTACATTTTCTCATAAAATACTGAATGAATTTTTAAAAACTTTATTTTTCTCTAGTTAGATGCACATTTTAACTGGGGGTGGGATATTATATTGTTATTTTTGAAATTTTTATCGATTCTCAAAATTTCCTTTATACTATTTTAGTTTTAAAACCTAAATGATCCAAATTTCAATTCAGTTAAAATATATATCATAAGTAAAATTGGCAATTGTTTCATACTTTTCTAAAAAAAAAAATAAAAAAAAAAAAAATAAAATAAAAAAAACTAATAAATAAATAAAATTTTAAATCGTTTCAGCTTGGTTTGAATAAAATATCCGACTTAGATTATATATTTTAAATTCCAAATTTTTCTCAGGTTGTTTAGTATAGTAAAAATAGAAAATCCTCATAAATCGTTTCAATTTAAGAAAAAAATTCCTCAAACAAAATTGATTGGCAATCAGAAATTCAAGTCTCACCGAAGAGTCTTTAAATTCCTGAATTTGGAACTTATGAAATAATTGTCAACAGTTATTGCGATTATTTTTTGATTTCTATTGATCAAAAATTAGAAAAATACTGATTTTTTTTTTTTTCTTCCGAAGTTCGTATATTAAAAAAATTTCGAAACTATCTGTGCAAACATTCAATTGACAATAAAAAAGATATCAAAGTTTCAGCTTAATTTTAAGTTTACAACACCTTTGTGTGTACTTTTTTTTTAGACTTAAAATTTTTTTGAATAAATAACAAAAATAAATTTTTTATTCATACTTATTCAATAGTTCTTTTATTTCTTAGTATTTAATTCTCACTTATTAATTGCTAGAATCATGACCAAAAAAATTTCTTTTTTTTTTCATACCAAACTTTCTAAAAAAATGGCTAGTTATGTAGAAAAAAAATAGAGATAGTTTTTGCCCTTTTGATTTTCTAGCTTACAGCTCAATATCATCAAAAACAAATTTCACTGGGAGTTTGTTGATTGTTGTATATTCGTACGTGTTGTGGCGGCGTATGCAAATGAGTATTTAAGCTATCTGAAGCCACGTGTTTATTTCGTATAAATTCAAACTTTTGAAACATGTTTCGATCAACGAAACTAATGTGAAATCAACAGCTAATTCATCGAAAAAATGGTTTGATTGTAGTGTAAATTGAAGCCGTCATTAGTAATCCTTGATCATTTCTGCGTCATTTCCGGTGCTTAATTTTGATGAGTTTAATTTTTAAAAACATGTTTTGCTGAATCTAATAACCTTAAGTCTCAGAAAAGCAGAAGATGAGGTTTTTAAAAAAAAAGCATTTTTAACTGTCTTGATATAGGTATGCGTTTCAGTTTAGATCGTGATTGCATAGCGATTATTATTTAGGAGTTATCATTTTTATTATACCCCGTGCGAAGCTAGTATTCAGTAATTGAACCGAATAAAGTTGCAATTAGTCAAAAAAAGTCCCTTCTGCCCGAAAAAAAAAGGCTTTAAAAAATATATGAATTATACGTTTAATTCGGGGCCGTGAAGGAAGAATTTATTGTTAATGAAGGAATAAATTATTTAATAATCAAATATTAATTGGAAAGTGTGCATCTCATATAATGGTATTGTTGTGTATCTATCTTGTTGAAAACATTACAAAAATCAAAGTACATTCGGCCAAATATTTAATTACATTAAATTGAATCATTCGTTGCAATGGTATAATACTGTTTCCATAATTTTTTCAGAAGCAGACTTGTTCGAAATGCTATGTGGCTAAGTGATGTTATATGTCTCTTAACACTTAATGTATAACTACATATTTCTACCATAGCCGGTCAAATGACCGGACTTTATGTTTGTTGATTGATTGTATGAAATATGGGTGTTAGGAAGGAAATAAACTAAAAAAAACTTTATTATAATTAAATAAAATTGTATATTGCCAATTTTTATGTATTACAAACACAATGAATAAGAATTTTTAATTCATTGCTCAACACATTTTTTTACAAATACAGGTGTTTCCATTGTACATTTTCCGCAAACATATTTCGTCTAATTATTATTATTTCTATAATTCTTATAATTATAAGAATATATAAAACTTTAAATTCGTATAATTATTCTTATAATTAATATTATTTATTCTAAGAACTTGTGCTGTCTTGATTGTTTCTGGGTAAAAACTAATAGTTAGTTAGAAATGAAGTAAAGCTATCAAAATAAAATATGAGCTACTTACCAAAATATTTAGTTTTTGTCACTTTTTCTGACACATAAATGCCTATCTAAAATTTTGGGTACTTTCTTGAAAGTTGAATTCACAGTTATTGTGATTGAACTCACAACGCAACAGTCTTTGCAGAGATGTGCAACTCATCGAATGCAATACGTTGAGCACGCATTACATCGTCATTTCTGAACCCAGAGCCTTATAAAGCAATAAATTGTTCTGCAGGTCAAATGACCGGTTGTGGTAGAAATAGGTATACGACAAGTATTCAAAACAAACAAATTACAACATAATAATAATAATAAAATATTAACTGTATATAATTGTTAGAAAAAGTCATGAAGTCAGATGTGCAAAAACGATTAGATGATAAACACATTTTCGATGCAAAAGTTCTTAAACGGTCATTTGACCGCTTATGGTATGTTTAGTGTTAAATCAATTTGCAGTTGTAGTATCCCCTCGATTTTTTTTCAGGGCTTGCCTGAGATAAGAAAGTGCATACTTGAAAGACATTTAGAGTGTGAAATTGTTATTTTTCACCTGATATTTTGCATATTCATTCCGCAAAAGTGTCATTTTCATGAAAATTAACAGTTAAAAGAGTTTAATATTTCCCTTTTGTATTCCTAATTAACGTATTCTTTTTCCCTTGTTGCGTGACGTTATCATCCATTTCCGGTCTCTCATTTGAGATTAGAGTAACGTTATCGTCTGCATCCTGTTTAGTTCCTACTCTGACCTCTCTTTCCTTTACATTTTGTTTACCCCTGTTTACCCATTTTCCAAGAATATTCTCCCCCTGGGATGATTGACCTTCCTCCCCTCCAAATTCATTACCCCTACCCAAGGGATCTGACACCTCACCCACCCCCCTTTTCCCCCCTTCCCTACACAATTTTAGACTGAGCTATGTAGTGAAGAGATTCAAGATTGCTCCGTTTATCTTGTAAAGACAGATAATAACAGTTGAAATCTTAAACACAAACCACACTATATTGTCCCCCCTCTTTTCCTAATAATAACACCTCGAAATATCGGTCAAATTCTTCAAAACTTTAAAGTGAGAGGGAAAAAAAATTATTGGGCTGCTTATACATTTTTTTAAAGATTAGACATTAGATTTGAGTTATCTATCACTTATTTTTCTATTTGCCAAAAAGAAATAAATAAAAATAAATGTAGTCAAACTTTTAGCAAAAAAAAAAAAAAAAAAAAAAAAAACACCTTATACTATTATGCAACATAAAAACACTAGTCGTGTAATAATAGTTTGTTATCCTATCTAATCAAAGGAAAGAAGTTTTAAGCTAAAATGTAGGGAATAATTCCAAATTTATAGAATCATTTTCTTTGTGTAATATTTCTTCTTTGTATAATCTTTTTTTTGAATAAGTGTGTTCATTTTAAAATTATGACATCATTTATAACTTTTAACAAAAAAAAAAAGACACCTTTTACTGTAATGTTATTATACAACATGAAAACATTAGTCGTGTAATAATAGTTTGTTATAATATCAAATCAAAGAAGTTTTAAATTAAAATGTAGGAAATAATTCCAAATTTATAGAATCGTTTTCTTTGTGTATTATTTATTCTTTGTTTAATCGTTTTCTTGAATAAGTATGTTTCCTTTTAAAATTATGACATTTATAACGCATCAAGATACGTATTCCTAATAAAACTTAAAAAAAAAATTTTTTTTAAAAATTTAATGGAAGACAACTCAAGAACACCACTTTTTAAAAAATTAAAATAAAAAAAATAAAAAAAATGTTGTAAAAATAAAATGGAATGTATCAAGAAACACATTTGCTATCTGTAAATGATGCAAAATTTCAAAGATCATTTTAACAAATCTCTCATGAAAAGTATGAAGGCAAATTTCATTAGCTTTAAAACAGTAACACCATTTTCAAAAAATTAACTTGTTAATAGTTTTAGTTAAGCATTAATTTTCTTTCTGGATAATTTGATATTTGTTACACTAAAAGTTAAATAATAGTTCAAAAATTATTAAGTATAACAGCTCGCACTATGAAGTGTAATTTAGCTACTTGCAAAATTACATTTCATAGTTCCAAACTTTTACAATATTGCAAAACTTTAGAAAAGAATATATATATATATTTTTAAAGTGATATATAACTTTTCTTTTGGAAGGGAAAAATATGAACTTCTAGAAATGTTAGTTTAATTACTATCCTCTTTTGATATGTATAATCATACATTTCATACGGATACGATTATTTCGTAATTTATTTATTTAAAAAAAAAAATTGACGTTTGCCAATATTTTTAAATTAAAATTGGTATTTCGGTATATAAAAAGTAACAGAGTTTAATTCAATTTTTTAACATTTCTTTAATAGAATTACATTTATTTAAAATGAAGAATTCTTGTGTCTCTCCGTTTTTTCTATTAAATTTGGACAGTGGTTAAAACGGACAACCCTCGATCCTAAAATTCGTGCGGAATTTTCAAATTCGGATGGTTCGTGGGATCCGTTTGAAAAATGGAATTTTCTCATTGGTTATGTGTTAACTATTGTTTTAAATTGAACTACAAATGAATCTTTATTTTTCAAACATTTTGAAGATAACATTAGTGATGTTTGCTAGCTTATTGCAGCTCTATTTGAATTTTTACAAAAAAAAAAAAGAGAATTCGCGTACTACTTTCATATTTGTTTTTTAGAGTCAGATATATTCTATATTCACTGAGTCAGATATATTCTATGATCAACATAAACAATATAGCATGAGCGGACTACGTCACCCAATTTGTATTTCTAAAGTTATCTTAAACCACGTGTTTATTTTGTATGTTGTAATTCTGTTAAAACGTGTTCCTTTAAAAGTGAATAATTTAAAATCAACGGTTATTGAAATGAAAATAGTTACGTATTGAAGTACACAATTTAAGGAGAAAAGGCAATACAACGCCATGATGCTTAAATAATGTCTGTAATTAATTGAAATTAACTATGAACTAAAGAAGCGAAGTTAATGGAAAATAGGTACCTATTTATTTAGGGGGATCCTGTATAATATCAATACTAAAATTGACGCAGATGGCGCTTCATTAGTTTTGGTATCTACTGACGTTATGGTAATTGGTGCTTTACCAATCATCTTAATACCAGAAATTACTTGACATTGATTAATCTATCCTATCATTTACCAGCCTGAGTTTGTAGTGAGCAATCGTATCGTAGCCAAGTAATACTGAGTACAGTTGATCCGGATTCTGGTGGGATGAACGACGAATAAACGTGCTTTGCTTAATCTAATAATGTAAAGCCACTGCGAAAGGTAAACAAATAATAATAAATAAATAAATAATTGGATTTGTTTTAGCTTTATCAACTAGCGTGTGTTTTAAATTTTTAACACGATTTAATAGTGCTGTTCGCAAATAGGGCTGTACATGGGCTGAGAAGATTTATTAAATCTAGGTTTCTTTCTAAAAAAAAAGTTTTTAATCTACAAAACTCTTGTCACTCTAGTCTTGGCATACGCTTCTGAAGCTTGGACAATGACTAAACTGGAGGAAAATTGTATCACACTATTTGAGTGAAAGATTTTGCGGAGTATACTTGGTTGTGTAAATGAAAACGATAACTGGAGAAGGAGATTTAACTTTAAACTGTACAACATATATAAATAACCCGATATTATTAAATACATAAAAATAAATAGAAGGAATTGAATGGCTCACGTGATACGAATGAGTGATGACACTACAGTAAAAAGATGCTGCTTTTTAAACCCATTTTATTTTATTTTATAACCGTCGTTGAACAGCCGACCCAATTTCATGGGTTTACGACTATTAATATTCAACTCCGTAGCCTTGTAATTTTGAACCAATCCAGAAGACAAGGAAACTCCTGGATCAGTACCCCCAGAGGTATTGATTTGTTATGGGAACATGGAGGACTTTGAGACTCGACAGATTTAACGTGCATCAGTCACCATTTACTACACGGGGAGTCTTCGGCCGGCGAGGATCGAACCCACGACCTTTTAGGCATGGGCCCAGCGCCCTACCGACCAGGCTATCCCGGCCTTATTTTAAACCCATTGGGACAAGAAAGCGGGGAAGGCCGCGGTTGAGATGGGCTGACTCGGTGGAGTCTGATTTTCTTGTACTTATTTTATTTTATAACCGCCGTTGAACAGCCGACCCAATTTCATGGGTTTACGACTACTGATGTTCAACTCCGTAGCCTTGTAATTTTGAACCAATCCAGAAACTCCTGGATCAGTACCCCCAGAGGTATTGATTTGTTATGGGAACATGGAGGACTTTGAGACTCGACAGATTTAACGTGCATCAGTCACCATTTACTACACGGGGAGTCTTCGGCCGGCGAGGATCAAACCCACGACCTTTTAGACATGGGCCCAGCGCCCTACCGACCAGGCTATCCCGGCCTTATTTTAAACCCATTGGGACAAGAAAGCGGGGAAGGCCGCGGTTGAGATGGGCTGACTCGGTGGAGTCTGATTTTCTTGTACTTATTTTATTTTATAACCGCCGTTGAACAGCCGACCCAATTTCATGGGTTTACGACTACTGATGTTCAACTCCGTAGCCTTGTAATTTTGAACCAATCCAGAAACTCCTGGATCAGTACCCCCAGAGGTATTGATTTGTTATGGGAACATGGAGGACTTTGAGACTCGACAGATTTAACGTGCATCAGTCACCATTTACTACACGGGGAGTCTTCGGCCGGCGAGGATCGAACCCACGACCTTTTAGACATGGGCCCAGCGCCCTACCGACCAGGCTATCCCGGCCTTATTTTAAACCCATTGGGACAAGAAAGCGGGGAAGGCCGCGGTTGAGATGGGCTGACTCGGTGGAGTCTGATTTTCTTGTACTTATTTTATTTTATAACCGCCGTTGAACAGCCGACCCAATTTCATGGGTTTACGACTACTGATGTTCAACTCCGTAGCCTTGTAATTTTGAACCAATCCAGAAACTCCTGGATCAGTACCCCCAGAGGTATTGATTTGTTATGGGAACATGGAGGACTTTGAGACTCGACAAAGTCACCATTTACTACACGGGGAGTCTTCGGCCGGCGAGGATCGAACCCACGACCTCTTGGATATGGGCCCAGCGCCCTACCGACCAAGCTATCCCGGCCCTCTTGTACTTATTGAAAAGAATTGGAGATGAAAGATGCATCGGAAGTCGTTATGGATAAATCTTCAGAGGAAGGCATTGGCCCATATTTGGCTGTCTGGCCAACTATGATGATGAATAGTGTTGTTCAGTACTGATTTTGTGACTGTTTCTTTTTTTAATTATCTTGTACTAAGCATGGGTATTCAGCTACTATTTAACCTTACCATTTTTAATTAAATCTATGCTCTGTATCGAAGATGCTTCTTGCTGAAGCTTTGGGATACCCTGAATATCTAATGAATAAAATTTTTTTAAATGACTCAAATTTGGTTTACATGAAATTGTAACGATGTAATCGAATCATTTTTTTTTTTTTTTTTTTTTTTTTTTTTTTTTTTTTTGTTTATGAATTTTTGCGGTTAAGGATGTGTAATAAGTCCTTGATTTGCATATTTTTTTTCCTTTTTTTTTAAAGAGCCAAAATGCTTTGGCAGAACTCACTCTACTTCCTTAACTACAGGTGAATGAATGTTCAAAAGTGAAATTAAGGTGAAGGTGCAAGCAAAGGTCTTGAAGGAGAGTGGGACCTTTTGTGCAAAATAGAACATTTCGCTCCCTTATGAGAAAGGAAGTGAGTTTCGGGACCGATAAATAGATACCGGGAGGAAGAAAAAAAAAATTTCAGAAACTAGTACAGTCTATTGAATTAAATTTAGGGTGTGGTGATAACGCTTTTTTTTTTTTTATTATTATTATTATTATTTTTTTTTAAGGTTCTTGCGTTTGACTTTGAAGTTAAATTTCTAATATACGGATAAGTGCAGTGGTCGTAATCAAATACAACACATCCAGCCCCTGTAAAGAGATGGGCGATAAATCGTTGAATATCGTTACTTTTTTAGAATCTGCATAACGATATTTCTAGAAGAAATCATGAATACTATAATTTTCTAAAGTGCGATGATATCGCGTTAATTGTCAACAGTTATAATATACCGAATGAGATAACCATGAGATTATCAGTAATGGTAATATCGTGATTATTATCAAAACGATAAACATCAAATATGGTATTATTAGTGTAATCGATGATTTCGTGACTATCAAGTTTAATTTTGATGATGAAAAGATTAGCCAAAGTAATAATTGGTTATATTGAAAAAAATCGCGATGTATTGAAAAATATTAATATTTTCTGACGATACATCGCAGTATTAAAAATCCAAATCGGTTTGTTTAAGTTTACTGGGGAGAAAAAACCAGCCTTTCATCACTTCAGTGGGTCGATAAATGAGTACCAAGCATGCTTGGGAACTAAACACTGGGGGTTCCGTGTTCGGCTGACCACCTGACCGGAACATCTGCTCCTGCACCCCAGAGCCCAAGGTCAAGAAAACTGAGATGGGCACAGTAGGCCTTGTCCCTCTATGGGCTGTCGCGCCACTGAGTCTAGTTTAGTTTTAGTTTGGGGAGAAAAAAACAAACTTTCCTCACTATTTAACAAAATAAATAGGACTCATAAGCAGTTCTGAAATGAAACACATATTGTATTGTAATAGAATCAGGGCTTGTGAAATACGGTCGCCATTGGCTACCAATAAATTTAGATCTGCCACTATATTTTTAGGTTTTTAATTGTAATCTGAATTTTTTTTTCTTTTTTTTACTTCAATATATATGGAAAAAACTTAGCCGGAGATGTGAACTCCAGCGATATTCTTTTTCCCATTCTCGCCAGTGCTTTCAACAGTCATCGAGGAGAAAATCCTTTTTTTTTTTCTTCTCTTTCTTCGCACTGTCGCGTAACCCTTTAAATTTCTGATTCCGCGTTTTGTAATAATATCGTATTTAAATCTAGGAATTTAGAAAACGATCCCCATTCGAAATAAAAATAAATAAAAAATTCGGATTTCACCACCCATCAATGCAAATCGGTCGCGTGCATCAAAAAGTCTTTATTCAAACGCGGAATTCGAAATTTACCTCCATAATAATATTAGACTACATTTAGCAGGATTTCATAAAAACTGTGTAGAAATCTTTAACAATGAATGCTGAAAAACCTCATGGATTTATGATGAAATTAGTGCAAAATCAACCCCGTCAGAAGATGATCTCTTAAATGCGCGTTTCGAAAATTTCCGTGACGTGTTTATTTCGTAGTAAAGAAATAATTTTTAAAAAAACGCGTTCGAGATTCAATTTTGTTTTAGCTAAATAATACGAAACATGTTTTTATTCACAGTAACTGCTTAATTTTTATGTGAGGTTCGTGACAACGGAATTTTCTTTTGAAATTCTTCAACTCCCACGGACTCTGAAGTTTATAAATTTGCGTAAAAAATTTTTAAAAAAAATCCTGTTGCAATAGGTCTTATTACGCGTAATCGCAAATTCTCAGATAATATGCATATTTAATAGTAAAAACGTAATGCTTTGAAATTTTATTCATTTGTAATAATCTTTTCAAATGTTTGATTTTTATGCATAGATGTATTCAACAAAATTTCAAATCTGGGAAGAAAAAAGAGGAAAAAAAAAGAACAGAAACTTTGAAGATGGTGCTAATATTTTTTCTGACTAATAGAAATATTTCCTGACTACCAACATCTTTAAAATTTTTGTAGCCTGGATAGGATAATGTACTTTTCGAACTTTTTAAAAATTGTATTATGAAATATTTAAGCGTTTTTGTTGGTATTTAAGCTCATCAAATGATAAGTGATAGACTATTGTTAATCGATGCATTATTTATTACAATGATATTAACCCATTTTAGATCAAGCATATGAATTTTATAAAATGTGGTATTATTTTCATTGAAATATGCTTACATTACATTCATTAAGACAAAAAAAAAAAAAAACAAAAAAAAAAATTCCGTGTATAAAAAATTACAAATAAAATGGTGCGTATAGGAACCATTAACCAAATCTATGAACGAACCGTTTAGTTGAAAGTTTTTTTTTTTTTTTTTTTTTTTTTTTTTTTTTTAATTTTAATTTATTTACTGACTTGCAACTTTAATGCATCATAAAAACATAATGAATAATTATAAAGTAAATCTCAAAAGGAATAATTATACATTTTCAAAAATAATTATTTTTCAATAACCGTTTTAAGTTGAAAAATTTAAATAGTTAAAAATTTTCTTAACAGAGAGTGTTCACTCCAATTGAAATACTTTTAATTTTTAGGTTTCTTAACAACCCTTGACAATAGGAATAAGATGAAATTAGTGAAAAATATACGTCCCAGTGTTAATAAAAATATATTTATTGAGATGGTGAGTTTGCGCACCTTTGGCCGAAAATGGGTTAAAATATATTACTTAATTGCTTAATTAATATTTAATTTAATTGCATTATTATATATTATTTAATTGCATTAAATTTATAAAGCGTAGAAAGTTTCCTTCAGTCAGCTTCATATTAAAAACTTTATATTCATTAATATTTTAGAAATATCTAATTACTTTCGAATAATTTAATTTCTTTAAATTCGGCTTCAACGGCCCGAATCCAATCGGATGTTACATGTATATAATGAGAATTTTCTTCTCGTGATTCAGTCGAGAAGCAATGACTACGAGTTTCGGAAAGCTTTTATAAACTTCCATCCAGACTAGTTATTTAGTTTTAAAAATCAATCAATCCATTGTTCATATCGATATTTCCAGAATTGTTAATATCTAAAAAATATACATTTACACAATATTTAAAAAATAATTTTATTTATTTCAAATTTTGTGACTGAAATGTTTGAAAATGTGACTGAAGGTTGACGATTCTGAGCAGTACTCTCTCCAGTGTGACTGTATAGTGGGGATTGAGATGCTACTGACAGGAAAGAAGATTCTTAAGAGATATAATAAAGTATAAGAACTCAGGCAAGCAAACAAAATCGATAACGACTACGAAGGATCACTTCACCACGTGTTTTTAAATCTGTTTATGTTCTGTTAATAATTCGTGATTTCGACTGTGGATATTTATTCGAATTCCCGCATCTCATTTTAGTTTGAAAGGAATTTCTTCTCTCCCTCAAATGCCCAGAAAGAAGAAATGCTGCATTCCTTCCTGTCAGTCTGAAAAGCCGTGTGAAAATACACTCTTCTCTTGTTATTATTTATTTATCTTTCAGATCAAAATCGGCTAACATCAATATATATATATATATATATATATTTTTTATATATATATATATATATATATATATATATATATATATATATATATATATATATATATATATATATATATTTTTTTTTTTTATTTTTTATATATATATATATATATATATATATATATATATATATATATATATATAGCACTCTTTAAAGAAACTATTTAAATTTCAAATTAACAAAATATATTGAACAGAGTTTATTTTAAAAAACTTATATCTTTTATAAAAAATGGATCACCGTGAATATCTTGGGCGATATCAACAGCGACATAGAGCTGAACATAATTTAGCAGCATAAAATCACTTGGAAAATAATCGTAGTGCTATCAATACGCGACGGCGGAATATAAGTTTATAATGCTAATAATAAGCACCTCCTACATTTTACAATCCTATCATATTCTCTCTATGTGATGTTGGTGCAGAAACACTGCCAGCTAATCTCAGGGAAAACGACTTTAATTTTGTTCGCGAAGCAAACAAAAATGTCATTGCGTAGCAATTATCGGGGGTTGGCGAGCGGTAGCGAGCAGGGGGCGGAGCCCTCTAGTGTATATATATATATATATATATATATATATATATATATTATACAGCAAAATAAATTAAACAAAAAAACCAGAAAAGAGAATATATATATATATATATATATATATATATATATATATATATAAAATGTAGAGAAAACATGGAAAAAATATTACAGAACAATGAAGAAAAAAAGAAGATAAAATTATAATAATAATAATTATTATTATTTTCTTTTTCTCATTTTTAATTGGTTCTGTAATTTTTTTCCATGTTTTCTCTACATTTTGAATTTATTTCATTAATTTTTACTTGCAGTAAATAAAATGAGCAGTAAATAAAACTTATTGTTTTTCTGTATTTTCTTCTGTTTTTCTTCTTTTTGTCCTCTTTCTATTAATTTTTTGTGCTATCTTTATATATATAAATCCGGGAAATAAAAATATAATCTTTTCATCAGCCCACACGATTATATCTGCAAAAAAAAGTGCTATCTAATATTATATTAATGTAGCCGAAGCAAAATATATCAATACAATAGTGTGAGGAGCATTAAAAAAATTTTTACAAAAATTACAAAAATTAAAATAGAACACGATAAGTAAAAATAACACGTAAAAACAGAAAATAAAATATAAAGAAAAAACAGAATAGAGCATAAAACATAATCTATAAAGCGAGTAGCGAAATCAAATGAACTTACATGAACGGGAAATTTTTCAAGAATGATTTAAAATATTTTCGTAACAAGATTTTCAGATTGCAAAATATGAAAACAAAAGCGCAAATTAAGTTAACGTAACTAGAGGAGTTTTGTTTTAAAGTGCGTTCTTACAGCATTACTGAAGTGCGTTTGATTTGTTAGTTACCAAGGATGGGCCCGAAAATGGATGTGCGCAAGGTAATATACTGGATAATTTAAAGAAGTTGACTATAAATAATTTTAGAAAATAAATAATTATTTAAGAAAAAAATAGAAAAGTGATAGAAGCATGAATTGCCTGTTTTGCATATAATTTTAGCCATGGATTTGCACATGGAAAAATTATATAAATTAACAAAGAAATCTTTTTAGTAAATAATTTTAGCCACGGATTTGCATTCTTTTTTGCAGATATAATCGTGTGGGCTGATAAAAAAATTATATCTTTATTTTCCGGATTTTTTTTCTTCTTTTTCCTCCCAGTTTTTGTTATTATTTATTTTATTAATTTTCTTTTTTTCCCCTCTTTTCATTAGTCTGTAATTTTTCTTTGTTTTATCTTCATTTTGAACTTATTTTATGAGTTCTATTTACTTGCAGCTTATGCGCAACAAATGAAACTTATTGTTTTTCTTAATTTTCTTCCTATTTTTTTTTTTTTTTTTTTTTTTTTGTATTTATTTATTATGCTATATATATATATATATATATATATATATATATATATATATATATATATATATATATATATATATATATATATATATATTAGAGAGATAGAGAGCTTTGACTAGAGAATAATAATAAATAAATGTTTGATTTTATATTTATGTTAGAATCCTGAAGTTCTATTCACTGTTGTATTTCCGATGTTACTGCAAACTGATAGTTTACTGAAAATGGTTCAAACATTCAATCTAAAATGATAGAGGGGAAAAGAATCGTTTTATGTTAGTGGCTGAAATTTGGACATCAGGTGGAATCACCCGATCCTACAAAAATTCTCAGTTAATTAAGACTTTTGCCAAAATAATTTTTCTTTATAAATTTAAACATTAGACATAAATTGACGCTACTTTCTTCAAATATATTTAAGTGCGTAATGTTTACTACCAAGTAACTCTGTGATCAAAACCCACAAAATTTATTGCAAGTTCTTACATAATTATTAGAAAATCAGTTGACTAAAGCGTAAATTTATCCGATTGACTAGATTATGTGTTAGTGTAGCATTCTTCGTGACCATTATTACTAAGTACAGTTAACTTTAAATAAAAGCTCATCGATATAAAATTTAATTGGATGAGCTGAACTTCTAGAGAAATGTTTTGCCTTAGATTAATAACATAAAGTCACTGGAAGAGCAACAAATTATTATTAAACATATTTGAAATTTTTTAATTTTAATAGCTTTTGCGTGCTTGCATAGGGTATCCGCGCACCTCGAAAAACATGAAAAATCATGAATTTCGTTATTGAACAAAACAAAAGTTAATTATGACAAAATAATAATATAACAAATATATTAATATTGACAAATATATTAATATGATAATATTGACAAAAGTTGTCATGAAATGTCATGATTTTAACTAATCCTTTTATTTATTTATTTTTTTTTTTTAAATCATGGAGTTAGGGCATCGAAAAATCTAATTTTCAAAATGGAATTTACTTTTCCCTCTCCTTCAATTTCATGGTGTTCCGAATATCGGAATTTGTAATAAAATCCCCACTCACAGTCATGTTTTATTAAAATATAAAATGTTTTTATCCTGTTCATTAAAAAGTATGGTGTTCTTTCAGAAAATTAAGAAGAAAAAACATTATTTTTAGAGCGAATTATCTTTTAAACTTCTGTGATTTCAGAATTTTTATTATTATTTATTTATTTATTTTATCAATTTAAAATTCTAGCCAAAGCAAGCCAGTCATTGATGATTTTTTTTATTTATTCCGAAATGAGAGCAGAAAAATAAGAAGTATTTCTTTCCTTTCCTATGAACAAGAAAAGTATCTATGGAATATAATTCTGCGGAAAAAAAAAGGAAGAAAAATTATTTGCTTTTGTATATTTTTAAGCTGTTTTATTGCTTCAACTCTTTCTTTACTCTGTTTTTTAAATTTAAAATCTATAAATATGAAGATGCAGAGTATAACAGTTTTGGTTATACCTATCATTTCAATTAATGTTATTATAATGCTTTTTTTTAAAAAAATTTATTGTAGTGTTTATGTTAAGTCGTAAAATTCTCGGAATTAGTCATGGATTTGAAAATCTAAAACGTAGCAGATATCCTGTAATTAATACTGATTTATTTATTATTTACATTTTGTTTTTATCCTTGCAATGAACGAGTATTCAGCTATTGTTTTTATAAATTCTGCTCTAATGACTTAGAAATAAGTTAAAAATACAAAGAAAACAGGGGGAAAAAATAACTTACTTTATGGGTTATATATATATATATATAGAAACAATAAGTATATTGCATTGCAAAATACTTACAAATTCGGGTTATAAATTTCCTTTAATGAACACGATTCAGATTTAAGCATTTGTACAATATTATTACATTTTTATGGATATAAAAAGGTTTATTTTTTTCATAGCATTTGAAAAAAAGCATTTTATTTTAAATGTAATGTTGGTATAGAAAACTAATTTAAATTAACCTGTAAAATATTCTGTTATTTCCCCACGAATTTATTTGCTTTTACTCCCCATTATTATTTGAACTTACGTATTTAGTATTACGTGATATGTAACGTACAGAAAAATTTTCAGCAAAATGGTGTGCCAATTGTGTAAACATTACTGTTGAAAAGGATTTACCAACTACATGAATCACAATATTGTTAGTTTAATTTTAGTATAGGTGATTTAAAAACAATGAAATCTAGTAAATTAGTAACTCTCTCACATTAAAAAAAAAAATTTTTCTCATGGGAAATCGGGAAGAAATGGCGGGCTTTTACTTTTTGGCGGGAAATCCTTCTGATTTTTTTTTAGGAAGGTCGTGAGGCGGGGCAAAGCTGTCAGCGCCAGGACTGACGTCATTTACTAATGTTTTTTTTCCCACTCATACTACTACTTTCAAGTTCCTACGTTTTATTCTTCCTAAGCCAGCATCATCTAAGATTTCGCTTACAAACCTTTCTTTATTAAAATGTGTGTTTTTGGAAATAGAAACATGATTTCATTGTGCGAAAATGTGACTGGAAAATATTCAAGTAGGCGGCACTTTATCCTCAGATTTCATTGATTACGCGCGTGTCGTCGTACAGTTACAAACCGTATTGAGGTTGAGAAAACTACCGAAAGGAGGCGCTGATAGGGGTAATAGGAATTTTTTGGCAAAATGCCAATACGAGCAGTTCAACGGAAAGAGTGCCAGGCCGGACTATGTATGATTTTGAAGAATCTGTATGTGCAAAAATAATGGACTTAATTATAAATATTTTAGAAATTCGAATGATGGGGTGTATGACGTGTCGAGATTTTAGACTTCGTCCATCTTGATGGAGCCAAAATATATGCTGGTAAGTACTTGTAAATTTCTCTCTTGGTTGTTGCGTATAAATGAAATGGCTGGCGGCCATGACTGTGGCATGGTGTGGATGCTTTCTCTAAAATTCTTCTCCTAATGCGCCGACTCCTAGTTCGGGGCCGCCCCTTGAGGAGTGTAGTCTTCTCTGAAAGATGGGGTTTATAGTTAAAATTGGTATCTCCCATCTTTAAAACGTACGATTCTTCTAGTTTCATGATTTATAAAAATATTCCATTTAACTTTCAGTACAATCACGGGTATAGAAGAAGTCTGCCTTTTGAAATGTTTCATTTCAAATACTTCCATTTAAATGGGGAAAAAAACTTTTTTTAATATCGTTTGAATTTATTTTTATTTAAGAACTATTTATTATCGTCTGGTCAAGTTTCCATCTTTTATTTTGCAAAAGATTTTCTTTTAATCACTGAGCGAACATCACGAACTGTTCGGTTAGTTGATAAGAGGTGAATGCCATTGGGGATGGATGCTTGCTTGCTACATTATTCATATAAATTGTTCTTTCGTTCGTTCTAGTTCAAATTCGCAATAGTTATTAACTCTTG